>OZ026629.1:12845882-12885882 GCA_964020975.1 Hermodice carunculata
TGACAACCAGTGATGACAGGAACACGGATAGCATAATAATGACCATGTTGAAACAATAGTAAACACCTGAAATGACAACTCCGTTGTAAAAGCGTGGTTAAAACAAAACAATTTTATGCCATTATCTGCTATTATGATGGCGGTATGAGTAACGGTATATGTCAAGCTATAGTGATGATTTTACGAATCTGTCGTTTCTAATGGAGTTTTCCTTCAATAATCAAATTGAGTTGAAGACTCCCCTTAAATTCTCATACACTAAGAATTCTCCTGTTTATGGTGAAGGTAGTCCCACTTTGTGGTATGTTTTATGTCCCTCTGGAGGGAGCGGAAATATATCTTCAAATTATGAAGTAACATGCATGAAAACGCTTTTAACGGTTTGCATGTCAAGTTTGTGACGCGAAGAAGCTTTCTACATTGTCATACCCCGATAGTCTGACATAGGTCTACATTTAAGAAAAATGCTGCACGACAAAAAGTGTTTGTGGTGTGTCAGTTTGCAGTCTCGCACGGTAAAGGTAATCGGTTGAAGGTACTTACCAAGTACAGGCACAGAAGAGGCGGTAGGTGGCGCTGCCTCCACCAAAATTAGTAACAGCACAAGAAAACTGGCAAAGATACTCATTGCTGGAATTGTTTAAGACAAAAAACACAATTTATATAGCGTTCCTTTGGAATCACAATGAAGTAGCAGTCTACCGCAAGTATGAGCTCTCGGTACAATGACATTAGAAACAGCTACTGGGATTGGTTAATCAATGCCTCATACATACAGTCTGACTCTCTGTTGCTTTTTCAAAACATGCGAAATGAGACGAATGCGGTAAGTCGCGGTATATAACTAAACACAACCATTTACATGCACAATAGATTAAGAAAGGCATAGACAAATTCAGTTTCGGCTCCATACACTCTGAGCAAAGCTGTTAGTCATAATTTTGTACTGTCGTTTCATTGGCCGATTTACTTCACGGGAGTTTCCGTCCTCCACCTGCTCGAAAATAAATATTAGAACATGAATGTGACACAAGAAAAGTGGTGTTATATTACACATCTATTAAATGTCTAAAGTGATATATAATGCCAAGATGAGATAATAGCTATTAGTTTGAGACGACAGTTAAATGCCTTAGATGGGTAACATGAGTGATCCTATGTCCACACGAGCACCAGGCGAATCAGCGCAGAAGAGAATCGATGCGGAGAGGTTTAAAGACAATTTTGGGTGTCAAAGTCATATGATGAATAGATTCGTTAGTCAGTCGATATAACCATCGAGTATGACGTTTCAAAAGCAATTTGATCTTCCCAGTTCTACACATGTTACAAAGCTCGCATGATTAAAACAAGGGTCCAGATCGATGACCATCTGATTAACCCTGCCAGGAGATTGTTATAATCTACACAGTAGTTAACCTTTTAATGAAGTTTTGTAAATCGGAAATGGTCACATTTGGATTGCAGTTGGAATTGACCAACCATTGAAAGTCACCCTCTGCTTTTTTCTGTCTCAGGGATGGACTCAAGTGAATGGTTGGATCAGGTTTTAGCAACTGCAAATTAAAGTGAGACGTACGACTTGAAAAATGAATATTCAAAAGAATGATCATTATGAGCGGAATGGAGTGGAATGAAAGGACAGGGTAAAGATGTGAAAGAAAAGCTGGCAAGGAACGGCGAAGGGAATGAGGAGAGAAGCGACAAGAAAGAAGGGAAAGAAAAGAAAGGAGGAGGGAAGGAAAGGGGAAGGGGAAGGAGGAGAGATGAAAAATAGGAAGAGAAGAGTAAAAACAGAAAAAAATCATATATTACAAATACACCTTTTTTGGGGGGGGGGGGAGGGGGGGGGGGTCCGGATGCTGATAATCTGAGACAGCAAACATAGTGTCTGTTTTCTCTCTGCGTTTTAAAATTCTTGCAGACCAACACTTAGCAGAATATGAAACGCTCATATTTAATGGGCGCACGTGAAGTGCATGCAATGTCAATATGGACAACGAAAACTTACTGAAAATGGAAATCACGATTGCAGAACAAGCAGTTAGGTCACGTGGACTTAACGATCGTAGTGTCATTTTATGTGACTAAATATTACAACCGGATCAAAGAATCAACTGCAAGGGACATACATGCATACATACACATACACATTCATACATACATACATACTTTTACCTACCTACCTACCTACCTACCTACCTACCTACCTACCTACCTACCTACCTACCTACCTACCTACATATTTGAACGAAAAGATTGTTTCTGGTGTATATCAATTGTTATAGAAGCTGAATAATAACATTATGGAATCACAGTGTCACAAGGGCTCTCAAACAAATAAAAAATCATCAAATGGGAAATGAAATGGGAGATTCTTATGAATTGTTCCCTTGTTATTCTGCATTTTAAGTATATATATTCCCACTAATTTGACATATCATCAAACACATATCAATAGACTTCAAGCACTCACAGAGTTCAAATAATTGGAGAAATCAGTTGTCTATACCTACTACTACACAATCAGAAAAGGGGAAGCTACATTTTTCACTCAGCCACAAAATTTCACGTTTCATATTGCTATTCGGCAACGTTGGCAATCAGTAATGTTGGGAAAGTCAGTGATTGTAGGCTTAATACTGCATCAGTAGAAACTACTTGTCTACATACACGACATTATATAACCAGTTATTTGTCAAAGAAAACAAGTCAACCATCATCTGTCAATCCAGACCTATGGTGACATTGATTAACAGGTTCAACTGGAACTCAGTATATCCACTGAAATACAACAGATGACAGCAGAGGTTAGTCTTTGCCGATGTAAACTGTTGAAAATAGGCCATGATGGTCATCACAGTACGGGGGTAAATATCATTGTCTGAAAGAGTGGAAATATTTACTAAAAATCTTTTCGCTAAATAAATAAATTAAAAGAAAAGGAACCACAGAGAATCACAATATCAGTTACCATTTTATAAACACCTGCAGGTACTTTTGGACCTGTATCCACTATCGGGGCGACCTTCTCCACTAAGCTCCATCTTTGACCCCTCAGGCGATCTTACTCCTCCGCTCAGTGCTTCAACTTAATTCATAGCCTGGGGGCGACTTCAGTGTCTGATACATTATAACTTTTATGGGGAACGCCGCCGCCCACAACTGGTAACTTCAAGGCTTTATTTTTACATTTTTAGGTACTGCTCACACTGGAAAAGTCCCATTACATATGTAAAGTGTGTGTGTCAACACACACTTTTCTGTTTCTTTCTGTTTCATTCTGTTTCTCTTTCTTTCTTTCCTTTCTTTCTTTCTTTCTTTCTTTCTTTCTTTCTTTCTTTCTTTCTTTCTTTCTTTCTCTCTCTCTCTCTCTCTCTCTCTCTCTCTCTCTCTCTCTCTCTCTCTTTCTTCTTTCTTTCCAGCCAAATTTGTCCGACATTTCATTTGAAAAGTATTATATGTAGAAACTCCAAACTTGGCACAATTATACTTCTATGGATAAAGTCTGGTCTTTATATAAAGAGAGGTCATGCTTTCAAAGTTATGCAAATGAGGGCTTATTAAGTTTTAAATGTGCAATATCTTATATACTATAGTAGATGTGGTTCTGAGTGTATAGGAAGGAGTTCGATCATAGCAAGGTAAAGGTCATGTCAAATATCAAGGTCATGTCTAGGTCAAAGGTCATGTCAAGGTCAAAGGTCAATTTTAAGCAAAATGTCATTTTTGAGGTCAAGGTTCACTTCAGGTAGAGGTCATCTCCAGGTCAAAGGTTATTTCAAGGTCAAAGGCCACTTTCGTTGGTGGCTTTCTTCTAGCCATAACTTGGTCAATTTTTATCCAATTTTCATAATGTTGGGTTCAAATTGTAGCTATTGTAACACTGCACACTTTTTCAAATTTACATGTGACCTCTAAAGTTCAAAGGTCAAGGTCACGTGGACCTTTGAAAGTTTCATCCAGTCATAACTTGGCCAATCTCCATCCAATTCTAATCATGTTGGACTCAAATTGTAGCTATTGCTACACTGGACATTTTTTAAAGAACATGTAACCTCAGGAAAGCAAAGGTCATGATCATTTGGCCCTTTGAAAGTTTCATCTTGCCATAGCTTGGTCAATTTTACTCCGATTTGGTTCATGTCTGGCTTAAATTGTGAGTATTGTAACACTGTGCAATTTACATGTGACCTGTAAAGGTCAAAGGTCAAGGTCATTTGGACTTTGAAATTTGCATGCAGCCATAAGCTTAATGGAATGTGAAGTACCAAAGGATAAAAGTTGTAGCATTTAATATTTACAACCTTGGAAGGCACACAGTCAGATTTGCTTGCAAGCAAATCTTACCTTCCAGTTTCTTTCTTTCTTTCTTCTTTCTTATATACCAGCAAAATTGTCCGACACTTTTCTGGGACACTTTTATACATAGAAAGTCCAAACTTGGCATGATTGTACCTCCATACAAGGAGTTTGACTGTTTTATACACAGAAATGAAGATGTTTAAAATTATGCAAATTAGGGGCATTTGAAATTTTCAATCTTGAATATCTTCAACACTATAATAGAGATGCCATTCCAACTTCTACTAGGGTTTGTTGACCATTGGCACCTAATCACCTAATGGATAAAAAATAAAAGTTGCAGCAATTTAAATTATGCTAAATAGCACCATTAGAAATTTTAAATCTTCAATAACTTCAGAGCTATAATAAATAGAGATCCCATTCCAACTTCTACTCCTTTGTTGTGGAATAGTTATACATTGCCATACCAATATGCTTTGAAGACACACACACTGATTTGCTATGCAGCAAATCATTTCCTAGTGTACATTACATTCATTCGACAAATCAACCATCCCTTAACACTCATCGCACATATATTTTGGAACCTTCCTCTTCAAAATGTCCAACCGGCACTAGCCTATGGATTTGGCTGCCATTTTGAAAATTGTGGAATCCGCGCCCAATGGTTTGTTAATGTGGATAGTAATGGGGCGATCATGGGGGGGGGGGGGGGAGGGGAGGGTATGGAAGGGTGTCACCAAACCCGACCTTCCACCACTATGTGCGTGGTACTCCCGGCTTTGGACTTTTATTGAAAACTTTCTATGGAGTCTTTCAGCTCTGAAGTTGAAACACAGTAAGGTACCTTGCTAACCTTTCATCTTTCAAACGTTTGCTAATTTTTGCAGTGTTTCGACCATACAAAAATCTACTATTCTGAGAAAGTGGCCTTAATGGCGTCATGAAGTTTTAGGTGCGCAAGAACATGCATATTAAGTCAGGAAGTTTGGCGCTTGTTTGAATGCATAAGGCTGGCCTTGAACAACAAATATCTGCGATGTTTTGTGATAAGCAAGACGCATTTTATTTCAGCTGTCTCGCAGTTCAAGCTTTAATCACCATTGATTTGTCAGCTAAAATCCTGGTGCCACCTGTCTTCTAACAATGACAACTCGTTACTGTGTTTTTGTTTTTGTTTGTTTATATTGACTGATACTATTAAAACAACGGTGAACTAAGCATAAACATTTGGTCCTCTCGCAGGTCTGCTTAAGTAACACAAAACAAAACAAAATCTGTTCACTCACCTAAGGCTGTTCTGTCGGGTCGGTCTGGTGGTAACCAAAACACAACCAAAGTAAGACACGCTAGAAACACACATGGAAGCGTCAGTATGTAGCTGGAAAAAACTAGTTTTCTTTTCATCTTGAGTTGAAAAGTTAACACTGCATAGCTTTGCGAATCATTTTCATTCGGTAATATCTTTTTATTGGCTTCCGAACTGTAAATATCCCAGTCGGAGGACTCCTTATGATCGGACTGAAAAGTACTGAGGTCTATTCCACCTTCGAAGGCCATATTCAAGTCTATTTCCTGCCTCGTATGAGTCCAGGATCCAAACCACATGTGGCACGACTGGTGATCAAAGGGAAAATTTGTGACATCAAGGGAACACGAGCTCTTGAACATCTGATGAGGTACCCATAACACTGTACCGTCATACTTCACCACGGCCAGAACGTCTCGAGCCTTGCCATCCGTGTCTGCTCTGAAACAGTAGCATCAATCAATCACTACGTGTTTAGTATCGGGACTCGAACTTACAACATTGTTTTTATGGTCATAACCAATATTTTATTAATCGCAAAACATATTAAATCGGACCCTCTTACCTCGGTTTCTAAAATGTCAGATGTATGTTTCAGACATCTATTACTATTTAACACGATTGGTTTATAAATTATGATGCCTTTGTAACAGGAGTTTTTTTTTTTTGGAGAGAAGAGGAAGGATTCTCAAAAAGCCAACCTTATCGCCTGTTCACATGCAATACGATGTTAGCAAAGCAGATCTTTAAACCTTCTTAGTATATAAAGACAACCGAATCAAAATATTTATGCTGTCTACTTTCCCAATCATGTATTTGGTAACTTTTATGCCTCTGTGTCATCACATGGTTCCTCTGGAGAAGTGTATTGTGGGTAAAAGTCATAATGGAAGTACTAGTAGTTGAAGGCTTACTTTGTGACGTGCGGTGGAGCTTGTTTGCTTCAAGTACGCAGACCCGTAGGGTTTGGATTTTAATACAGTAACTCTTAATGAGAATCACTTTACGTGCCTATCAATCACGGGATACTTCATTGTCGTGTGTTTTACTTCTATAGTTTCTTCAGCTTGAAAATACTGACTTTTGTGACATTAGATTCTATTTTTGCGTAAAGTACTCTGTTAACAATTTGCACGATTAATAAATATCCAATTTAGCCACTATAAACTTTAGTTTGAAGTCAAAGATTACCGACGTGTTATAAAGCATGACATCAGGTATCCAGATGAATTTGGAGTTCATGCGGACGGCCCTCAATCCAGCATAATCATCAGGGCGCCACCTCAGATACTCATCCCGCCAACGCTGCAAAGATTATACAATTATGTTCGTTAACCTTTTCCCGCCATATTGTGAGACTGAGTCACACATTTGTGGGTGCTGGATTCTGCAGTGTTCCGACAAAAATTGATGACCAGATGAATATTTCCTGCAGGTCGTTTCTGTGACTTTCAGGTGAAAGTTTTGGAATTAAAAATGTACAATATTTAAAGCAAAACAGACACGGCACGATATTCAGTTAGCCATCCCAGACGACCGTTCTGAACAGAAGTTTGTACTGGCATCAAGGTAAGGTCAAGGACCAAATACTCTCAAGGTTAACATCGTTCATATGTGAAACAGTTTCTCCAATGCTCGATTAAGCGAATCAAGAACCCAGAGCTATCAAAACCACATCACACGGAAGCTGAGGCAAGAAATCATGAAATATGCTTAATTGCTGCCAGGACAGTTGTCCCATCAGCTTGCTTGTACAATTTCCTGTTATGAATTTTGCTATCATTTGCACCTTTCCTTCTAATGCTCGAATTCATTATTGATTATTGTTCTTGTTCTTCATTGCCTCGTATCGCGCAGTTCTTGTGTAAAGTATATGCATTATGGCACTTTGATCCTCGTTTTATTACATGAGACGTTATGGTGGAGACGGAGCAAACAGTTTACCTCGACACGCGTCGCTCTCGAAACGTATCTAGGGCAGATGGTGACCTGGACCATTCTTATCGTGTGCGGAACTACAGGCACATCTGTACGCAATAAAAGATCGCTTGCGAAGAAAGTGAAAGAATTGTTTCGAGTTTATTGGTACCGAAATCAATAATTCTACCTGTTCGCAGCCTCTTTGCGTGTACAAATCAAAGACTTCGTTACGAATCAACGGCTCAAGAATACTGTTTCTGTAATTAATTTGCATATGCCATGATCTGCGATCATCAAATGATTGTATCATCTCAATAAAGTGAATACATATACCATGCATAGCTGTACATTGAAATATGTTACCAACAGCGACTTCCCTTTGGTTAAGCTCCTTGAGAGAACTCGACCTACGATCATAAAATGATCGCAGCTCTTTAGTATTGTGAGCATGCGAAAGAGTACATTTAAATCTGCCACAAAGAATGACTTCGCATGGCAAAGGTCCTTTACAGAGCTGATTTGCCAAATCATGATCTCAAAAACCAAATACAGTCAAGGGATAAGACATGTACCAGCCTAGAGGTATGATTAAAAACATGGTAATACCCTATTGGTAGACACTACAAAATAATTGAACAGTAAGCCAGGATTTCAAGCACACATGGCATTTTAAAAATCTGTGAATGTGGAATTGCGGACTTTTAAATTCTATTTAATTTTATTTTCATACTAATACTACATTATAACAAAGAATAAGGGCATGTTGCACTGTCTCGCTGCTACCAAAATACACTGATGGTATTGCAGCGGCTGAGCGCAAGAATCATACACGATTGTGCATTTTGATGATTTTTTTATGCTTTGCACACAAACACTATATAACCTCCGTATATATTATCATAGAGTCAAGCGAAGAGTGCCCCGTGGGGCTGGTAGCCTCTCATAAAAATGGTCCAAAACTGTTGCTCTTTTATATATAGAAAGCATTTACCGTGTGTCATTTGGCCATGCGATTTTTAAATTGAAACAGAAGACCTTCTGTGGCTTTCGTTTAGCATTTTCCCTACAAGGCGGTCTCATACATATGTATATTTTTCAATCATTTTCATTGGTGTTGATAATGACCAATCTATTCTCCACATAATTTTATGAATATGAGTCTTATTCTAACATAGACTGGTTTTATGCTTGGATGAATATGATTTCAATTACCGAGTGCCAGATTCTATCCGCCCTCTACGGTTAGTAAATGCACTCCAGTACAGTACCAAAGCGAGGCATGCATATTGCTTTCCACAACTGCATACCTGGTTGTCTTGTAATTGTACGCTCGCCTGGCGAGATACGGGCCGCTGTCTGTGCGGGGAAGCGGGATATTACTAATATTTTAGAAATCAAGAATCCTTAGTACAGGCAAATGGAAAGTTGCTCTTATAGACAATTTAGGAAGCACTAAATAAATATGACTTAGGTATTTGTAAACTTAAATTGACTACAAAACATTAACTTTGTCAGGAAGGGGTATCTTAGCCCTGTCTGTGACAGTGGTATGCCCTTGTGTCCTCCCTGATTGACAAGCGGGGGCCCCGTGCTGTGTGGCGGAAATTTAATATGCATGTTTCGTATAGTGTGCCATTATATTTCTCTATTGTGTATAAACTGTGCAAATTAATGTCAAAATTTAAAGAAGTGGCTTAAAAATTGAAGAATAGCTATTACAATTTGTTGCTAAGGGGTTTATAAAAAAATGGCTCCGCGCAGGCGCAATCTATGTAAAATGTCTATCTTATCGCCTTTGAATAACCTATAAAATCGCTCATTTATGTACATGTTCACCTGCACTTCATAGGTGGCAGTGAGCCTCACCATGCATGGCAAGAGGTCATTGGCTAATTTAAATGATAAAAGAAGAGGCACACACAATTTTATAGCAATCACTAGTAAACTAATTTCGGCGGCATATGACCGATTTCGGCGGCAGACAGCGGCAGCCAATAGAAGGGTTTGGGTTTGACTGGAGGTCGGCGGCAGCCGGAAGCAGGCAGTCGCACATGCGGCATATGGCGGTGGCCATCGGCAGGCCTTACTTAGATGCCGTCTGTCGCCAGCCGCGGCTCTCTGTCGCTGGCCACTGCTCCCTGCCACTGGGCTCCACTCTGTATTGCATACTACATGGTGTATCATGTCAAATATGGATCCCAAGTTGTGAATGGAAGAGGTTCCAGTAAATGTATTCATTTATTACACTTTATAACATGACTTGTACCTCCATCAACTTGATACATGATGAATAACTGTGTATCTCATTCAATCACATTAAAGTAACTAATTTGCTTGAAAATGAAATCTATTTCAGATTACATATATACTACTTTTATGTTGAATCCTAAACCTGCAACTTAAGACCACCTTGCACCAGAATCAAGTGGTCATATAATAAGTGGTCTTATATATTAGGAAAGTGCATTTACATGTATAGACTGTATTGCGCAGTGGCACAAATTTGATTAAAGATGCAGGTGGTCTGTCCATGCATGCACCAGAATCAAGTGGTCATATAATAAGTGGTCTTATACATTAGGAAAGTGCATTTACATGTATAGACTTTATTGCGCAGTGGCACAAATTTGATTAAAGATGCAGGTGGTCTTTCCATGCATGTACTACTGTATGGGAACAAAGACAAACATGTCAGTCTTTGTAATTGTTTATTAAGCTACTAGTATATGTGCATGTGTGTGTAACACGAACTTCTCACACCTTTGACATATAACAGTATTAAATAATAACACTAGTGGATGCAGAGTGGGGTTGTACCCCACTCTCTGACAGTCTGTGCTTTCTATCTACTAGTCTTTCTGTTTGTTTTGGGTATTCATTCTTTTCGCTTAAAACCATGATTTATGCAACCTTACTGGATCCAAATTGTTTTCTGTTCCTTGCGTTTGTTTCCGTTACCTGCATACTTTTGCGTACCCATGTTGTTTCCTTTTCATTAAGTATTGAAAACAGGTACTACATACCGGTTAAACGTGATATTTCTTTCCAATAAGTACAGTACATTTCACCAATGATTCCCAGGATATATATATATATATATATATATATATATATATATATATATATATATATATATATATATATATATATGTATACATGTATCATTTGCTGGCGATTCTGTCAGTTCCAACATAAATCATTTACGTTTGGTTATTGTGCTTGTATACCATGTATACCAAGTTCCAATACTTCCTGAATGATACAAACATGACAAGGAAACGACAAATTAGAAACTGTGTAACATATATCAGCAAGACACGAAAGAGTCTCTCATTTGCCCAGAAAATTCCAAAAGGCATGATTTGGGTTGTCAGTAGAAATATATGGCCGAGTGTATGTCAATTTTATGATCTGGTTGGGGTTCCCAGTCAGTTGCAGGTAGATCGGACAGATGAAGGTCAGGTAATTGAACATGTTTTATTTGCAAACAAAGCTTCTTGCAATAAGGCTTGTGCCCTTTAGTTCAACAAAACCACATTGCAGACGGCAAAAAGAGGGGACTAGCTGTTAGCAACTAAGAACAGGATGATGGATGTGTAAAAAAGCAAAGATGTACTCGATCCCAATCACAATTGTAGTAATCAATCCATTCATTTGCGGCCAGTCTCAGAGTTAAGAACAAATCCATAAAGCATCATCTTTGACCCCTAATAGGTAGGTGTGAACTGATGCATAAGTACTAGATGACGCTGATCTGCTAGCAGCGCTTGATGACACAAGCATGATCGCTCTAAAAGTAAACTACCACGACATGTCATTCAAACCTTTCCTTTTTAATGGGAACAGAATGAAAAGAAACAAATATAGAAGTGATTGTGATGGCATGTATCTTATTGTGTGCAGTTCAAATTGTTTCTAGGCACATATTTAATATGCAAAGCCCTGCCCTGGATATTTCTATTATAAATAGCAGGACAATTTTGCTCTTTCTTCACTGCTTGCCATGGTAAATATAAATATGGAAAGACCAAGCATCAAAGACCACAGGGGCCTGCCAATGGCAACAGCTCGCCTAACAGTTACCAAACATTTGAAACAGTATTGTGTTAAACCTTTGTGACATAAGAAGGAAACCACATCGCCAATACACAAGACAAACCCGGAAACTCCAGTAGCTATTTATGCTCGGCTTATACTGCGAGCACATGCACACAAAAAAGAATGAGGAATCTGTCAATATTTTTTACCTGGGTATCAGTATTTCTTTTGATACTGTGCTGCGTCTCTCATCTGCAATGGGAATCAGCGTTTATGCAGAGAATATGTTTTTTTCCCCTCCACAAATGGGTGAAAGTGTTTTCACACCTGCTGATGACGACAACATCGAGCACAATTTTAGTTCCACTACATCCTCAGATTCTTTTCATGGAATTCATTCATTCGTCCAACATTCCAAATTTTATGGCGTTTTTGAGCGTCTCATTACTGGTCATTCCTCTGCAAAATCAGTTAATGACCTTCCATATTATTACCGGGATATTCCTCCTGTTTCCTCAAAGGGTTACTTATTTCTGCTTCCACCTTAACAGCTTTGCATAGAAAAGCTTCTCATCCATATGGGGGGGGGGGGATGTGCCTAGAACAAGACAGGTGATTTTTGAAAGAATCAGATGTGTTAGACTGTGAAAATATCTCATGGGATTCATATCATGCGAAAGCAGAATAGGATAAATCATGCATTGTTACCCCCACTGCCGCCCTCCTGCCTCTATTTCAGAGAGTGTCCACACAGTTGCAATGATCAAACATTCTGTGGAGGTTGTAAAAATGCAGTGCAACATCCCAATGTATGCAGGACAACCCCCCCCCCCCCCAGTATTTGACCAACCCGTTTTTGCTACTGGAAAGCAGATTCAATGGAAGTGTCCAGAAACCTAAGGACATGACCAGTTTATAAGTATATTTGGTGGCCTGCATATCGAAATGGCTGATAATGAAAGTGGCAGATGACTGGTCGCAAGGCAATGGCTGGAGACAGGCACCAGTAAAATCACAAATAGTATCTGCAGGGGGAGCTGACAAGTTCTTAAATGCTTCTTATGTCACACGAAACAAGATAAGCACAACAAATTACAGCTTGTGCCTTGGTTATTTACATTAAGCATACGATGCATGCAAACAAACTCTTGCTGCAGTGATGCAGGCTCCATGCGGCTTTGAGCTCTGATGCAGGTAAAAAGCAGATAATATTCCACTCTTCAGGTGCTGGGCAAACTGGACTTCTTATAGAATTGTGTATACTTTCCTATGTGTGTTGGTAAGGCAAACTTCAGTATGTTCATAGATATTCTGACGCAGCTTGCCCCTTGGGTCCTTGCTCTAAACCACACGCACTGTGCTCCCTTGCTTCTAGTAAATCAAATCGGGAAAACACACAAGCTGTCAAACTACATCAATAAACAAACACCTAGCATGCCAAACGTTATTTGTCAAGAATGTCTAAGCTCTTGTTGACTTCGATGAGTTTGATAGTCCTTTGCCGAAGAACAGCAAGGACGTGCTTGTCCTCAATATCTACCAGAGAACTGGTCGATCCCGTTGCAGCGGAATCAGTGCATATTGCACAGAAACTTAAGCAGAAACGATGTGCTGAGTGTGTCAACAAACTTTTGGTAGACAGAACTGTACAGATAGGTCAATTTATCAACAGGAACAAGCTGGCCTTATGGGCAACTCTAGAAAGGTTGTAAACAAAAGCAAGTGCAGACTGAAGTCAATACAACATGAGTTACAAATATTTTCCAAATTGCATATAGCAGGTCAGAACCGTCTTGGCAATCTGGATGAGAATTTTAAGGCATGAGATTCAAGAACATCTTCCGTCCTTGTCTGACATGAGAAAGCTGTGTGTTAGTACCAAGAGTAACCTTTTGGCATGTCTTGATCCTCTGGCTTCACAGCTAGATGCCCCATCAGTTAAATGTGTAGTACTTGATGGTCCTGCGATTGTGCATAATAATTATGTTAAAAACCGGGATGTCAAAGCACCCAGTTGACCAACATGCAAGGCCGCTATTTGATCCTTATGTACTGTTACAGTTTAATCAATGCAAACGTATTGCTCTTGCATGGGACATATATATATTATTGACAGTCTGAAAAGCACATCCACCAAGGGCTCAACGCGGCAAAGGTTTAGGTTGAAGGGTTTTGGACCCTGCTCCAATGCAAGAAAACTTGCAAAACGTTTTCCACATAGACAGCAACAGAGGAGCTATTCTCTTTTCTGCAATCATGGTTGCCAGATGATCCTGTTTTTGGCAGTTAATACTGATGTTGCCATGGTTGCCATCCTGGTAACTGAGAGAGTACTAGCAATAGATGAGCTATGGATAGCCTGTCGAAAATGAAATTAAACGGTCGTTTTTGAAGTTTCTGAGTGAAAAATGGAAATTTATTACACAGATTTCTAGTGGATTCAAAATGTTATATAAATGATGTTATAAATATGTAAACCTAAAAGCTGTAGCTAACATCTTGTACAGTGCGTGCATGAGGCAAGATATTTCTTGAAATTGAGAGCTGTCAGCATCAAATTGATTTAAACTACTACTACTAAGTTTTCTTGGTACCTGTCTCAAGTCAGCAGAGAGATGTTTTCCTTCATACTGCGTTTCGTATATAACATATAAAGTTTTTGGAATGTCTACCTTGAATTTCTGGATTTCCCTGGTTTGTTTGATGACTGAAAGTTTTTGAACATAGATAGTTCTTGTAGGCCACAGACCACAGTTATAAATCCTTCTATTTTTCATATTTGCATTTTTCGGTCTAAAATATCAGCATTTTGGTATTTTAAAATTCCGTGAACGGCATTTAACAGATAAAAGTTTCAGAAAATTATGGACCGATTTTTGTCATACAATTCCCAGCTCGTTAATTTGTGATAATTGAAATACGAAACAACACCTGGATGTCAGCTTTATACAGGTGTATGAACTGTGCTCTTGCTAGGGTCACATCATTGTCCTTCCCCACCATAAAGTTCCCAATTGGCCTGGAAGACAGTACACCTATATGACCACCAATGCAGCAACTCTGCAATGCAGCAAACCTGACTTAGCTAACTTTATTTAAACAGAAGCTAAAGCATGCTGAAAACACAGTATTTTCACAATTACGGACTATCTCCGTTGGGATGCGCAACCAGCCAATCACAACTGTGGTCTGTAACCTGGATTTTGGTGCAGCTTCTCTAGCATTGTTGAAAACTGTTGACTTCACCTATTTTTCATGACAGTCATTAATAGGGAAGGGCAGTTTCTTAAATTTCCAGAAACCTCCACTGCACGGCGCGCGTCATCGCTTTCATCCGGCTACTCGCCTGCGGGTGAACATTGGTCTTGGCGGATTTGCAAACACTGTGATAACATTGTATGTATCGGCAATCAAAGTGAAAAAAATGTTCCTTTTCACGTAATATCTGCTAAAAAATTTTACACACACAAAAGATAAGATTGTATTATAGCAGAGCATGAATGCATTTGTTCGTATGTTGTGTTAAAAAAAGTGAAAAATTCATTTGAACCGTGGTGACCGGGAACTGCATTGTGCTTGTTGCATTGCTGTGTAGCCCCACTCGACTATGAGAATGGTCGAAAGAAATGCAATAATAAAGAATATTCTTCAACAGTTATTAAGATAATGCAATGATCGCATATAACAAATTATCGACAAAGCACATAATATGGACTAAATAGCATGAGGATTTCGTAGGACTCCTTTTGCAAGGATTAAATGTGACCCGGTTCATCGCGGGCGATAATGGAGGATCGAGTAGGATAACATTGGTCATCGCCTTTTAAGAAGTCGATTGTATTTTATTTGCCGGGTGTGTTGTCATTGTGTCAAAATAAAGACAAGTAGACAACCTCATCATAATATGTTATTGTAGATGAATTTCCAAGTTTTACAGTGTTACTGTATGTGTGTGGGTGGGTGTGGGGGGGGGGTCGGCAGGTAGCGTTAAAAGTTAAATGAAAATTAAGATCAAATGTGATTAACTCCACAACAATATGTATTGGGTTGATTTTTTGATTGCATTACTTTCTACAAAAAGTATCTATTAATGATAACATTATCATGATTATGAGTTCACTTGGTTATTTCATTCGCCAAGAAAAACGCTCAGTTTGCACCATGCGTTAACACATCATAGTATGCGACGCTACTCAGGTTGACCCGCTATTGATACCCGGATGAAAGCTGTCCGCAGCGCCACATGGCGGTCAACGAGAGAACGCAGAGTTATTGCTCTAGCATATTGTACGTTGTCAATGTGACATCTATACTCTTTAGATGTTTCATGAATAATGTTTTGCTCGATGGCTATGCAAGCCTTGCTCTTGTGTCTGGTGATGTTCATGTTGATAGACGTGTCAGGATTTGGACGGCTTTAGACTTGGACTGATTTCTAACTACGATATTGACACGTAATGGTCTCACTACTATTTAGCTCTAACAAAACCTTCCTTTAATCGCTCATTCATGAAATTGCAGCAACTTTGGACCCAAAATAAAGCAAAAGTGCGTTTAACGTTGCATACCTTCACTGGATTATACTTGAGTCGTTATGTCTACAACAACTTCCTGGTTGTCGTTATCCTATTCTGCAGTCCAAACTCTATGCATCCCATAAGCTAACCTGTCCCTGGTTAACCTATATATAAATATGGAAGTACTATTGTACATATTGATCACGTTCCTCTGTAAACTTTTGACATAGGCGGCATTAGCCCAAACGTATTAAAGGGTCTTCAGCGGGTAAGTATTTAGAACTTAATTAGGAGCGGTCACCCGTACATGTCTGTCTGAGTAGTGGCTCCTTGTCTATGCTAAATTATCAGCAAAGACAACCCACATAATAATGAATAAATATGAACGTCGCAAATGATGAATTAGCTAAATAAGTGAAGCTTTCCTTATAAATGCAGAGATTCAATTTGAATAAAAAAATACATATTAAACCAAACATAATGACTTAATTTGTGTAGATCAAGTTAAGATAAAAATGATTTGACCCACCCCTGAACTAGTATGTACCCTTTCAAGCTGGATGGCTCACGTTAGTCCAACCACCTGCCAGTGTATAACTGAAGTAGAAACAAACTGGGGTGATATATTCAGTCCCAGTGATTTCAAAATAAACAGTTACAGCTAAACACCTGTATAAACCTGGGGAATTCGTAACAAGTATTGTGACAATGGACATCCTGTGCTAAAAATGTAAAATAAACCCCATGAGGACCCCTGCTCCTCCCTATGAAAGTCTTCAAAAATCAAGTGCTATTCAGTTGTCAACTCTTAGTTTATGTTACCAAAGAATGAACTAAGTTTGTGATAATTGAGTAAGTAATGCCAATTTCTTGCGTCCACAAGATATCAGCTCATTACATCGTTTTGATGCTTTAGAGAGTTTTGTTCAGTATGATGAAGATGTGACAGTGTCTCCCCTTTTGCAGACCATGGCGAACACGTATTGTCTGTCTGCCTGGACATCATTTCCAGGGGTGATTGATGCTTTATTCTTCATATCCTGTGCCCCATGTTCTATACCTCCTGAATCGTAACAGGTAACTGAGTCGTTCGTCATTCTGATGACAAATTCTTGTGTAGGCAATGACAAAGCAACAAAACAGATATTTGCAAAAACGTCTCCGAAAAACCGAATCCCACCTTCTCGTGCTGCTATATAACAGCATGTCACAACGGCAGTATACCAGGGTGTGTTTATCTGGTGGCCAGACATTGACACCACAACCCGTGTTTCTATTCCCGACTTACTGGGGTTGGATCTGGGTGAGGGGTTTGTATGAGTAAAATTGAAGAACACTCTCTACAGCATCGAAAATATGTAATGAGCTGATATCGTGTGGGTGCAGAACATGCTCAGTATCACTGGAAAAGAAATTCACTCCTGTGCCCTGCACTCTCTTCATGTGAGCGGGTATGTTGTCGGCAATATATTTTATGCTCAAATGTGAGTTTTCCAAGATTTATTCTGGGGTTGTCTGCTTTTTCTCTCACACACACCTAGACTCATTTCAATTCTATCCGATTTTCGGACATTGGCTCTCAATCTGTTTTTATCTCTGTCTATTCATTGCAGCTAGCACTGTATCATCTGGAACTGTACCCTTTTGCAAAGTTCTGTCTTTTCCGATGGTCATAGGAAACAATGACCTAAGTGACTCAAGGTTAACCCCACGTACAATTACAACAAGCGATCGTCTAAAGCACGATTATTAATGAATGGCCCGATAAACATTTCTTGGTCCATGATATAAATGTGAAGCCATACGATAGTCTCGATCCATTTTCCTGGTGCATCAGCACATACACTTAATTAAAGTGTTCTAATGCCCCTTTTGGCCCAATAGTGCCATGAATAGCCCCGAACAGTGCTTCTGGTGGCTCGTATAAGAAAAAAGAAAAAGACTGGACATGCGCACGAATGAACTTCATATTAATTTAGTACTTGTATATAGATGTCAAAAGCTTTGTACGCCAAAGTTCAATTGTACTGCTGTGTCATTTGCTAATCCAATGGTGATGTGGTCAGAGACATGACTTGATCAATCAAGATATGCTACCAAAATTCGAAAACAGTGACATTCATGCTACCGAGTCGTCATTATCCTGATAATATATTGTCAATTTACGTTTTCTTTTACATAAAGCCTCTCTGTTTCGTAATATCAATGTGGAACGAGAGACATAAACAAAATGATGAAAAGTATAATAAACAAGGTTCACTGCTCCCTAGAGGCCAGATGAATGAAAGGAGGGTATCGAGGTATGCATTGCTGTATAAGTTTAAAGTGAGACGATAAAACCATCCAGGGTAAAATGGCGGGAAGAATAACAAGTGCTAATATCTGGATATTTATAGTGCGACTATCAGCCAGTAGGGGTCACTTTCAGCTTGGCTCCATATCTTAAAATCATAAGAATTCTATGTCGGTCTAGTATGCAAAATGTCAAAGAATTTCTTCAAAATGCATAATTGTAGCACCCAGCCGTTGCACTACTGGCTTTTATAAGCTTTTTTTTCTGTGAGTAGCGCCATGTCATGGTGTTTTGGTTATTCATGTTTCAGGTAAGTCGTAGTTTATTTTCTGTTCTCTCATTCAAAATAGATCCCTCCGATGCCAATAATTAGCCTTGTAATGCCAACACCTGCACGCATGCTCAGCAACAAGGGCAGCTCACTTTCAAATTTCCACAAATAAGAATGAACATTTCATCAAGTATCAGACAGTAGTTTGACCTGCATATATGCATATCTATATGCAGTTTTAACCAGAAAAATTTGTCGAAAAGTTAATAATATATGTATTTCTTGTATTTTTAAGGCAAATTTCGAGATTAGTGTCACTTGTGTAAGTAAAACTCGATACGCATTTGTATAATTGACCAGTGTTGCAATCGATCTTGGGGCTGCCATTGTTCCTTGACATGTCTTCTTCCATCCACGATCAAATTAGAAATTAGACAACTCATGCATGGTATGAAAATTTTCCTTCACAAATGGTAAAATTCAAGCAGGCTCTCACAGGCGACACCGTGTGTATGACAATATCTCGCAGTTCTGGTTTACGCTTGTATTTGTCACAAACACATAATACTATTACTAGAGATTAGTTTTCAGATGATTTCACAATGTTCTCTGTGCTTTACGACTTCTTGTGCTATGGATCTTACAAACGTCACACCCACATCTGACTTCGTATATTGCTTTCATCGCATCTGTGACGTGACAATGATTTCATGTCAAAGCCTCCTCAATTTCTTTTGTCCCTTGCATTCCAAAAAAATAGTTTTGTAAAAATCCATCCAGGCATTGTCGATAGCAGCCATGCACGTGCGGGCAACTTGTAGTGCATCTTAGGAGGTCCTGTCCCTGGTAACCAAAAGCATGGAAGAAAGTACCTTATTCAATGGCCAGCCTCTTTACGTAACCATGACCTAATCTCACTGGGCTTATGTTGCCCCTGGCACGACAGTATAATGTTGGGAAGAAAACAGGCCACACCATTGGTTTAATATGGGCTGCTCAAAATAATAATTTATATGCAAAAAATGGGAGTCGCATATGCCAGAGCAGTCGCCCAAAAAGGAAGTGTCCGGGAAGTGCGATAACGACCCAAAAGGTATTGGGGGGCGTCTATGGGCTTTATAAGGAGCAATTGACAATACAGGGATCAATGTGAATCCGCAATGGCATGGTAGACAGGTGACTGCAGCTCTGTGATTTCGACAGGGATAGAGTCACCGGCATGTTGGAGGCTGGTCTTTCCCAGCGGGAGGTTGCCAGGAGACTGGGGTGGCCTCTTTATTTTGCCAGAAGTGCAATTTCCATTTTGCCAGTCTGTGGTGTTGCCTGTTGGCCACACTGCGCAGGCCAGCCATGGTTAATGACATCCTGCGGGGTTCATCAAAAAGCCAATTACCCTCTTCAGCTAGGGTCCAATAGGAATTGCAAAAGTTGCCCTTTGGCAGACGATTCTTGTAATTTAGCGTGGTTGCAACTAAACCTGCTTTTGCTTAACGGGGAGTAAGACAGCATGCCAGCGCAGCCTCCGACTTGCCAGCTGCCGCGTTACAGTTGAAATGCTTTTGCACCCATCGTGCAAAGTCCTACCAATGGCACAACATTTGTTCGGGGTACAATAAACCAAAAGCTGACACTTATAACATTTCGTTAAAATTTACATTCCAAAAAATGAAAAAAAAGTTAAGATTAATGTGAAAATTATTAGAATTTAAATTGTTTCGATGATAATAATTGGCGTGTGATTCCCAGTTGTGAAGTCATTTTCCATGAACCTACGTTACCAATTTACTCAACTCAAGTCATGTCTTAAGTGCCTGTGTACTCCAGATGGAAAGCCAGGCATCAGGAAATGAACGTTTCAATTCAAATCATACATGTCTCCAACACACTCCAACCTTTTCATGAGATTCATATTGTTTTTTTCTTTTCTTTTGTTTGTCTGTGTGCTTTGTATTTTGTTTTAATTTTTGTTTTTGTTTTTGTTTTTTTTTTTTTTTTTTTAGTTTTCTGCATTGCTAGTAAAATGTCTCAATTTGGCCAAAACGATATATGGTGAAAACGCACCCCCCCCCAAAATAAAACTATTTTGGAAGGTTTGTCCCCACTGGGACATACTCAACGTGTAGTATAAGTTGCATGTTATAAGGCAAGAAGTCCAAATGTGTCAACCACCTTCTTTAGGATGTGTAGCTTGTCGCGTGCATTGTTTTCTGTTTCATTGTGCACACCGTATTCACCGCTGTGTCATGCGCCAATATAAGTCATTATGACGTTCACGACATCAGGGAACAGTGCCCCAACCTCTAGATGTCAAATACATGCATTTGTAAGATCCGTAGCACAAGAGGATGTAAAGAACAGAGAATTAGGATGGGCTGCAGCCAGCTGAATTCAGACACACAAAATAGGTATCAAAGAGTCACGTGGATGCTTAATGTGGATCCATCAAAGAGACCGGCTATCATTACATCTTCGAGTGCCCAAATTATATAATACACAGAGACATTCGTCCGTTAAAAATTATTCCGTTAGCTCCATACACTAAACAAAATTATGTGAATTTCTCATTTAATCAATACCGTTAGCTCCATTTACTTGGTACACATCATTATTTGAGAACAAAAAAATTTCTAAAGCCAACAATAAAAACAATTTCGAGACAAACGCAAAATTTTATTATACAGTCCGACAGATTTAAACCACCGTAGATTATTCTAAATTTCGTTTTAAAGTTGAAAAGGTGAATCAATTAATCATATGCAATCAGTTGATTGAACCGCATGGATTCTTTCAGCTCAAGTAGACCTACAAAAGGAAGTAGTTTTGTTATTAAATTCTTCTTCTTCCCCGTTTTCTCTCGACCTTTACTCTTTTCTGTCTGTCCCGTAAACGTGCTATGTCTCATCTTCTACATGTTACTGTCTTCGCTCATGTATAGTCCTGTGTTGTGTATGTTTCCCCTTCTTAAATATTTGATTATTGCCTGCTGTATTGTATCGTATTGGTATGATTCAAACCCTTATATTGTAATGCTCAAATGTATTTTCTACATTTTTTATTATGCGGGACATATTGACATAAGCTCTGCCTGTTTCTCAAGCGTTTTTGAATAAAATATGTTTTAACCAAATGCATGCACCTATACCCATTAGCTTTGATTGCATATGCTCTTTTAGGTTTAAACAATATCCATAAAAATTACTTTAATGATTCAACAAAATGCAACTCTATCAAAAACCCCCCAAGAATTTTGCAATTGATGACTAATTCGTTTGTTCAAATTAAATCTGTGGATTAAAACTCAAAGTTTATTCCTTAAGGCGGAGGAATTGAGCTTGAAGGGTTTAATTTAAAGCTGTCAAGCCACACCGAATTAAGAACTGAAATTAATGTTTTTATGACTACAAATACACTAAACAAAATTATGTGAATTTCTCATTTAATTATCATTTCCCTAAACCTGGAGGGGGAGGGGATGAAGCTGAATGATTACGTTGATCCAAGACTTGAAGATTCATGAGGTAATTTCACCTGCTTGTATTTTTATCGGCATCTAAGGAAGTATGTCGTGGAGGTGTCATAGTGTAAATATGAGAGAAACAATTTCCTGTTTATTCTGATTTGTAAATCATGTTTGAAAATTAATTCTGTCAAAACACTGTACTGACGGGAACTGGTTGCGCTAGGCTTATGTTCCTTTGCATTCTCATCTAACAATTCAAGTAGAGCTACAATTGTGTGTACTTTCAGATTTTAAAACCTTCTTTAAGTAACTTCTTAAGAAGGTAAAAAATACCTTGAGTAATGAGGAAACGTTTGGAAAAATGCTAATCTTTAACTGTTTTTTTATTAATAGAAAGATGTTTAATCCTCATCTGCTTGCAGGATTGGAGGTATATGCGGTATGTAACGTCAAGTAACAATTCTAAAAGGAATATTATAAGTTTAAGATAATTGTAAGCTTCAAAGCTATTTCTTTCGTTACATTTCCAACCAGACTTAATTCAAAACCACATCGTCGAATGTACTGTCAGGCCAGAAGTCCAAAACACTATGCGATTTAAACCACATTTCTTCGCTGCAGGGCAATTCAATAGCATCATCTCACTGCGAAGCAGCCATTTTCATGTGCGATATGAGGTTGTTGATTGATTCAAAGCTCAGCATCTGTTTGGCAGCCAAACTGTTCTGCTGATTGACCAGTGCAACATGTGCAACATAAGCTCACATATGCAATGAACATAGGACCCCGAAGGTGCGGGTTATGTGGGAATATGCGGATGAAATATTTAACTGACTTACATATCTTGTCCACATGCTCATCTTGAGCACTTTATATTTCTCATCCAGATCCATTTGTATCAGGCCCAGACCAAAGTCGACCGCTATGGTTGTGGAAATATTTAAGACAGGTCGTCCATTTTTGCCGATCAAACTGTAATTCCTCAATAGGTGATGAAGCAGAACCTTCTCTTCAGACATTCGCACACTGTCAAGTAAAGTTTACCAAAGTATCATCTTGAGGATATGCAATATTTCACCAAGGAGGCTACATGGAAACAGAAGGCACCCTCGAAACCAGTGTTTCAAAACAGCACTCTTCTATTTACGTCAGTTTTATTTTTTGTTCTTTACAATTTGTAACTGTAAACATAGTATGGACTTCTCGTTCGGTCGATATTCCTTACATTCGTTGATGTTTTTCAGTGACTGTAAAACCGCGAATACTTCAGGACCGCGGCATTTTATGTAGATATATGGATACATATCAGTACATAATAACACGTTTATTCCGATAAAGGATGTTTTCCTTATTTGTTTCATTTAGAACTTTTAAAATTAAAAACCTGTTTCTGCTTAACGCCCATTCAATACATCGCAAAACAGGGGAAGAAATGCTGATTTTTATTATTCTCTCAGACTTTAAGCACGTTTGTCAGAAGGCATATATTTTTAGAAAAAATACCAAGTACCAACTTTTTTCCTTTACCGTTAACCGTCTATTTGAACCACGACGCAAACTTGCTATTTCCTTTTATTGGCATGTTTCGCAAAATATTTAAGATCATCGTAATGGCATGCTTTATGGAGAACGTGGTCACTTTGCTAGAAGGATGTGTTAATGACATCATTGAGACAATAACCCATGCACAATGTTAATTAAAAATTGAAGCCTATAGACATCATCGACCAACGAGTCGTTTCTCTTTCCATATAGCCTCCTTGATTACATTGTTTGGTTAAAAATAAAAAGAGTCTGATCTCTTACAAACTATAGCCTGATTCCAAGCTAATGTTTACTCAAGAATGGTGAACATACACAAGTAAAAATGACAAACATGAAACTCTTTGGTACTTAGGCTTACGGATGGAAAAATCCGACTGTCAAGATGCGTCCTTTGATGATATATAGATTATGACCCGGTTGTGTCTGTATATCATTTTTAACATGCATAGAGATTTTAATATCATACAAGTTCCTCCGGCTGTGCCCAGGTAACAAATTAAACTGACGTCAAAGGAGGTAATGCGTAAAAAGGGAGAACATCCATTTTAAACATGTTTGAACAACTGTTCAAGTTGCCTAATGCCTATCAGAAATATGTGTGGTTCCGGTAGCTCGACCGACCCTACTGAAAAGGCCCGACGCTAAATACATTTGATGAAACATTAAAACAAAGTTTCAAGCCGCCCATCCCCAATAAAAGATGATTGACCCTGGCTAAAAGATTTTATAGAGAAAGTGACGGTCGTGTGCCGTTATTTTGCAGTCAAGTGAACACAAACACAGCATTTCATTTCAAATTGTCTGGAGGGTTTACTGGGGCCGGGGAAACAGCATAGCTGTATAGCCCCGGTTGTTCGGTGATTGCTATCGAAATATTTTGTTATGTTCCAGGTGTACGGTCTCCGAGTTTCCAACGCAAACGGTCGTTAAAGTACTTTTTAAACATGATTACTGTCTCACCTTTAACATGTCTGCTCGGTTGTGTCTGAAGCAGTTACCATCGTTAGTTACAAATCCAAATACGACACGATACCTTGACTGTACAAATCATGCATGTTGGTACCACTTGCAGAGAGCACCATTAGAATCATGGCGCAATGCATTTCAAGGCAGTCGCACAAAAATACATTTGATTTGGGTATCAAAGTGAATCGTGGCCACATTATATCTCATACCATTATTGATACTCTGAAATATGTGTTAAATATGTACTTTTGGTTTTATATATTATAACTCCTCCAAGATCGTCCCATTCCTATCCTCATTTACAAACCATTGGTTACCAAGCCTGTGGGTTAGTTCTAATTGGATATTTTGAAGAGGTAGTTTCCAAAATATATGTGCGATTAATGTTAAGGAAGGTTAGTTTGTTAAATGAATGTATTGTACAATATGAAATGGGACTTTTCCAGAGCGGGCATTACCTAAAATGTAGCAACAAGCCTTTGACGTTAGCAGTTGTTGGCGATGGTGGGCCCCAGAATAGGAATATTGTATCAGACGCCGAAGTCGCCCCCAGGCTTTGAATTAAGCAGCACCACTGGACACGGCAGTCAAGAGCCCCGCTGAGTCAAAGATGGAGCTGAGTAGAGAAGGTTGCCCCGATAATCAACTCAGGTCTGAAAGTACCGGCGGGGTTTTTATATAATTGGTAATTAAATGAAAGGATCGTAGTCAATTGACTGACTGTTGTCGGGTCATCACGAGTTTCACAAATGATATGCTTGTGCCAGCATATCATTTGTTTTATAATATAGTTTTTAGAGACATTACAATTGTACTCAAAAACACAGGTAAGCCTTACGAAAACAATGTAAATAACATAGGCAAATCGATGCAAGGCAAGGAAAGGAAAAGGAAGGGAAAGGAAGGAAAGGTAAGAAGAAAAAAAAATAAAAGAAAATTAATAAATAACATTTTTGGCAATTCGTGTCACAAACCTGTCTGCAACCGCCACTGTTAGATTCTTCTGTATCTAAACTTGTGCATTTTGTGCTTCAATGATTTTTCTAATACGTCGTTTGTTTCTTATATTCTCGCTGGACCTAATTATTTATCTGTCTCTACTTCTGATGTGTGTAAAGCTAAGCGGGAATAGACAGCCCTATCCACCTTGACACTTTACCGGGCTTACGTATGTCCTTGTGTGCTTCTTTTCTTTTCGAAAAAAAAGCTCCACTCTTATTTTAAACGCAATTCGTTTGGCATTCTCACGGTTTTTTAACAAACTTGTTGCATGTTTCCAATTAGGAATGTTGGATACACTATTCCGCTTGGTGGCACCACCTGCTTCCAGTGTCAAATGACATTTTGGACCAATTGTGTAGAAGCTGGTTTTGTTCATCCTGCAGGTGTCGCCACGTGCAACAGGTGAATACCAGGGGAAGATACCTGTAGTGCCACCTATATGCAACATGCTCCATTAATACAAACCATACTCTTTTGTTATAGAGCCATAAAAATGAAAACATTTTAGGTTTACCTTTTGAAAATTGTTCTGTCACCTAATAACGCCAATTTATCTTGTAGAGTGTGATATGTAGATATCTTAAAATAATTTCAAGTGCGTCTTGAATCTTTGGTTCAAACGTAACTCAATCCACAACAAATCATGGGTACAATGTACGGCCAAATGTGTTGTCAACAATTTGTCAAGGATCACAATTGGGGATGAGAGCTTGGCCGTATGTTAACCCCTCTTCTAGACACCAGACAAGCAGGAGAGACAAGACGCCACACAGCCCCGCAACTTCCTCGATGACATGATTTGCATAATCCAGTCTTAGTTGAAGCAGAGTTTTGCGATCCCCACAAATTTGAAAAGGGACACTAGAGTTCGACAGGACAGACAGCAGGGTTGCATTAAACTATACCGCTGGACATCCATGTCGTGGAACTCGTGCCACGCAGTGGAAGGTGTGGCCCGAGGGCAAAAATTGTGACTAAAAATCACGCAGAACCTAGAGTCGATGCGGTGCTTTACTTACAAAAACAACTCCTTTACAGCAACTTGCTGGAAGCGATACGTTTTAACAAATTATTCTTGAACTGACAGAAAAATTGTTGTGTTAACCTCAAGTGAACAATTTGGTGATCCATATCTGATTGTTTTCTAGAGTAAAAAGAGCAAAATATGACATCGACACATGTAAGCTATCTCCTTGGATTGTACAAAATGGATAAACGAAAAATTAATGGCAATCATATCCTGTTCTTTGCCCTCAGCGATCATTCGGAGATTTACATAAGCCTATGGTATGCAAGTAACCTTCAACTGGCTGCGGCCCATCCCGGGCGTTTCTGGAAAAACTTCCGGATATCTTTTACCAAGACGGTATTATTTAATCTATTTAACCGAGCGAGGAACTTTCCTATCTATGTGTTTTTTAATCATTTAGACAGAGTTTCAAATATTGAGCGAGAGCTGGCTCCAGAGTTTCGGCATGCTGGGGAAAATGTATTATTAAATAAACCCGTTCTAGCATTATAATGAGGAAGGCTATCAGCTTGCCCTGTAGAGTGTCTGACCTAGTTTTGATTGGAATAAATGATATCGTTAATATATTCAGGTCTAAGTAATAAGTAATTTTGAACATCGGGATTATTTATTTCTCTGCGCTAAGCCCAACTTTCGAACACCCACTTCTTCGTATAATTTATCGTTGGGGGTAGTTAGATTACCACCCGAAATGACACGTTCGACAGCCACTTGAACGCTTTCTAATCTTTGTGAGTCGCCTTGTGTTCAGACCACACTGCCATTCGCTATCAGTGGAGGGATGAATGGTTTGCGCATCATTTCTAGAGCTTCTTTAAGTAGTAACTGCAGTATTTTTTTTCATATTAAGCTCTCAGGAAGCTCTAGCAATAATTTATTAGATCGATGTGATCGTTCCATCTGAGGTCCGATCGCAGTATCATCTCCAGGTATTCATGTTGGTCGGCGTGTTCTAATTGATGATCTAAGAAACTGAAGGGAGGGTGATAAACTCCTTTGCTGTGCTGAGCACGACCCATCAATGTACTTCACTTCCTTATTGGACGGTCTTGCAGATGTGAATGCGTCTGCGGCATGAAATTGTTACCAGGACTCGGTTACCAAACGCATAATATTGAAAATACGCACACAAACACGACAGTTGCATAGAGGAATGGACAGAGATTGCATAGAGCTTGGCAGCACAGTCGAGTTTGTGGTATACACAGATATGATTCAGCGCTTCGGATGGTCCACCAACTTGCACGGGTCCACCGGGTTAAAGTATAATCCCAGACAGGCGCCCAGAGCAGCATGGCTAAAGCCAGCCCTCTGTACATTGCAGCTAAATTATGGAACAACACCGCTCATAAAGTTACTTTTATGCAAATGTTGATGCTGATATCCAGGCAGAGTTGATTTAGAGGGAGCTGAAACAAAAGATGCACTACCATTACACTCTGGACAAGAAAATAGTGCATGTGGTGGTGGTTAGATGCGGGCATTGTTTGACCAGACAGACATGTATCGCGATGAAGTCGGCTAATTGCGGATTTGTCCTCTGTAAAAAAAGAAAAAAGAAAAGAAAAGAAAGAAAGAAGAAAAAAACACACTTAAAAGCCCTGCGTGCAATATATTTAATTGTATTCCAACTGGGATTTAGCCAGGTACGAGTGTGCAGCATTTGTTGCACGCCATGTCCATTTGTGCGGGTAGTAGGAGAAGTTTTACGACCTTGAAAGGACTCGTCAGCCTAACTCTTTTCACGTCTTTGGATAAACAACTTTCGTACCACACTATACAGGTTAAGCATCGAAGAAAACTGTTTTCACTACGGAGCATATTGAGATACTGGTCCTATTGCAAAACGTTTACTCAAAACATTCAATGGAAAACTGGAAATGAAAGAAAAACCATAGAGCAGACGACATTGAAAATGAACAGTCACTTTTGAAAGATTTGAGCTGCAAACTAGGCCTTTCCTTTTCCACCATAATAATAGTTTCTTTGAGATATATAACAAATAGGCACCAATAGAAAGCCATAAACTGTCAGAGTTTCTTTCGAGACAGCGTTCTATTTGTATATTTGCCATAATATGTCATTTTTCAAATCTCTTGTTTGATTTTTTTTGTGAGACTAAACTGGCAGCTCTTAAATGCATAAAATCAAATTGTAAATACTTTTGTGTGTGTCGAAACTGTATAAAACACAATTTACAGCTTAACTTTGAAAAAATAAAAAAGATATATATAAGATAATCTTGTAGCCAGTTAAGTACGTTCCAACTCAAAAGGAATGAGAATTGCTGCTACCATCAGGTGGTTAATTATATGATAGCTATATGCCCAGGGCAAGCTAGTATACATAGTCTCTTGTTAGCTTGGGAAACAGGTAGCACATCAACCAATGGTACCTTGGCCAGCAGGCCTGACTCTCAGAGTTCAAAGAAAAGCTAATAATCACATGACCATTGTAGAATGACGTCACAGCAAAAGAGCCCACTCAGGAAGTAAAAAGTCGCTCACTTTTCCTGCCCAGTTCCTATTACCTATAATAAGATAAAGAAAACGCAAGGAAACAGGTGTAGTGTTGTGTTATAGAAATTAAATAGATTATATAGGCGAAAAGAACCATGACAACATAAAAAATGTATACCATTGCCACATCAAAACCGCGGTCCAGTTCTCAGACACTGGCAAGGAACGGAAAACAAGCCACTAATGCCTGCTGGTCACCAAATCTGGATGTAGAATTCTGACAGACAGGAAACAGGAATTTGGCATCGAACTCCTTGACTTTATTGAGCGTTTTTAAGTTCATGTCATGCTTTTTTTTACTCTGTTGCTAGCTGAACAATGAGCACCATTTATCATCATTTTTAAGTGTTTAATATAAATGTTTTGAACCTATTACGTTCCTGACACGATGTATAATGCGGTCAGTAATGTTTGGTAACTAATATTCTAATGCGATTCAGTTCTTTAACTGATGTGGTCATCTTATAAGACAAAGTCAACGACTGTGGCGGACCACTATTAATATTCTACGGCGTTGGCTGGCAACTAGTTGGTGAGAAAAGCGTTGACAAAATTGCCAAACTGACCATCGCTGTAACATGCTAGATGTACACTGTCTTGAGTTCTATCACAGTATAATGCCTCAGGTCAACAGCTCTCATTGGCTTTAAACCTGTTGACTTACCGCCCGACTTGTCCTTACGAGAAAAAATGTTAAAATGACTCTTGAAACAGTTTTGCCAACTAGTAGGAATGTTATTCGCGGTCCAATGAAAGAGACATACACCAAAAAGAAAATTGTCAGCCTCACTATTATCAGTCACGGTGGCGTCAGCCAAAAAATCGTTACAGCTGCTATAAACAGTAGAATATCCCCTTTGGGACTTCTTCAGAAACAGGACTCTCCCCTATAATAATGTTATAACCGTCTTTAAATTAAATATTCACATATAGAACACCACTTAATAAAGATCTATTGCTCCAGTGCATTGAATGAATGAAATATATTATTACAGACACACGCGCTCGCGAGCACACACACACACACATACACACACACATACACACACACATATACATAAACACACACACACACATATATATATATATATATATATATATATATATATATATATATATATATATATATAAAATCAACCGGAAATAGACAATCTACGCTGGATGAAAGAAAACAAACAACAATGATGCTTTCATAGTCTTCACCGTCAGTATATGTATTCATAAAACCTGTATCAATTTACATACACCAGGCTTTTGTTATAATATCTGTGATAGCAACTCTTGAATGGCGTATCAAGTTAAGATCTAAGAGTAAGCTTATCTTGAACATCATTAATTACATGTATTATGGGCTTATATTGGCTTTTATTCAGGTGACATTAAAAGCGGGAATTTAATCAAGCAGGCGTAACCCTAATTATATCCGTAATTGGTTTCTTAAAAGGGACTGTTCAATTTGATCAAGTCTATTAATTACAAAGCATTATATTAACCCGCATCCTTCTAATAACTTCATATAACGATTACGATTTCCAGTTTGTTGTATCTTGTTTCCAATTGAAAGAAGAGAGGTTCCAAGGAATTCTAACTTTTGGAAAACGTTAGAGAACTGTGTGCGAGAGGACTGTGTCATAATGCAGGAGCTTGATAATCCAAACATAAATTATCACAAACAGACTGAGTCAAAAGCAGGCCTTAATATGAGATGATTGACAAACTATTGGATGCCCAGTGTTATATGAAAATTCCATACCGGTCCATCGAGCTGCATTCTGTCTGAGATCTTTTGGTTAAAAGATTGTGTAGGTACATATTTTAAAAAGAAACAAAAAGGTAAAACTGTCGACGATGAAAATTGCAGCAAGATTAAGTGGGTAAAGTAAAAAGTATAAGGGAACAGAACTGTCACTATATGTTCTGTACAATGTTTCAGAGACGGGCGTTCAGTGTGCCAGCGGGACATGAGCTTTCAGCAAAGCATTTTGAAGAATCCAAAGTTTAATTTACATTTTCCCACAGAAGTTTGTTCACTGCAACCAATAATTCATAATATCAAACAATCTGTTGCATAGTGTACATTTTTAGTTTGAGTGAAAGTAGCAGCCCAGGCATACCTGGATAAAGAGCGCTTACGATCAAAAGCCTTTGGTGCCTTATGGAAGTTGTTAACTCAAGCAGTTACTCGCCAAGGACACCCCCCCTCCCCTTAAAAATGTGTTGGTATACCATGTCAAATTGTCGGTTTTGTAATAAAATCAATTTCCCGTGCATTGTTAGTTCTTTTTGTAAAAGTTCGTTTGGATATCAACTACAACTCTTCTTTTGTCGGAAAGCAAAAAAATTGTGAAGACATTCACGGCTCTGATATTTGATCAAGAACCTGCGATGTATTTAATTTCCCCCTTGCGGACAAAGCTATGGATAAAACGTGAGTAGCTTGCCGCTCAACTTCTCTTGACCTTATACCCGGTCCACTGCAATCTGCAACACCAGATATCTCGCACAAACACAGCATCCTGTCTTTCCTCTACGATTGACGGCAACATTGGGTTCCTGAATGAAATATATCATCTACCTCCGGGTCAAATGAGCCTCCCAGATACTGCATTCCCATAACGATCACGAAGCTAAACTAAGACTACTACCAAGCAGACCCTATTTCTGTCCAATACTTATTATCTGATATATACGAACAAAATTTTTTAAAATGGTGCTTTTCCCGGAAGCATAATTAATATAATGATGCCCTAAGTGTTGGGATTTGACTAGGAAACATTTGTCATTTACATTATGATCATTCGATAGTAAATGCAATGAAAGTCAGAAAATCAATCAACAAACGGGGAATGCAGAATTAACCAACAACCCCATAACGCAATGTGCTAAGAACACCAAATTACATCTCACCTTTGAGCTATTATAAAGATTATATAAAATATGCATTTAAAATATCATGAAGGGCAAATAAAGGTCGCGTTCAATCTGTTTGGCTAATATCAAATTTTCCTGCTCCACACACACCATCACATACAGGAAACCTTATTTCACTTTTTGTTGTTATCCTTGAAAACCTGCGAAAAAGTGTTCCAAATAGTATTTAAAAAAATCTACGTATTTATGACTTTTGATGTGGGATTTGATGACAACCACAGGGGCAACCAGCAAAATAGTTGTCATCATATTCTGGTCGATACGAACCCATTCATACTGACCGCCCAAAGTCACTGTCCACCGAAAACACTGATTAGGATTAGAAGGGAACAAACCAAAAATCGGTGCCCGCCACGCTGTTTTCCTGTTTTAAACACTTTCTGCTGCCCCGACGCATATAATTTATATACCGAAAGATTTGTCACAATCCACTCTCTTGATCCCTGCCTAATAATTGATTTGTCTGACGTATTATATCCCACTTGGGCCACTTTATTCCTCGAAAAGCCTCTCGATTCCAAATGAATCACGTGATCGCGTAAAGCATAATGTAATTACGATGAGAATACAATACGATTGTAACTTATTTTTAAGGGCTAAAGATTTCAATATATCCTTCATAGACATGATAAATCAGCACACCACTATACCATAGAAAATCTTAAGAACCCAGCTAAAATTTAGCCTAATTGGCTTCGATTTGATGTATAAAGGGAGCAGAACGCAGAAGCATCAGTAGAGCCAAGAATATTTTGTAACCGTGTCGAAAAGCTATTTCAAGACTCTCAAAATGTTTTGTTGTACATTAACATAACGCCAGTTAGGTTAATTGCTCCAATTTTCCTTCTATTTTGGGAAAACAATTACTGCCATATACCTTCACCGATAAAGTTCTCAACTATATTTTCTATACGGATCAGATATGCGAAAAAGAGAAAAGGGCCCGCGCCTTATCACCTGTCTATCTTCTGAGAAATCGCCCCGTGTACATGTCATTATCACCTAAACACGTGTAAATGTCACCAACCAAAGATGTCAGTACAGTCTGTATCAGAGAGTTTTAAAAAGTCACCGCCTACAATAAGCATACTCAGTCACAACTTGACTCCCAAGTTCACAGCCCATCAGGGGTAATTTCAAATAACGGTGGTCAGAATAAAAATGACCAAGAAATATGTTTAAACGGGTTTTACCTTGATAAAAGTCTCTGCGGTAATTATTATTGCTGTGTAGAAGATTTTGTTAGATTATATTCAATGAAATAATCAATAAAAATCGCTAACAAGGGGAAATTTAGTACTGGTTACCTAGAAAAGTGTATTAAAGGAGGGAGAAAATTCACCTCCTGTCTCCAATAACCTGCGACCGCCAGCCTGCATGTGGCAAACTGCCCTGGGAGATCAACTTGGCTTATTGTAGCATTATTCAGTTCAGGTGCATTAAAGCAAAGAGAGGTGAATCATACTTATTGGGCATCTAGCTTATGACCTCGAGAGTGAGTGGGATATGATATACCGGCTGTTTGGGCGGCTAAGATATGGCTTTTACAAAATTTAACAGCCTTCAAGCTTGCTTATAAATGATAAAATACTCGGTTGCATTTCTGATATTATTGGATTAGCTATACATTTTTGTTCATATTTCACCAGTCAAAAAGCATATTGCCCTTGACCCATCATGTAAAATTTCCACGGGGTCGCCCTTCATGCGACACCTTCCGAGGGAGACTGTATTAACAACTTAGATACGCCTATTATTAAATGGCGGTGTTACAGCAAGAGGCGATTCAGTCAAATGCCTTCGAAGCGCTTTGCCTCGAGGAACTACTTCTTTATACCGCATTCTTAAGCTGTTTATCCTGGTACCATAGCCCAGTGTTGCCAGTGTCGGTTATTACCGTGTTCCTATTTGAATCACTGTGGCACCCCTGACACTGGCTTTGATTCAACGAAAGAACCACACAGCACCGATCTGTGGTAATACGGCAGGTTTAATAAGGTCAGCACGTGAGCGTGATAACCACTTGCACTTTTTTATTTCCGATGGAGGCTCCAGCGCATGGCATGTTCTTTATATCTAATTTACGATGGCCCTTGCCATATTGTCATTTTGAGCGACAAAATTTAAGTTTCTTGATCGCTGGCAAAGCAGCCTGAGAAAGTACGAAAATTGGTGCACTTGTCCTATGGACTTTGTGAACCATATGCACTGCACATTTAAGGACCCCTTTTTATTGTGATGGAAGGGAAACTTTACATTATGTACAGTGTTCTCAAAATCCAATACTGTATAAGTACAAATTTTCCCGTGCATCAATTTAAATTAATACCTCGGGAAAATTTGCACTTATACAGTATTAAAGAAAGGCGCCGTGTTTTCTCCCAATCTGTCGCCCAACACTAATCCTTTTGGTACCCAAATGTCACCAAACCATGGCTGCTGACTTTAAATTGTATTTTTGCTACCATCAAGTAGTACATTGTGTCAATTTCTGTCTGAATAGGCCATGATCAAATTATGTTGATGTAAACTCTTTGAGGAAAAGGTCCCCTTACGGCACGCAAACATAGAAACAGCAGGTGTATCAAAGTTCTTTTTATCCATAGATCCAACAAGTTTATAATATCAAAAGAAATACGGGTTACCTCATCTCAGCATGGATTGCTTTTGTACTCCACTTATAGCTAGGTTGTACGTTTCCAAAGGATCATTCACTGGGACCTTTTTCTTCATGATTTGTTTCCCAAATGACATGTACTCAGCTTCTTCAAAATTTGAGGCGACATTGTACGCTCTCGACACTGCTATAGTCAAATTTCTATGTTCGTTTAACCTATCATCAGATGAAACTACAAATTCATCTAACTCGAAAACATAGAGTTGAATAATGAATATAACTAGTGAGTAGCAAATAAATTGTCCCTGAATATAGCCAAAACCAAATATATGGTGTTCATCTTCGACAGAAAAATTATATTGCTCTTGACTGCTGGTGGATCTCATAGACTTCAAAAACTTCAAAATTACGCCGCCAGGATCGTATCGTAGTAACTTCGATTTTAGAAATACAAGGGGAATTAATCTTGTTTTTAGTCTAGGATGGCAAACATTAGAGCAACATAGAAAGTTCCATACCGCAACCCTGATGTATAAATGTATCAATAACCTTGCACCGGATTACCTCAGAGTCTGTGATCAGTTTACACTATGGTCCGATTCTCATATTTATAATACAAGAAGTACCCATTTTATGAATGTTTAAGTCCCCGGTGTCAAGAAAAGTTCTTTTAAGAAGGCTTCCGCTTACAATGGTGCTGCAGTCTGGAACTCTCTTGACGATTTTACCGGCAGTTCACAGGATTTATCTTCTTTCAAAGTTAATGCAATAACAAGACTCGCTATTTTACATGATTTTTATGTTTTAATTTTGAAATGCTTGTCGTTCAGTTTTATCGGTCATATATTTGTAACATTTGTATATATACTGTATATATGTTTACTGGTCCCCAGGGGAGAACAGAGGTAACTCTGACTGGGTGTACCAGAATAAAGATATTCAAATATTATTATTTGTTTTGACTTCAAGTTTGATGCTACTCGTATTGCCAGAGTTGACAAGACTGACTTTCTTGGTTTATGAATGCAACAAAAAAGTGAATTGGAATGCTCATATGACTAATATTGGAAATAAAACTTAAAAAATCGGCGGAATCTTCAGTTTAGTTAAAACTTTTATATCCAGAAGAACGTTATTGATCATATACAATTTCTTCTTTCTGCCTGATCTAAATTATTCTTTTCTCGCATAAGGGTATTCCAATGGTCGCATATTTACATCGCAAAAATTATTGTACGTCTTATTTGTAATGCAATACATAGTGCTCATTCCGATTCGATTATGAAGTAACTAAATATCTGAACATTATAAGAAATACTTAAGTTCAAAAAGCTTAAACTCCATTACACATACACAAACAATCAAGTCCCGTGTTATTTTCATGTTTTACTTATTTGTTGTTGGTATCGACCAAGTCGACCAAGAATACAGTGCAGCATCGCAAATATAAATTTTTAACACTTCCCAGTTTTAAGTGGAAACAAAAATATGTAATCGTGACAAGTTGTGACTTCCATAAGGATGACAGTGAGTTGCAAATGGTCAGGAGACTGGCATTAAGGTCATTATTCGACCGCTATCACGCAAGCCTGGGTTCGACTGCTATCACGCAAGCAACAAAGAAGTTACGGTAAACAAATGGAGAATTAATCAATCTTTGTCACATAACTAGTCACTTGAATTTCACATATAATGTGGTTACTTTGAATTTACATCTCTGGCAACTAAAGTGTTAAAATGTTCAACTTATGAATAGTGAAAGCATCATTCTGGTGGATTACCGACATATCAGTCAGATATTTAATTAATAGTACCGTAACAATTTACGAAATATTCTTGGTGTATGAAGAAAAACCTCTAAAACAGAGAGTGTACACTTTATCTTTAATATGACATGGCAATTCACCGAGGTACCGTTCTAATTCATGCAGAACACACACCTTTGCAAAACTGTGATTGAATCTGTGTACACACGATTTGTGCTTTTCTCTAGTATTATGACTATGCATATGATTAGCTGGGACTATTGGTAGGTTATTTAAATAAAAAAGAAGTTGATCATTCACTACTTTGTGATAGAATCTTAACAGCTGGCGTTTAGAAAGGTCCTCCAGTTTTAATAATGTCATGTGTTTAAAGATTGGCTGAGTATGAGCATTATGTTCACTTTTATTCAATTTCTTACTGCCTTGTTTGAACCGAGAAAAGCGTACTAAATTGGTGACCCAAGGCTAAAAGAAAATAGTTTAGACGTGGCATTTGGCACTGAATTGTATATGATATGAAGCGCATTCGGGGGAACGCATTTTTAAAATGAATTCAGAATACCTGTAACCTGTGAAACTTAAGATGCTTCTCTTTGAATGTGCTTGTTCCAACTCATTAGTGTGTATAGAACAAGGCTGAGGAAGCTGAACTCTTCTGCCTGATGTAAATCTATATTTTCAATTTTGAGAGAGGGCACATTCACTTACTTTAATAGTTTATGAAACAGCATGTCTTTATATTGAGAGATAGCGCCTTAACTTTAAACCAAGTGCTTATTTTGTCAAGCTCTAAGTTAATGTTGCAAATATTGCTATCATTTGGCATTCAAGAAAGATCAAGAGTACTAAATACATTATCATCAGCATAAGTAAATGATTTGAAAAATAAAGAGGCTGAACGAATATCATTTTTATAAACAGTAAAAAACAAAGGCCCAAGTATTGAGTCCTGAAGGACATCTGTTGTTATTTTACTATTGCTGGAGTCTACATCATCGATAACAACGTACTGCTTTCGATTACTTGAGCAACTCGAGTATAAATTTAAGGCGGACTCTTTTATACCAAAGTAATTTACCTTCTGTAAGAGCAAGGTGTGATCTAATGCGTCAAAGCCTTAGATAAATTCATGGATATATTAATGGTCACTTCACTCTTGTCCATCAGCAGAAGTGTTTTGTTTATAAGTTCATAAGAGCGGACCTCAGTTGAGGGACATTCAGTGAATTCACATTGACTATCGAAATATAAATTGCGTCATTTAAAATACTGATGCATTTGATTGCAGATAACACGGTCAAAAACTTCAATCTGCTTATTCGACTAAATTTCAATAAAATTCCCCCCTCCCATATATCAGATCCCTGAAAAATATCGAAGCGTTGGTTGTCAAAATGATTTTTTAAATAAGTTGCACCTGCATCTCATGCTGTACAAGATTTACCATTGGAGATAAGATTATAGCTACATATGTGAAACAGAGATAAGCCAAAGTCATGTGACCTGTAGACAGATTACGCTTGATGGGCATCCATGCAGATCTAAATCATGCAACAGGATTTTGAATTAATCAAACTTTGCAATAAATGGTTAAAAATTTAAGCTAATTCCAATAAACTGAGTTTGTCTTTTAAATATGAAATGAACTGATCAATATTAAAATATAGTGATCGTTTTGCTACCATGTAACCCTAACCACTAAAGAGGGATAGTATATAACAACAAAGTAGTTTGGAACCAGATACATCAAATGTCACATGTAACGCAAAAACAGAGAGTTACTTTTACTCAAAGAAATTAGACTGGTGGAAAAACGTGTCCTTCTTGGTTTGAAAATGACATATAAATGTATCCTTTTATGACATCCTCTATATCGTACAGATTAGGGCTATCATGTACGAGATATACAAATATTTCAGAAGAACACATTAAAACTTGGATATTTATCCAAGAAACCGTGTCTATGTATACGGGGCGGATTATAAAGTTGTATTGCATATATGGAATTAAGGCCCATGACGCAAGCGTCCATGCAGTATATGTTTGAATGAACAAACTGTGATGCACCATACAGCATATAAGTAATGTCGAATGTCATATTTGGGTTAAGTTCCAGTTAGTTTCTGACAACGTGTTTTTCGCTTATATTTTGAAAAATAGGATCGCGTCCTCGCACGGATAATTGCACGCAGGGCCAGGTCTTGAGACATTTGATGGATTTCTTTCCAGTTGCCGCTTGTCGGCATTGATCCATAAGATCTTTTTTCAAGGGTCTGAGAACAGGTGGGAGATCGGGACTTATGGATATCTTCCCTGTGTGACCTTTTAAGTTCCATGCCCCAAGATGTCTATACCTTATTGTGATACAGATGATATCACTGCTGCGGTTGCAACCAGATCAGAATTGAGAGGTCATATCAGTTATTATATCCCATTTTCACTTCAAAATATTCCCCTAAAAATAAAGTAGGTACACTTTTTCTCTCCGATATTCTCTACGTAGGCAAATTTTATTCGGTAAACAGACACAACGATGTGTGCAGCTTACCTAACAGCTACATGTGTGACAATAGATGGTCTTTTTTGCACCACAGCAACATGTCATACACGTGTATTTCAATACATTACCGAAGCAAATCCCATTAATCTCTGTGCTGTAAACTCACCATGGTAAACTTCGTGAAAGGTTCTCCGGTGAAAGCGGATATATATTTTTTAGACGAATCCTGAAAACGTTTTGCATGATATTTATTTGTTATGTGTATATACATTGTGACAAACTGATATGTACTATTTTATTTTTTGGTCTGTCACAAAAATGTTTTCTGAGTTCTGACTACATTTAGTAGAGGATATCTGTGGGTAAACCAAATGTATTTGTGCCAATACACACGTTTTATTTTTTCAACAGTTCATTTTTTTATATTGGTTCTCTCGTATATGGATTCTTGTAACAGTTATTTCTAGAAACTCATATCAACAGGAAACTAAATATTTGGCACGACTGTAGCTCTTTAATTAAGATAATGAGCCTGGTATTACACCTTCACGACGTTCGGAGTGATGAAAATGACGGGATTAAAAATTTTAGTTGTTTGATTATCACTGTCGTATTTTCAAAAGTATTAAATAGATTAACAAGAAATTCTGCTGGATTTACATGAAAAGGCTGATGACAGGTTCATTTACTGTTCGAAGATTACATTTTTCCAAAAAAGTAGTTTTAAGAAAATAATTATATTTGTATGCAAAGTTTACTCTGAAATATTATTGTGAGCCGTCTAACTTCAAAGCGACTAAGCACTGAGAATCTCTCAAGAGGGGATAGATACATGATACTCTTATGGCAGTCCACACCTTGGCCGCACGCGTGATGGGGCTTGTCCGTTGTATATGGGATAGTGTGTCACGGGAAAACTTGACTCATACTTCTTCATGGGATTTGCAGTGTGCAGTGTTCAAGCATACAGCCAATAAGCAGGTGGCTTTTAGAGCTCTTGAAGTTGTT
>OZ026629.1:12888382-12915916 GCA_964020975.1 Hermodice carunculata
TGACAAAAAACATGCAAGCCTAAAATGTCTCAAAGATAATATTAAAACAGAATGATGCCAAAAGATAAAATTAAATTGCAAAACAGGCAAGTTTAAAATCTGTAAAATTATTGCAGCCAAACTTTCTAACAATCTTTGGATATTAACAGCAAAATTTGTAGGGCAATTTAGAAAAAAATCAAAGTTATTAGTTTTTAAGTCAAGAAAATGCAATCAAAATATAATTTATCTTTACCAGATATCCATAACAATTAGGCAAGCTTGTAGCTGTCGTAGGCCACTGCTTGTTACCGGCCGCCCCTTGGGGTTTAACCTAACAGAAAACAAGCTAGGCTAAAATGTCTAAAGGTGAATATTAAACAGAATGAGGCAAAGATAGAATTAAGTAGCAAAACAGGCAAGTCTAAAATCTGTAAAATTATTGAAGCCAAACTTTCTAACTGTCTCTGGATATTTATAGCAAAATTGGTAGAAATATTTGATCAAAAGTACATCTTTAAATCCTCTTGACTCAAGGTTATTGTGAATGGATGCGAAGTCCTAAACTTTAGAACAAATACGACCAAATTGCAAAATTTGTAACAAAAATGTATTATATCAAATAGCTTCCGAAATGTTGCTGTCTGGGAAAGGATGGTTAACTATTTCAAAGCTAAACTCATCTATTTTGTGAAAGACTTAAATTAAAAAACCTCTCATTAGTGACCTGAATATCCAAGTCCAGAAACGCATCTTTGAAACCATTTGAATTGTTACCTTCCAAAGGGAGGTTTTTTGGCTTATTGTTTTCAGCAATTTTACTGAAATTTTGTGCATTTACACAACCAATGTCATCAATATATCTTGTGTTGTTTGATAATTTTGTAGCCATTTGAAAGTCCACTTTTGATCAATTTATCCATATACTTAAATTCAAGCCAGGTTGAACTTAAATCTGCAAGTAACGGGGAGCAGTTGCTACCCATCGGAATGCCTTTCATTTGTAGAAAGACCAATTGTCCTCATTGAACAAAATTATTATGCAAAAGAAATTTTTTAACATCTATCATAGTTTCAACAGTGTAAGTTTTAATGTCACTTTTTGAATATTTTTGTGCACCAAACATGCTTTCTTTGAAAATGAATTAATATTTATGTATGGTTTACCATTATGTTTAAATAGTTTGCTTACTAATTATGAAAGCGAACTTTGACGTCATCTATGGGTACATTTATGTACAGTGCAGAAAAATCAAAACATTTGAGATTTTTCCCTAAAGTCTTTGATTTCAGATTCAAACTCGGAAGAATTGCTTATACTCCAGAAGCAATTGATATCACAGATTCTAGAAATTGCATTACAGCATTTACGGAAATGATTCTTTATTTCAGTCAAACACAGTGTTACTTCCTTTGATAATTGTTTCGATGTACATTTTGAAGCACTAGCTACGAATCTAGATTTAATAGGGTTTTTATATCATTTGGGTATCCAGAACAAAAGTGGAATAAAGGAGTTCTCGTCAGAAATTTTGATATAAAAATCCCTATTCATCTCGTCTCTATGTGTATCTATCAAATTATCAATAGATTGTTTGTGTAATGCTTATACGTCATTTTCTCTTATGTCTGAAATATTGTTTATACCAAGTTCATTTTTCAAAACATCCAGATAATATTTTCTGCAGATGATCCCAAAATTGTTACCATCCTTATTTTTGTTAGTCATTACAAATCTTTCTTGTAGTTCTTTGACTTCTTTTGAAAATTTAGGCTGTTTTAAATTTACCATATTGAAATTCTTAATGTGGTATTTGTATTTCTAATGCCTCTTTTCAGGTTTGATAATTATCCTTCAAATTTCTATAATTCCTTTCTTTCTTTCTTTGCCCACTTCATACAGTTGGAATCAAATGCATTACATGTATCCTGAAAAAGACTGTCAATGTTCAACTTAGGACATATCTGAAATTCTGTACCTTTTTACATCAATTCTTCTAAAACTGAATTTTGTATGATACCCAAGTTACCTGTAAATATATGTTTGTGGAATATATCAATAAAATTGGAATATATATATTGTTAGACATATAGTCACAATTTTGATTCGCTGCAATGTCCACAAGAGTAATTAAGGCCAAAAAATTCTTGTTATTCATGGTACTTTGTCCAATAGTATTGCCATATTTATAGGAAATAATGGGAGGAGGGGGTCTTTTATTTTGCATTCCTTGGGAATCATGTTACGAACAAGTTTCAATTTGAAAAGGGACTGAATGTTCAGTGAATCAATTTTTGGTTTCAAAAGAATAGTGCAAAGCATTTGATCCAAATTTTTATCATTAGAATCTGGTTTCCGAATTATTGTTGTGCAAGCTTAAACAATTTCACACAATTTTTGCGGCAACGTGTGTTGAGAATAAGTAAGATCCAAATATTCATTGATCCTGATTATATCTCGAAACGATAGGGCTTTAAGAGCCTTGTGTAATTGATCAATTCCATTAAAGAAAGCCTGTAGTAAATTTTGAACAAGGTCCTTAGTATCCACATTCCTAAATTTCCTGTTTTTCCGTGATTTTCTTTGTCCATGACTTCTTCTTCTTCTTTTTCTTCTTGGAATTACACCATATTTTTCCCTTCTTGCCTATGTCTGCTATTTTTTGTGTTATAGTGTGCACATCTGTATAGCATAGCTATTGACAACAATAAGTTCCCTCGCACCAATTATCTTCTTTTGTCATCTTGAAAGCGTTGAAAAAGTGCAAGGAGAGAGGGCAAAATATGTCAAACGGGATTCCCAAAATATTACCTTACCACGCTATTAAGAGAAAATTCACCGGTGAGGTCAATCCAGAAATTATTTATTGTCACGAATTTCCTACAATAGAACTGAATTAGGTTTAGTGTCATTGGTATAATTGATAACTGTTGTCCGCTTATGCTTACATTGAAATAGTCAAACCATTTTGCAAGTATGCATGCCGCTATAATGTATGAGCCTAAAGAAATAGATTCACACAAAATGTGGTGTCTTCTGGCGTGTCGTGGAAACATTGTCTTGGTTTTAGTTTCTTCCGTTTCTTCTGCCAGTAGTTGTAATTCTTCTTCTTAAACACTTCTGGTTTCCGTGCGATGAGACTTGTAGAGCTCAAAGAAATTAACGAAACATGGTAGGATTATATATCTGGGTGATATCTGGGTTGAGATTGTATCTTGGTGACCGTGACCTAATTCGCAAAGCTATGGAACCATTTATATGAAATCGATTTCCATGCACTAACAAACTTATGAACCAAAATCGAATTTGAAGCCTGGTACGATTATTTATCTGTGCAAGACCTAGGTTGATATTGTACCTGAGCAACCTTGACCGGAGTCTCAAAATCGGCGTTAGTAATGTGATATCAGTTTCCGTGGTATTACTACTAAAGAACTTAAAAAACATAAAACACCCCCCCCCCAAACTCAAACTTGGTAAGATTTATATATTGAGGTGACATCTAAATTGTGATTATATTTGAGCCCCCGTCACCTAATCCTCAAGGTCACAGAGTCACTTAAGTGCATTCGTTTCTCGTGTAGTGAGATCATCAGTTATATCCTTTAAAGAAAAAAAAAAGGCCACCGGCAGACATTGGTCTTGTTGAATCAGAAACTTCTAATTACAAAGTACTCTGTGGTGGATATCTCTGTTACACCCACATAGTCATGTATGTGTTGAAACGCATCATTTCAGTGGGGCTTGTCATGTGTTTTGTGGAGCTGAGTCATGTTTGATTTAAAATAAATGTCGCAGTCTTTGTGGAGGGATCAAGCGATTTGTACATACGTCTAAAATGTGTTACACGCTGGGTTTCAAGAATGCGGCATCTTTTTTCATCTAGTCTTAATTACTTATGGGTTGGATCCGGGGAAAAATGGATTATGCAATGAAAAAAATCCTTATGTGCTTGGCACATCAGGCGTGCAAATGGATGTTGCATGTTTGCTGAAATTAAAAAACAAAACAAAAACCAAAAAACAAACAAAAACAAAAAAAAAAAAACAAAAAAAACAACAAAAAACCAAACCCCGAAAAAACGAAAAAAAAAAAAGCCCGAAAAAAACAAACAAACAAACAAACAAACAAAAAAAAAAAAAACAACAACAACCCCCCCCCCCCCCAAATCCAACAGGATTGTAACAGTCTCTTTTCTTCATGTTGCCCCATGCACTTATGGGCTGGATCGGGGATAAAAGTGATTATGCAATGAATAAAATCCTTACTGCTTGACATATTTGGCGTACAAATGAAAGTTGCTCGTTTGTCAAAAAAACAAAAAAACAAAAACAAAATGAAACAAAGACAAAAAACAAACAAAAAAGACATAAACAAAAAAAAGACAAAAAACAAAAAACAACCCCCCAAAAACAGAAAACAAAAACAAAACAAAAAAACACCCCCCCCCCAAAAAAACCCAAGAGCACTGTTATAATCCTTTTTTCATCTTGTCCTAATTACTTATGGGCTGGATCGGGCATAAAAGTGATTATGTAATGATTGAAATCCTTACTGTTTGACATATTTTGCGTGGAAATGGAAGTTGCTGGTTTAAAAAAAAATGTAATAGTCCTTTTTTTCATCTTGTCCTAATTACTTATGGGCTGGATCGGGGATAAAGTGATCATACAAAGATTGAAATCCTTACTGCTTTATATACTTGGCGTGCAAATAAAAGTTGCTTGTTTATCAATTAAAAAGAAAACACGAGGATTGTAACAGTCCTTCGCTCAGCTTACCTTGGATGCACGGACTGAAGTAGTTCTATGACTATGGTTTTTGAGAATTCGATCAGTGTCACATTTCTTCAATACCACCATGATGTGCAAATATCTAAGCGCTAACTGTATTAGTTCTCAAGAAACCACTAAAAACAATGACTAAATAGTTCTCAAGTAACAACCCAAAAAACACTTGACTCAAAATATTTCAGATACGCAAATTACTATCACAAAATAACATCGGACAACTTGTAAAATTTGTTCCATATCAGGTTTTGGAGGCATCAAGAGCTTCATATCAGGATGTAGTTGGCAGAACAGTCGCATCCACTGTTTCTTCTTGTCATCCCCCCCCCCCCCAATAACCCGTAAAATGACATAACTGCGGGTCGGAAAGCAACGTCAGCCACCACATGTCTGGACTGCAGCTTCCTGGAAATGAAATGCTGAAGATGAAACATACGAAGGTTAAAATTCTTAAGAACCAATATAAATTAGGAAAAAAGAAAAAAAGGAAGACAATTTATACACCCTCAGGAAAGGCTTACCCAAGGTACATCCCAGCTACCGTGCCTGACGGTTTGCATTTTAGGGGAACAGATGTAAAATGCGAATTGCCGTTGCAATCCCCATTGACTTATATTTTCCAATAGTCCTTAATGTGTGTATTTATTGATAAGTACCAGACTGAAAAACTCTTAAAAATCACCAAGTGAACAAATTTTTGAGATTCTTTCACAAGGTAAATTTTCCACAAGTTTGAGCAAAATCGCAGACGTGGTTTTTGGAGAGCTCGAAAAGAGCAAAAGCAGACAAATGCATATAAAATGAAAAAAAACAAACCGCAGCGCCACCTGTTGAACAAAGTTAGGTCTAGCGGTCTCCAGAAATGCTCCTCTACAATTGTGAACCAATTGACCCGGCGGTTTTAGAGGTTTTTGAAAATTCTGTCAAAAACTGAAAAAGCACTGGAGCGTAACCATTTGAACAAACTTGGTAGAGACCCACGCAGAGTAGATCGTCACTAAGTTTAGAGTTAATCGAGCCAACGGTTTTTGAGTAGAAGTCAAATATGTGAATTGGTGATGATGGACGGACGACCAACGTAGACTCATCCTATAAGCTCAAATGACTGAGAAGCTGCAGCTGATATAAAAATATGATATAATGCTCTTGTAGTATCTATGCTTCGTGCCTTGTGAGTAAGAATGCATATTTTACTGGTTGAGTGGTCTGCCTCATATCATCTGAATAGGCTTTTCTATGTTTCCATAATCAATGAAATATACCATGTACAGATATTTTTTGAAGGAAAATTTGACAGCACTATACCACCTGATGAGTGATCGACGGGTTAATTTACCACAGCCCCTCAAGCTGCTACATCTTCCGCCAACGTTCTGCTGACTCTGTCAATTTTATCGATGGAACGTTGACCTTTTCTCGCTCAAAAGGCCCCACAGCGCCCGGCCGTGGAAATGTCGTTTGCTTTTCCATAATTCCTAAATCTGATGTGTAACATCAAGATTATGTGTAAAGTTTGTGGCAAATATTCTAGAGATTCATATGCTGACAGTCAACTGCTTTCTTTGGACCTCTCTGGGAACGACAAGGAAACCTGTTGACTCAGTTTTAATCTGACAAGTAAAGGGTTAAAATGGAATAAGGATCCAGTGTCCGTCCCCCCCCCCCCCGTGAACTTTTGACATTGGGCACATGCCCCGTTCCCATTACTCTTACCTATATCTATTTTGTGTGATCCTTTGTCGATGAATCGTTGCTTTTTTTCTTCCCTTTCTATGGGGGTAGAGAGGGCAGGTGCTACATGTATTTGCATACGTATCCCTCGGAAAACGTTTATATGATAAACGACACACCAACAGTGAAATATCCGAAGAAGGTTTGTTTTGAAAGGCAAGTTGGATCTTACCATAGTCCTTTGCAGTGGAAATCATGGATCAAAACTCGATGAGATACACTTATCCTCTAGTCATTTGAGCTGACGAGGAGCAGTTCAAATTGCTAGTTCGAATATCGCTCTCTTGGCGAAATGCCAACCCAACCACCTATGATTGAATATTAAAAGACACAAATATAGTTTCTCTGTAAATTAAATAGCGGTAAAATGTATTCACTACTTTTTTTACTCTTGTACGCAAGCCATTTATCCTATAAAGTCAGATCTCATGCTGCGACACTTCGACATCAGCTAAACCAGAATTCCACGAGCAAAGTTCAAATCTTCCACGTATGTTCACGTGCCTGCATGTTTGTGCCTAGGTAAAAAATGAACCGACGTGAAATGAGGCAATGTGTAAAAAGGGGGAAAAAACCCGACCATTTTAAGCATGTTTAAACAAATGTCCAAGCTACCAAAGGCCTAACAGAAACGTATGTGTGGTTCCGGCAGCTCGACCGACCCTACTGAAAAGGCCCGTTCCTAAATGAAACATAAAAAAAAGTTTCAAGCCGCCCATCCCTAATAAAAATTGATTGACCCTGGCTGAAAGATTTTATTGAAAGAGTGGCCGGTGTGTGTCGTTATTTTGCAGTAAAGTCAACTCAAACACAGCATTTTATTTGAAACTGTCTGGAGGGTTTACTTAGGCCCCGGAAACAGCATAGCTACATAGCCACAGTTGTTAGCTGAAACAGCATAGCCCGGTGATTGTAATCGTAATCTTTCACTGGGTTTCCAGGTGTACGTTCTCCGAGTTACCAGGGCAAATGGTCGTTTAAGTACGTTTAAAACATGACTTACTGTCTCAACTTTAATCTGCCTGCTCAGTTGTGTCTGAAGCAGTTATCATCGTTAGTTACAAATGCAAGTGCGACGCGATACCCTGGCAATACAAATTCTGCACATTGGTCCCACGTGTGGAGAGCCCCTTTTTAAACATATGGCACAATGAATTGTGGGACAGTCGCACAAAAATACATTTGATTTGGACATCAAACTGAATCGCAGGCACTGCATATGTCATATCTTTATTGATACTCTGAAATATTATGTAAAATATATGCTTTTGGTTTCATATGCATAATATATTTTTGGTGCTCCTGCGTTGCTGATGGACTGACATGTGTACAGTCCCTGATCTGGGACAACTTCGAATACAGTACTTGTAATGGATCAATTAGAATGAACTGCACCGTGTCGATTATGGCATTCACACATACCAGCCTCCATTGAACCATTCTTTTTAAGATAGGGATTTGGCGCAGTTGGTATATGCTTTTCCCATTTTCGGCAAGGTGATTGCTGCCGAGGGTTGCTGGTTCGAGATCCGGCTGTTCCATGGTCACAAAACATGATACATTAACCCCCCTCCCCCGATCGTCCCATTGTTATCCTCATTTGCAAACTATTGGGTGCAGAATCCACAATTTTCAAAGTGGCAGCCAAGCCCATGGGTTAGTCCCGATTGGATATTTTGAAGGGGCAGTATCCAAAATATGTGTGCAGTCAGTTTTAACCGAAGGTTAATTTGTCAATGAATGTAATGTACAATATATAATGGGACTTTTCCAGTGTGAGCATAACTGAAAAAATATAAATACAACGCCTTAACGTAACCAGTTGTTGGCGACGGTGGGTCCCAGAACAGGGACATTGTATCAGACACTGAAGTCGCCCTCAGGGTATGAATTAAGTAGCAGCACTGGGCACAGCAGTCAGGAGCCCCGCTGAGTCAAAGATGGAGCAAAGTAGAGAAGGTTGCCCCGAGAGTGGATTAAAGTCCAAAAGTACAGGTGAGTTTTTATATAATTGGTAACAAGCTAAAACATTTTGAAGAATTTATACTTTTTTGAATAATAGCACTTTCAGCAGGCAAATTTGATGACAGACTATATCACCCTTAAAAATGACCACGGATCCTCAAAGAATATTCAAGTATGAGAACGCTTTGATGATATACAAAGTGTTACAAAAATGCTGACGGTTTGTGAATCTCGTTTGGACGAGTATCATTTTAATTATTCGTGTTTTTCGTGTGTATGTGTGTGTGCGGGACTTTAACGTAATAGCAACGGACAATTTAACAGATCCAGCAATGACAACTTTAAGCAAGCACGTTGCTTGCTACCCAATCCAGTGCTGCCAAAAGAATAAGTAACTTTTTTTCCGTAATAATGCGTCAATTCATTATACTGGGTACATACACAAGTGCATAAGTGAAGTCCCTGGCTTAATATGCAACAGCCTAAACATGTGTGATATCTGGTGGTGGCAATAAAGCGTAAATAGCATAATATATTTTCAACAAAAAGATGCTCCTGAAGAATATTATTTTTTTGTATATGGTGTATGTCGAACAAAGGGCGTCTTTCCTATGAAAACATTTTTTGTTCTTTCTAATTTTTTCTTGGAGGAGGGGGGCATATCAAGAGCTAAAAATGCCAGTAAGCTCTTTGAGGATCATTTTCTTTAGTAAGGCATTGACACACCCATTAAGCAGCATTACATGCTGCTGTCTACGGGGTGCGTCCAAGTGAACTCAACAACTCTCCTTGAAGACAGAAAGTGAACCTCGATTGATTTTTTTTCTCACCAGCAATGTCTCGTCTGCTGATATTTCATTTACGATGTACTTTTAGTGTGAAGTGAAGCCGCATGATGGATGAGTCCCCTGTGAATGGCCATGCCATATTTGTTTTTTAGCGCATATGACTCAGAAAGTCATACATCCAGCTACCCTCTATCTGAAACATATCTTTAATTAGAGTGTTTATTAGCTACACGGTGTTCAGTGTCCGGTCTGAGGACGCATACGCAAAAGCTCAAATACACATTCGTATCTATCTTGTGGCAACTTCGAGCATGTGGTGCAATGTACGTGTTGAACGATTCCCGCACAAAGTGTGTCGCTAATCCGTATGTGCTGATTGAAACAGCAGCGGGCAATGTGATGAAAGGTTAATCAAATAGCTGAAAGTTACCTGCCAATACCGGCGGGATATATTATTGCAATGCAACTTTGCATGTTTTAGGTAATTCTCTACCGAACCTACGTTTTTTCTGAAGCGTACGATTAGAATTCACGCGACCAAAACTTATTTTGGGGTCTTGGAATGACCAACAATGACATTCCCTTTCCCTCACGTACCTGTATTATATCGTCATACGCTATCAGCACTTTCACGCTGCACCCATCATTTATATGCCCAACGGAGCATAGAAGAATGTACTTTACATATGGTATTGAATTAATATTTACTTCCTTCATGACACTTTTGCACCTCATGCAGGAGCACAATGTTCTAAATCTACACAACACTCTACTGTCTAGTTTTCTTTTCCAAAGTGCTTAATCTTCTATCACAACAACAACGACGACGACGACGACGACGACGACGACGACGATGATGATGGTGATGATGATGATTATTATTATGTGGCTCTCCGTTCATCTGCGAAGAGCCCGTACCTGGCAGGTGGCTTTCATGCAAGACAGGAGGTCAAAAAGACGAGACTGGAGAAGCCATGATCCATGAGCTTCTGCTGTCATGTAAACCCCGGGACCAGAGCCTACAGGCATAAGGTCCATCGCCAGCCTTCTCACAGCTGCGGCGTGACCCCGGTCCCGGTAATATCCCCAGGCATTCATCTCATGTACAAACCTCCCCCCCCATAGCCCTACCCCCGCCTCTAAGGATCAGGCATATTCCATGCCATGTTTTCACAGTCATAAGTCGGCCATGATCAGGGCTACCACCTTTCCCTGTCACCCCATGAATGATACTTCAACTCAGCTTGTTCTTTTCTATTCCCATCATTTCATTTCTTCTAGCCCAGCAGGCTACCAGGCAGTCTGTACTTTCTAATCTGCCTTACCTCCTGGAAGCCTATCCCCCCCTCCTGTTAGACCCACAAACCAAGCTACCCGTTCATCTCCCTCCATTTGCCTTACAGTCTCGGTCCTCGTTCTGCCACTTTCTGAATGTACTTCCCCTAATTTCTCTATACGCATCACACCATAGAAGCCACTGATTTACATTAACAACCCCCCCCCCCATGTATAAATTTTACATTTTCCACTGTTCCCTACGGTCCACTTCTGTTTCCTCTTCTCTAAACTGATAACTCCCACCCCACCTTTGAAAAAAAAAGCTTTGATTCCTTCCCTCTACCCCAATACATCGTTGGCTTTGTAACATCGTGTATGGATTTAGTATACTCCCCCTGGCTTGTCCTCCATCCTACTACCACGGTATCCCTAGGTTAGCCTTCCATTCCTTTACCCAGTAATATCCTTTAAGGTCATATCTTTCTGCTAGCTTATTTATGTCTTTGACCCACTTTTATTCTTTAGCGGCTGTATTATATGCTATTCTACACCACCTGCCCTCACTTATCCATAGTGAATACCCCCAGTATCTCAACTTGGCCTTACCTATTCTAGTAAAAGGAAGAAGAATGGAGTATCTTGGCATGTTGATGCTGAATCACCCGATTCTCCGAGTACTGTTTCTACTGCTGTGCAAGGCGGTACTCCAAAAATCCACCTTACCATTTCATTCTGTGCTTTCTGTTTACCCTGTATATCTTCTTCATTTACTAAGCTCACACCTATACCATCTAACATTCCCATTGCTTCTATATCCCAGGGCACCCGAGTTTGGAATACTCTATTGCAACTATTAATCGCCGTGGCTTTTATCATTCCCTTTGTACGTTTCACTCTCTGTTTGATCTTATTAAGCTGGTATCTGACCATGCATTAACAGTTGCTTTTATTTTTATCCCGAGATATCAATATTCATCAACCATCCTTTCTTAATCACCTTTTATTTGATTCTCTGGAATTTGGAATTTCCCTGGTTCAGTTTTCTATTTTCATCTGGCTCTTTTTCCAGCGTCATAACATCAATCTTATCCCTGCTAATTTTAATCTCCAATTTATTCCCATATCCCCCGCCATGTTTGACAAATCATGTTAGTCCGTTTGAGATTCTGACATGGGTGCTATGTCGTCTTTTTAAAATGACCCCAGGAATTCCTGTTGTCCTATCGTTAATCTCTTGTCACAATCCATCAGCTGATCAGCAAAATCTTTAACACACAGCGCAAGCAACATCGGAGAAGGCACACACCCAGGTTTTTGGTCTGTATCCGAGAAGCATTTTCTACTGCTACCTCCCAAAGTGAAAGTGTGCATTGTACATCATCACACCAAAGGGCCTAAAAAGAAGGAAGAACAACTTGTTTTGTGGACTTGGGACCATCCATTGCACAGTTTGTAAACGAAGTAATTTTATCTTTTGCACATTTGATGATTATATCAGGCACGTCCACAAAGACATTTCTCTAGCATATCTGCCGCATGAATCCCTCAACTGCAATGTTTACAAACATTGTCTGGGAACATTTTGATCGTCACACGGGAGTGGCTTTGGCCGGAAGAATGTCTGTACAGTAAAGTATAGGGATGTGGAATTCCACCTTCATTTCTGACCTAAACTCAGTCTGAATTTCTCCAAGAAAACTAAGCCTTTGAGTTTTTCTACTCAGCCTCTCATATATTATCCTACAGATTTGATGAAATAGTAATGTCCTTATATTGGTAGAGCCGACCTTCTGAACCACCCTTTTGGTAATATATGATTCCCTAAGTGCATTCCACTCCCTAGGAACCTGCCTCTCTTCAACACCTCTATTGTCCAGCAGCTGCATGCTGTCTTCTATACCCACTGGTTCCTTCTTCATCAATTACCTTGAAAACGTATTACGTCACAGCCTGTTTATCGCAATGTATCTTGGGGCATCGCCAGGACAAGGTCAATGCAGCGCATCACTCATTGTCCCAACTAGTCCCGGACCTTTGTTTTGTTGCATTTGTTCGACAGCAATCTCAATTTCAATGTTTCTGATACAACAACTTGGCTCAAAAGCCCATTGATACTGTCTGAATAATGCTCGGCATGCAAGTGCTGTTCTTTGACCCCACTGTCGATTGTTAACTTTCTCCAAATGCCCCTTTAGGACATCTTGTATATTATCCATTTCATTTATCTTCTTTCCTCTAATTTTGGCGACGATAGAACACTTTGTTGACCAATTTACATATATTAAGTCGCAAGAAAATGTTTTGTCACTAGAATAATACCTTATATATGTATCTGGACTTGCTCATGCCATATGCTGTGTTATGCGGCAATTCCAATACTGCTACTACAACTTGTGAGACCTACTCTAGTTGTAATAATAAATCGTCACAAATTGTGATACCGCAGCAATTTGTAACAGGTTACGGTTAAAATGAAATTTTATTACATTATGCAATTCGCAATGAAATCTTGCAGCAAAACGTAATGGATCAGACGTGCGCATTCTGTAATGAGGATTAGTAAAAAGATGTAATAGAATATAATATTTGTAAACAAGTGTTGGTGAATATCATCTCATTCGGTTCCTGTAAGTTACAGACAGATAAAAAGTATTGTTGAGACGGTGTTTTATATACTCATTAGCTAGTGGGAGGGAGTGGCCCAGCCATAAAGGCACAGTGAAGGCTAGCGGCCAAGGCCCCGAACTGTTCGGGTACCCCTTGCGCGGGCAGAATAAGCAACAATTAATCTTTTTTTACAGATCATTCAATCTGACATTAGAAAATGCCGGTTGTGATCGTTCATTTACGGAAGGGGGGTAGGTATGTTTGTTTGTTTGTTTGTGTTATTTTTCAGCCACAAACAAGAAGAATAGGTCGATGTATATTGTCTAAAATGTAAGAACTGATTTTTGGAGAATAACTGACCCACAATATGTTCATGGAACACCACACATTGTTGAAACTAAAGTAAATTAATCAGAAAATCTGCATGATATATACCAGCGACATTGTTTGACTCCTTCATGAAAAAAGTGAAAAATCCAGCAAACTTTTTCTTCGGTGTTGGCTTTTCGGGACGCATAAAATACAGCATGAATGAAGAAGTCATTGGCAAACATGCGGTTTTTTTTACCCAAAACTTTCAAATTAATCCGGTTTTGCAGCTATATTCCGAAAAATGTCGTGTCTTTTATGATTCTGGAGTAGGAGCCAAAAATATTACCCCACCCCCAATTTTGTTTTTCTACAGAAATCGTGATTTTTTTGGCCTAAGCTGCATAATGTGCAGAAATTGATGTTTTACGTATTATCGTCTATTTAATTTTGAATCAACTGAATATAATAACAGTTTTGACATGAATTTTTTAATTTCACATTGTCTTTTTAGGACACTAATAATAATAATTATAACAACAGCAACAACAACAACAACAACAACAACAACAATAATAATAATAATGATAATGATAATAATAATAATAATAATAATAATAATAATAATAATAATAATAATAATAATAATGATAATAATAATAATAATAATAATAATAATAATAATAATGATGATGATAATATGTGTGGTTTGTGGAGTAGTATGCAAAGAGCATCTTGTGAGTATCAAATTTGAAAATAAAAATACAATGGACGGTTTTTAGTAGAGATTTTGACTAGAAGTACAACTGGTAATGGGGCAAGTACAGCATATTGATTTATTTAATGTTTCGTTTGAACAACATAAAATACGGTCTATGAATTGCAAAATACAGGGATTTATAATGACAAAGGATTTTGATTAGCAACAAAATGTTGATATTATCATTAAAAGGCATGTTGTAAATCATGAACATTCCCGAGCGACAATGCAACGTAGTCTCACCTCTTACACATAGCTGAAGAAAAAGGCTCTAAGCATCCGCATTTGAATTGTATATGGGGTCCCATATTTGTGAATAGTCTCGTATAGCACTCTTATGTTAGCGATTCCCTAGTTTTCTTAAGGAAACAGACATTTGGATAACAAAATGTCTTCATTTAGAGGACAGAACACTGTAATCATCGCTCTTCTGTTCATTGTAACTTTATATATATGTTGTCATAAACTTCTAACCCGGCATCACGGGACACATTGAGTATCGTAATGCGTTCGTTCAATCATAAGAGCCATGAATTTTTTTTTTGGTATATAGCCGGATTAAGTTTGAACAATTTTGGTGCCAAGGAAGCGCAAACATTTCGTCATTTATGTTGCATTTATTATAACCCAAACAGTCAAAATCGAAAAAGATTTGCTCAAATCTGCTAGATTTTTACATCTTTTACATGAAGGAGTCAAACAATGTAACTGATATCAGTCATGCAGATTTTCTGACAAATTTACTTTAGTTTTAACCATGTTCGGTGTTTCCTGAACATATTTTGGGTCAACTGTTCTCCAAAAATCAGTGTTTGGATTTAAGAATATATACTCCGGCCTATTCTTCTTATTTATGCCTATAAAACATAAGAATCCCCCCCCCCCAAATGGACGACCACAATCATCATTTTTAATGTCAAATTGAATAATCTTTCAAAAAATGGCTTGTCGCTTGTTCTACCGCGGGGAGGCGTAACCAAACAGATTGAGGCCTTGGCTGCTACCCTTACTCTAGTTTTAACGGACGTAAAATTAGATTTCTACTAGAACTAGGTTGCCACAAAAGGTCCATGATAATGAGTTCTAGGCATGTGGTATTCTGTCGGGAGAGACATCATTTTTTTATAACTGGAGGCAAAGCTTTGATGTAGCACCGGTACAGCTTATTGAAGTACTATATCATTACACATTATGCCATGTTAAGCTAAGTTTCCGAACCAGCAGATTTCCAGGCTTAATCGACAATACCAGATGAAATTGCAGCACGTGCATGAAAGCTTTATGATATTAGAAGGCGGGTTGCTTTGACCCAAGCCAGAACGCTGATATCTACAGTTCATTTAAACACATACCTGCTGATTTATCACAGTGAAAGGTTTGTATTCACGTCTTCACTGGTTAATGGCGGACTTTTTTCCTTTAATATTTATATTGTGACCCGAATGGTGGCGGAGACCAAAGCCGATCTGAGCAAATGTTTCGTGTCCACAGCTTTTTAATTTGTGTATTTCTGGCGCGGATGTAATTCTGACAACTCAAATAGACATCCATCCCCACTAATTCAAGAATTTCGCTTTCAATCATTTTGATATTTGTTCAAATGTGCACCATCTATTCTCTCCTGGCTCCTGTAAGGAGCCGTAATGGCGGAAATTTGCCTTTGCATCTAACCCATATAGTATAACTGGGCCTGCTACCCTCTCTCAAAGCACCCTCTCTATAAATGCTCTTTTGAAACTATTTGCTGCTGATAGAGTAATATTTATTGTTCTATTGACCTTCTGTCTCATCTTATCGACACAACATCGAAACACTCCTTGACCTGGCTGCAGCTTTGATCTTAACACCTAAATATTCATAGTCATATATCTGTCCTATCCTAATGCCCCCTTCGTGCCCCTCTGGAACCACAAACTTTCCAACCATCCACTTCTCCCCCTACCTGTGCTTCTGACCCAGAATCGGGACTTTCTTCTTTTCCTCACTGTTTCCCAGCCTTTATTTCTCCCCATAGTCCCGTGCTATTCTGTACAGATTTTGTAATTCCTCTTTCGTGTTACCCATAAGAACAATGTTATCACATTTTATTTGCAAAAACTTAATAACTAATATGTATTTACATTTATAATTATATTCAATTTACATGGCTTTGAGCAATGAATGAAATTATCACAGGGTGAATTTTTATATAAATTCCACCATCGACAATCCTCGTAGTTTGAGTGCACACGCCATTTCCATAAACTTGCTGGAAACTGTTCACGTCATATGGAGAGAACTGGTTCCCTATTCAGCTGTGGTGCCCGTACAGGTAATTTGACTGTGGCACAGAACGGGACAAAGGCATAGCACGGTTTTTTGCCAGGAATACTCTTTGTTTTAATGCGACGGCCTCTTGTATATGATTTCATGGTGAAAGAACGACGAATTACATTAAAATGGTACTCTTCCAATTCAATATCAAGGCAAACGTGTATCTGAAAAACAAAAAATAAAACTCTTACATGGGAGACAGCTGCGCCTAGTATTACTTTTAAGGATTTCAACATGATCTCTGTCTCTGTCTCTGTTTCTCTTTTTATTTTCATAAAACCTAACTCTTTCTCTGATTAATTTGGTAGACTTTTACAATTATTAGAACTGTTATACATTTTGACCTTTGGGACTTTATAGAGCCATAAAATAGATGTACATTATGCTTAGCTGACTGGCAGATGACTTACAATAGCATACTACATTTTTGGAATTATAAATAATTATCTGAATAAATGGCTTATAAGATGATTTGTGGTATTCTATTTTTCTTGAACGTTTCATTTTCCTTTCAAAATATTTCTTGAAACCATAGTTTAAATATGACTTCTATGCTTACAATTTTTGGCTATTGTAATGCAATTTGAACACAGTTCTTGCAATTTTTGACTGCTATTTTGCGTTCTGAGAGCTGAAGTCAGTTGTTTCTGGTTGCTGTTTGCCATTTGAAACAGTGTACTTGCAAATTCTGACACTGTATTGATTTTTGACCACTAGACGTGCTCATTCAAAAAAAAAATCTTTTTGGAAACACTCTTAGTTTATCTCTTAGAACAACATCATGCCTTTAGCTACACGTCTAAAACATATCGAATTGTATAATCATGTTGTTCTGATTTTTGTTGATGGTCATTTTAGACCCAGGGGCTTTTTTGATGGATTGATTGTTAGTGTCACTGTGCACTTGTATGGATGATGATCATTGTTGAGACGGTGGTTGCAACTAGTATTTTTTAATGCTGAACTTTATTGATTTTTTCGACACATTTGGAACCTGTGCTTGCAGATTCTCTACTGTGCTGCATATTTTGGTCCCTTTTCATGAATTGTACGGTCCTATATGCACAAGAATGACGCACCTGTTCAAGCCAAATTACTACAATTGGCCGACATTTTAAACATTGTTTTGGTTTTCTTGTCATGTAAAAACTAGACATGGGTTTTTTTGCCATATGGACCTTTGGATGTACGTTTTGGACTCTTTTAGATACAGACAAACTAAAAAATTATGTGATTGAGCCAATCATACCAAGCAACATTGCCTTTTGTCTTATTTCTCTCATTAGGACTACGTGTTGGAATGGTAATGACACTGTCTAATCTATAATGTGTAATTCAAAGCCGAATGAGAACAGGGTGAAAAACGGAGATTAAGCAAAACGAAAATGAGCGCGGGGGGGAGGGTATATTATACTGTGTTTTCGTTACAATATGTATGTATGTATGTATGTATGTATGTATATGTGTGTGTGTGTATGTGTGTACATACTATGATCGTATATATGTATGCATGCACTTATATACAAGGAGCATCAGAATGATTGTGTTACAATACTCTTACACACACACCCCAGAGCCTTTTTCTAGATCACCTTGTACTAAAATCTTCAATAGACCTATTCCTGTTTATATGTGGATCCATACGGAACTCTTTTTGCGGAGTCATAGTATGCATGACATGTACACACCCTGAATGATACATGTTTTGAAATGAATCTCAGTAACATCGTGTTTGTTTGCCCGGAAGTCATAAACTTTTAGCGAGGGTGGGGATCGTTCAAGCATTCATACAATAATTGCATCTGTGCTGATATTTTTCTTTGAGTATAATCAAGTATTTATAGCAGAAATATCATGGACATGGAGAAACTGATGAATTACTATCACCTCTGTAGCACAAGTAAACTGATTGCTGACAACCTTTATGGACAAATGAAAGATAATCGTTGGAATAAAGTCTAAACGTTAGGACCCATTAAATCTGATAGGGGATATGCATTTTAGTAAAACGTTCTTTTTTTTCAATTGCGCATAAGAAGTATATATTTTCATCCTACTTCGGAGTATTTTTATGACTAATAACCATAAATGTAAGGTTTAACTCTGAATTAAGGGTTACAATATGTTTTGAAAACACGCCATATAGAGACACTCCAAACAGCATTGTATCTTGTCTGCCTGGCTTAATTTGAAGTCGTTCCAAATGTTAACATAATGAAAACTGAAGTAAAAGAGAGGGAAAAATGATTAGATCGTTGATTGGAGAGTCTACGGATTTGCATGAAATGAAATGAATGTCAAGGGCACACCAGGAAAATGTATATAATATTCAATTTACAACCCTTTTTATGACCAGCAAAAAAAAATTATGCAGTGACTTCCGGGGCCCCTATAAAAGGTCACATGCAGTTGTTAAATTTCCATTGTTCACTATAAAATGTGTTTTAGTACCGTTAAGTTTTCTTGAGATTTTTCAGAGTGTGCTACAGATAATACATTTGAATTGAGAACAAATATAGATTTTTAAATCTTCTAAGAGACACGAGTGTATACAGTGAATCTCCCTCTTAAGACCACTTAAGACCATAAGAACATGTGGTCTTAATAGGGGAATGGTCTTAATGGAAGATATCATTTGGTTAAGGTGGCGTCAGCAAAGCTATGCGCTGATAGGAATGTGGTCTGCAACCCAATCTGGTGCCTGGGTTTTTACTTTTGGATCCATAAAACTGTATACATTTAGTTTTTGCAAGGACGTGTAGATTATATTTATATTGAAGATATGTTGGAATGTGTTTTTATGGCACAAATGCAGTTTAGCAGAAAGCTCTAATTGGCCAATTTATCTCTCGCAGCCCACGGTAAAAATATCAAACTGAAACGCCTCAAAGTTTCCAAATTAAACTTCGCAGATATGCCCGGGGAAGGTTTGTTAATTTTTTCCATGAATGTAATAGTAAAATTTGAACTGAACGTGGTTCTTACAATGATTGACCATATCAAAAGTTTAGGGCCCGAATCAATACAAAACGACTACAGTAAAAATTGAAAAAAAAGTTAAACTCTCCTCAAAACATTTTATTTCGTGAAAGTCAAACTATCCCTTATTGGGAATTTTTAAATCACAATTGGTCGACTCATGGCAACAACTGATCCTATGAAAACTGTAGTTTTGTAACATCCCTCACATCTCATGACATAAACCTTTGTTAATCAGGTTGTTCTCACCTCTGTGCTTTGAGCTTTATTTGCTACATAAGTTTACACATGCACCTATCCCTTTGATGTGTTTTTATCAGATTCGTGAGTTTGCAATCTTATAAGTGAATCTTCTCTGATTTGAGCCACTCTGTGGTCACTTTGTGTAGTTTCGCAGTGGTCCACAATACGGAGGTGGGGTGACTGAGTAGGAGTATTGCAAAGAAAACAATCCAGAGGCTCAATGCAACCAACACTATAGCAGTGACTGAATGAATAATTGCGTCCAGTGCTCTTTCTCCACCGCCAGTCTGGGCCACAGTGGGCCTGTTCTGTATCCCAGGCCTCTAGCCCACTGTTCTCCTGAGCCAATGAGCAGCTCGACCAAATGTCATTGGGCTAAGACCTGTCTTTGACTGACAGCACACTGTACTCATTAGCATGCTGTTGTAAACAGAGGGTCATGTGGATCCTTGACTGAAAAGTTATATTTTTTTTGCTCAAATTTCACCTTTAAATAATACTTTTTTCTGTTTGTTTTCTCATTCAGCCTGTAGATGACCACGATAGCTTTCCTACACATAGGAAGTATTATTGTGGGGCAGATGATGATTTTTACGAAAACATAGCTTTGCTGAAGCCACCTTAAGGATAAACAAAAAGGGTCTGGAAATTGGTGATCTTTAATATAGAAATTGTTTCTTTATGGAGGTGGTCTTAATTGGATTTTCCACTGTACTCTATTTTAATCATAAATCTAATCTTAAACTTTTGTACCATAACAGCTGAAATTATTTTCTATGTATCCTTTTTAAACCAGCAAACAATTGCAAATATAAACTGGGTGATATAAAAGAGAGAAAATCGATTAAGTTTATTTTGCAATTCTGGAGAAGTTGAAGAACACGTTGTTCTTTAATGTTCATTGTATAGAGATAAACGAAAAATTTACTTCAGACACTTAGGGACAATAATAACATAAGCACTGCAACCTTTTCCCGCCTGGTTTGGAGGTGTCGGTGCCTGTGGCAAGATCTGCATAAAAGATGTTTTCAAAGAGACACGAATTTTGTTCACAATATAGTTTATATTTTAGTTTTGTCAAGTGATATTTGTACATTTGTATTCCAATTTTGTAATGCTTTAATCTATTTATGGATACAAGAGCAATACGCAGATAAAATGAGCAAACAAAACCACATCATGCTTATTATCGCATAAAATAAAATTCTTTATGCCCTTTTGGTCAGACCAGTTTGGCCTTTTTTGTAGCCCAGGCTAAATAATTAGCTACTGATATTTGTTTTCTGCATATACATGGTATCCTATTATGGCAAATAGTGATATGCAGCTCATTATATAAACTCTTATCAGTTCTTTCTTTTGCTGAAATACCCAAAGTGTGAATTGGTAAGATTTTTTGAATGACTGTTCAGAAGCAAAATTTAAAGTCGGTCGGAACATGAAAAACACACTATCGAATAGCAATGCCCTTAAGTACGCTGAATACCACAAGAATATATGGGTGTAGTTTCTTTTGGAGTGTCAGGTAAAACAAAATGACGTGGACAGTGGAACTTTAAATAAAATCAGGATTCAATATCATACGTGAGGCAGTCCGTAACTCTTAATTATCAAAGCAACATTCATTATGGAAACAATTACCTAAGCCATGCTTTAAAAGAGTATTTCTAAAGACCAAATCAGAGGTGTAGATTTTAAATTCAACGCTCTCGCTTGTATCCGTGATACCTTGTTTTGTTACATAAAAATATGGAGGCCGTGCCACTTTTCGAGTTCTGCAAGTGTAATGCGCTTATTGAGAGTAAAGTAGCCACTATATGGGCGTGTATTGTCCATCCCTTATTCCTAGTTAAAGTATATTCTTTGTCTCGCTGAAACATGACTAAGACCCAATGGGCTATGTGTGATCCATGAGACAGTCTACACCTCTTCCTCTTTGATCCAATCATCAATTTCGGGTGTTTGGCAAGTCTGACGTGACAGAAACAGACGCTGACCATGCAGGGTGCCGCTTTGTTGATGTTGCCACGATTTGTAAACGTAGAGAATAAATTTCACTCGTCGTCCCAATGATAGCTGAAGCTATGTTGGCCTTTGTGTGTCCTGATTTAAGATCCGAAGTAAAAATTCATCTGTGCAAAGCAATTAGTTTTCCTACCTTGTTATGTGATATCGATACTATTCACCTGTCCAAGGGCTCAGTCGAGCGTTTAGAATCGTTCCCGGGTTCGATCATAAAGGAGGGACTTGGCTTTAATAAAAGGTCACATCATTGTACTCTGTTGACAACTGTAAATATCCAATCTGTCACTGAAACAATTGAACGTCCAGCGCTCCTGCTACGCAGAGCTGCCAATGTTGATTCTCCTTGCAGATGGCTCTGCAGTCATTTTATTGCACGATACATGTTATATGGTCCTATTTGTCTTGTGCCAAATACCGCGTTTCATAGAGTATACGAACAAACAACGTCAATTTGGGGTGCCTTGTATGATTTTGGTCGCATATGCAACTATCTTCTCTAATGATTATTTTAGCTTCAATGACGGAGTGGTAGACTCCCTCCGATACCTGATTTACCTCGAAAACTTGATTCGACCTTCGGAATTTGAACACATCTAGGTCTAAGTGTCAGTGAGTGTCTTTTAGTTGTCTTTATTGTTTACTAATTCCATAGGACTGCCGTTTCTTTTGTCTAATTTCTGTGATGTACGTGTTCCTCATTTGTTTCTATTTAAATGTACGCACATGTATTTTCCCTGTCAGAGGGGGTTCAATAAATCATCATCATCATCATCATCATCATCATCATCATCATCATCATCATCATCATCATCATCATCATCATCATCATCATCATCATCATCATCGTTATATAGGTTTCACCCGTTTTCCCAATTGCTGTTTTACTAAAAATATATTTAAACCAATTAAAAAAATGCATGCATTTTGAACGAAAAAGGTCGGAGACTTTCCATCTTTAAGAACTGGCGCCGCCATCTCAACAATACTTTATATCTTGTTGCAATATAAAGGAACCAATTAAAACTTTACCTATTTCCTCCACAAAACGACTTCATGTCTAGCAATGGAGTGAAGACATGACCCAGCTTTCAATAAAACTAACTTCCTTCAGTAGATTTTTAAGGATATTTTTTTGTTTATGAAACTTCCATGTAATTGTTACGTTTTATCACATTTTCAAGTCACTGTTCTCACAAAGTGGATAAAGATGATATATTACATGTACGTGTTACTGCCAAATATTATTACAAATTGTATAATGCATTAAATTTTATATTTTGACGCAACTTATTGGTAGTTGTCGCGGTATCAGATTTCTTTGCCGATTTTTCATTACAAACACAGTAGGTATTGCATACTTCAGCACAATTACAGATTCACACAAAACATACCATCATTATTTGGAAATATTAAGTTTGGGAATGACCTCATGATTCATGATGATACATGCAGCAGTTCCCGATACCCCATTTACAAGCACACTAAAGTAAAGACAAAAAATAAATAAGTGAACCAACAAATAGGTGTTTTCATTGACTCTTTTGATCGGTTTATCTTAATAGGTTCATGACTTTATTTGAAGATATCAGGATCCTTTAATACTTAGGTTCTAGTCGTAGATACATGTACTGCAGATGAATCGTACGACAATTAAGTAAAATGTGGACCGAATTGCACACATACACAAACAATGGTAGGTAAACCTTTGTTTTTGCCGTTGCTTTCAAATTCATACGCTGCATTGTATTGTCCCTGGAAATCCTTACTGGCTCTCCTAACTTCGAGTAGGTTCGAGGATACCTGGGGCTGGATCTGTTTCTGAAGCGACTGTGGCGCCCGACTATGGCAAGCCAACAGGGCCATAACGCATTGGTCTTACGCGTTGCCGAGCCTCCACTACGCGTAGTCGAGCCAACAATCAAATTTCAGTTTCCACTACGCGTTGTCGAGAATATGTTTTCCCACTACGCGTAGTCGAGCTTCGGCTACGCGTAGTGGAGCAACTTATGGCACCTTTTGGCTGAAAAAAAGCAAACCAATCATTTACGTCCTTACAATCACTACTGATATTAAAACAGCCAATCAAATTAGAGTCTCTACAACACGTAGCGGAAACATGAAATTCTCTACAACACGTAGTCGAGACTTGAAATTCTTCACAACGCGTCGTCGAGGCAGCCAATCAAATTACGGTCTCTGCAACACATAGCCGAATGGTTGTAACCCATATTTCAAAACGGAGGTTGACCGGGTATCAAATTTTACTGTTCAAGATAGCACAGGGGCAAGTTGTTCAGTTCATGGAAAAGCATTTCTCCGCAACGCGTAGTGGAGAACCAAATTTAATTGGTTTCCTCGGCTACGCATCGTCGAGACCAGTTATTTCTCAACACGTAGTCGAACAGGTCTAATAAAGTTTACAAGAGCATCAGTGATTGGATAGTTTTGCTACATGCTGTGGGAGGCATAGTTTCTCCACTACGCGTCGCCGAGGCTCGGCGACGCGTTCAAGAATAACATTTTCTCGGCAACGCGTAGTGGAGACTGTAATCTTATTGGTGAGCTCGACTACGCGTTGCCGAGCCTCAACAACGCGTAGTGGAGACTGTGATCTTATTTGTTGGCTCGACTACGCGTTGCCGAGCCTCGACTACGCGTAGTAGAGACTGCAATCTGATTGGTTTACTCGACTACGCGTTGCCGAGCCTCGACTACGCGTAGTAGAGACTGCAATTTGATTGGTTTACTCGACTACGCGTTGCCGAGCCTCGACTACGTTTAGTGGAGGCTCGGCTACGCCTAAGACCTATGCGTTATGGCCCTGTTGGCTTGCCATACCCGACATGCCTCATTCTGTGTATACCAATCACAAATGTTGCGTAAGGGCAGTGAAAAAGCTACTTTAGCGCTCAGGTAAAGTAAAAGAATCCCCAGAATTGTCGCAGCAACTGAACGGTAATACCTTACATGGAATGGTTTTATATAGTTGAGTGAACCTCCTGGAGTTACACGATCCATACCTGCAAGCAGCTGTATATGAGGGATATTGTGAGGCATTTTCACGTAAATCATAATTGCCAAAGAACTCTCAAAGCGTCGGCATTTGCATTCTTACTTAAAATGTCTTAGCTCATTCACTGGTGATACTAGGAGACAAATCGTCTCTGCGTTTCAAAATGAGAAAAAATTGAGTGGCCTTGTGCAATGCTATAATAACACTTCATCAGTCAGAGATTTCTTGAGAGAATTAGCTCCATACTTGGAGAGATATTGTATTTTGGTCAGGTTGTATGATTTTGTGACATGTGCGAACTACACGTTTTCCCACTATCTTCTGTCATAAAACGTCCCCGTATTCGCTCAATATGCGCATATTCTGACCATTAACTTGGACTCCCAAATTGGCAATGTCCGAAGCGCGGCACGGTCAGTGGTTTTACGAGACATGGTAATGTATGTCCATTTTTTTGGATTGACGTTCGAGGTTTTAGTAATTAAACGGCTATTAGGATGTGACATGATAACACATACATTTCCTTTTAGCAGCTGGGGTAGGACTAAATCAACGGCTTTCCGTGTCGAGGGTAGCGCCTCGGACAGTCGTATTTCTGTTCACATCCTCATAACAAGCGTCATGTAAACGTCGTGAGCAGCCACAGCTACATTTGGACGCAAAAATCAGCAGCGGAAATCCGTATAATTTTTGTATATGTACGTGAATACTTTAGGTAAGTTATACTTACGATGACAAGCAGTCTGGTTCTTCCAAGGGCACTTCTACTCCTTTACTGACTTTCTTCATCAGTAAAATCAAGACCGGTGCAACAAAAGTGACAGCACCGCCCCAATTCACCATGTTCCTGAAACAAAGAAACGTGAGCACTTATAATTCAATTAATGCGCATAAATGAAACTGTTAATTTGACATGATTGTGACGTGTACGTATCAATTGAAGCAAGGGATTGTCATATATATATATATATATAGTATTTGATACGTTCATATTTATTCACTATTATGTGGGTTGCCTTTGTTAGATGTTTAGCGTAGACAAGGAGCCGCTACTCAGTGAGGCATGTACGGGTAAAGGCTCCCAAAACATGTTCTGAGTAGTTACCCGCTAAAGACCCTTTAACATATTTGCGCTAATAAAGCTTAGGTCAAAATTCTACAGAGGAGCGTGTGCAATATGTACAATAATACTTTCATATTTATATAAATAAGACAGTGACAGGTTATCTTATGGAGAGTAAAAAGCTTGCACAGCGAAATAGGGTAACGACAATTAACTGGGAAGAGGTTCTGGAGAAAAAGACTCAAATATTCTATGTACGTTCATAACAGGTCCTATTGAATGAATTCATTTAATATTTGATTTAGATATTGTTGTGTATAGGATATTGCTTACACATGTCATTCATTGTAGTATTACCAAAGCAACCAGCAGGAATAGTCACTTTGACAGTAGCTCGCGGAGTGTCTTCAGGGTCACACAGTGGCAGGCAGTTATAATTTTGTTAACAACTAGAACAAAGTGTGTGTGTATTACGTCCAGTGAAACAGTGGTCCCAGCAAACTGTTCATGCGATTACAGATAATTTCGGACACACACGTGTACGTGACATGTATGGTTTCTTATTGTTTGCAACAAACCAATCACAAAATATGAGATGGCCAGTATATTCCATTTTCTGGAATAGATCCATTAAAGGAATGTCTGAACAATTACCATACAAATTTGGAATCTTTGGTTCAATTGCAAAAAAGGCCTTTCGGTTTTCAGCTTTTTCACATAATTATGGTCATACTGATGTATTATTTAGAGACTTAAAAAGAAGGAAATTTGTAAAAATTAATTAAGACTAAAGTGGTATTTTTATGTACAAGTTCAACGGTAACCTATATACCAATATCTTTGGCAATATTTTTATTTCAACTTCAGATATCCATAGTCATGATAACAGGCAAAAGAGTAATATCCATATATCTAAATGCCGCACTAATGTCTGCCGATTTTCAATAAAATTTCACGGATCTTACATTTGGAACTACATACCGATATCAGCAAGAGAAATTCATTCAATTAACTTATTCAACACAAAATGGAAGCACAAAACTAACTATTCTCTTTTCATGCAAAACACTGAAATAGCGTACATATCTATAATACAATCATGTACAATATGTTCCTACAGCTGAGGATAAATAAGCCAATTTGGCTTCATTCCCCTAATTATTAACGACGATAATTTCTGCTAGTGTTGTATTTATATATCTCTGTTACCATAATGATGTACAAGTGACTTGTTTTGAATTATAATTATCTACAAAAAAATAACTAATTCCAAAAGTGTGGCTTGGCGCAGAAATAAAATGCGCGTTTTTCGCCTTGTACAACTCACAAGCGATCTCAATACACTGAAATATAAATTACATGAAATCTGAGGGCTTATGGTGAAAGTAATAGTTAAAATTTGTTCTTCGTAACATTATTCCTAATATATATAACAAATGGACAGTTGCCTATTTTTTTGCATCAGCAGGTAGGGATATATATATATATATATATATATATATATATATATATATATATATATATATATATATATGTATATATATATATAAATATATATGTATATACATACATACATACATACATACATACATACATACATAGAGTGGTATCTGTATATAGTTGTGGCCAACCTTTCTGGTCCAAAAATGTGGGCACAAACACACAAACAGCAGGTGACTTGTTACTGCAG
>OZ026629.1:12916116-12940116 GCA_964020975.1 Hermodice carunculata
CCGTGCGACTTAATTTTGACTTTGAGCTTTTGGTGGAAAAATGTAGTATTTCGTCCCATTTCCTTTTTCCAATGAAGAAAGAATAACATACTTGGACCATTAGGATAAGGTATAAGTAGCAGTAAATCCCCCCTTTTGGTAAACTTTGGCAACATCCATGAAGATATGGTATGGAAAGGACGATTTGTAAAGTTGTACCAAGAGAGGCAAATGCATAAAGTTGCACATCTAGTATTCTCAACTCAAAATTGCAGACCATAGGACTTGCGAAATGGCACAATTTGAAATTTGTGTAGAATGTATATGTATGTATGTATATATATATATATATATATATATATATATATATATATATATATATATATATATATATATATATATAAATATATATATATATATATATATATTATATACACATATATATAGATATTGTATATACACATATGTATTATATATACACATATAATATATAGATATTATATATATATATATATATATATATATATATATTATATACACATATATTATTTCAAAGCAGCCCAATAAAAATATAAATGTACTAGTATTTCTAATTGAAGAACTTATAATAATCGCAAAACAACAACTGAGAGACCTTTCCCGAAGGCCACTGTTCTTGATTCCAGTAACAAGATGATTAGTGTTAATATTATCAACCACATTGCTATAAGCCAAAACGCACCAACAAACAAATAAAAAGCATGCAAGCAAACAATCGCCTTCCCAATTAACGGAAGAAAACCCCACCTCTGTTGAAGCTGAGTCATCTTAACCACATTTAATATAAATCAATAGCAAAAACTGATGCCACCCGTGCAAATATAACTTCGCATATATTGGTCAAGAAATACATGAATCTAGTCAATGGAATTCAGACAACAGCTGCTGCAAGCATCAAGCATTACAATAATTTTGCAGGTCACACAAAACAAGAAAAACGGGAGTTGCCATAATCTAATATTGAGAGACTGTGTAAACAAATTTTGGAAATGGCGACGACAGTGGGAATATGAAGAGAAAACTTATATATAAATCTCTCTCTCTCTCTCTCTCTCTGTTTGTCTGTCTCTCTCTCTCTCTCTCTATATATATATATATATATGGAGAGAGAGAGAGAGAGAGAGAGAGAGAGAGAGAGAGAGAGAGAGAGAGAGAGAGAGAGAGGATAATACCCTGCATAAAAAGACGAATAACAGAGTGGAATAGGGACCAGTGGAAGGGTTTAATGCCGTCCTAAGGAGGGTCTGCCGAGCAAAATGGAACGATACTGTTATCACCAAAGGTCATGCAAAAACCGTCTGTACTGGGCCAAGTTAATGATTTTTTGCAATAACATAACCAAATTTGTTGCAGCAAAGAGAATATCACGGTAGGAGTGTTTACAATCATTTGTTGTTTTGTTTTGTTGTTTGTTTGTTTGTTTGGTCTTTGTCATAGAACAAACAGAAGACCTGTATAAAATAGTCAAAAAAGGAATTGATTAATAAAATCCAATATTCGGTTATTTTATTTAATTGGTAGGGTCAAAGCAAACATTTTTATAGGATGGTATTACTGGCCTTGACAGCAGACAGCAATTATATTGGTGATTATACGAAAATGTGGAAGAAAACGGACATAAATAATTGACAATTTTAGCAGGATGTCTGGAAACTTGACAGCTTAGGTACGTCAGTTCCACATATCATCAATGGTAATTCGATTTCATTTACCAACGACCGGGAGCCACAGCTGGATGCAACTATTTTCTGCAATTTGTGAGAAATGCTGCTGTTTCTAATTCTGTCGTTGCTGTCAGTTAACTTCGCCAAAGTTACGATACGACACAATGACTTAATTCGTCGTATTGTCCGTGCACTTTCATTATGGGCTTTATTTGAGTGCTATTGCCCCGCTTGTGAGTAGAGTAATGTAACATGTACGATAATGGTTATGATGGAGTCCTATGTTATTTGCCGTAATTGTGTAACTCTGCCTATGAAGACACTCAATTCACGGTCGCAGAGAAAAAAAAGGGAATTCAATACAATCGAAATTCAATTGTAATGTACTGAAAATATAACAAATTCGTGGATCTAGTTTCTTTGTAGGGGCGGGGTGGTAGACAAAACGTACCAAAAAAAAAGCCCATCGTCGTTTAGCTTTGTTGTATTGAAAGCACGTAAAGAAAAAAACAATGGCGGCGATACTAACTGGCCATAGTTCCATTTCCTGTCACTATCTACTTTCGTAGACTTATGAATTGTGTAGGGGAAACGATTAGCGCTGTTACAGACATCCTTATGAAGCAATTCTAACTTGCTTCATTCCAAATAATTTTTTCGCTATGCTTTAATACCGTAAAGTGTCAGTCCGTGAGTCTGGAGAAGTCAGGTCTACAGTACACTTTTACCAAGCATGCTACAGCGTCAATTTCTTCTAGGCCCTTTTCGTTTTTCGGTAGTAATCGGCGACTTGAAGTGACCTGTTTCAAGTCTTCTTCTTTCATTTTTCCTCACTTTCATAAGGCCCTATATGACCCTTTAAGAGAAAAGTAACAAGTTACATATATGGGTGCACAGTTAGCTGAGCGGTAAGATGCTCGCCTTTTACCTCTGCGACCCGGTTCGATTCTCGTCCTAGAAAGCATGTTCCTACCACTTTAACATATTTACACACGACTCTTAATATCGATTAACAAGACCTTTTATATACTTTTATACTGCGTTTGCGCCTGACACACACGAGAGTAGTAACCATTAACGAGCCACCGTATATTATCTTCTAAAGACCTCCCATTTGAGCCGCAGGTCAACAGGTACACTTACCCGCCTTTTAAATCTTTTGGGGGCAGGTTTTTAGATGTGTTCAGAGAGTAAAATGTATGGTGAGTCTGAGGGAGCTCGATGCGGAAGGAGCGGAGCTGTGTATCGGATTAAAACAAGGCTGTGTTTTACCCATAATTTGTTCGCATTATATCAATGTGAGTTATGTGAATAGTTGCTACAGAGTGGAAGAGGTGTTAAAGTAGGAGATGAGAGGATACTAGGTTTGCTTTTTGCAGATAACATTGTTCTTATGGGTAACACGAAAGAGGAATTACAAAATCTGTGCAGAATAGCACGGGACTATGGGGAGAAATAGAAGCTGGGAAACAGTGAGAAAAAGAGGAAAGTCCCGATTCTGGGTAAGAAGCACAGGTAGAGCGAGAAGTGGATGGTTGGAAAGTTTGAGGTTCCAGAGGGGCACGAAGGAGGCATTAGGATACGACAGGTAGATGTCTATGAATACTTAGGTGTTAGGACCAAAGCTACAGGTCAAGGAGTGTTTCGATATTGTGTCGATAAGATGGGACAGAAGGTCAATAGAACAATAAATGTGATTACTTTATCAGCAGCTAATAGTTTCAATAGAGCATTTATAGGGAGGGTGCTTTGAGAGAGGGTAGCAGTCCCAGTTGTGCTATATGGGTTACATACAAAGGCAAATTTCAGCCATTGCTGCTACTTACAGGAGACAGGAGAGGATATATGGTACACATTTATACAAATATCAAACTGATTAAAAGCGGAATTCTTGAATAAGTGGGTATGGATGTCTATTTGAGTTGTCAGATTTACATCCGCGCCAGAAATACACAAATTAAAAAGCTGTGGACACGAGACATTTGCTCAGATCGGCTTTGGTCTCCGCCACCATTCGGGTCACAATATAAATATTAAAGGAAAAAAGCCCACCATTTACCAGTGAAGACGTGAATACAAACCTTTCACTGTGATAAATCAGCAGGTATGTGTTTAAATGAACTGTAAATATCAGCGTTCTGGCTTGGGTCAAACCAACCCACCTTCTAATATCACAATGCTTTCATACACATGCTGCAATTTCATCTGGTATTGTCGATTAAGCCTGGAAATCTGCTCTTTCGGAAACTGAGTTAAACCTGGCATAATGTGTAATGATATAATAACCCAATAAGCTGCGCCTCCATTAATAAATAAGCTGTACCCCTGCTACATCAAAGCTTTGCCCCCAGTTATGAAAAATTATGTCTATCCCGATAGAAGACCACATGCCTACATCTCATTATCATGGACCTTTTGTGGCAACCTAGTTTTGGTAGAACTCTAATTTTACGTCCGTTGAAACGAAAGTAAGGCTAGCAGCCAAGGTTCCAACCTGTTTGGTTACGCCTTCCCACGGTGGAACAAGCTATTAGCCAATTTTTGAAAGATTGTTCAATTTGACATTAAAAATGTTGACTGTGGTCGTTCATTGGGAGGGGGGATTCTTATGTTTTATAGCCACAAATAAGAAGAATAAGCCGGAGTATATATTCTAAAATCCAAACACTGATTTTTGGAGAACAATTGACCCAAAATATGTTCAGGAAACACCAAACATGGTTGAAACTAAAGTAAATTAATCAGAAAATCTGCATGATTGATATCAGTTACATTGTTTGACTCGTGTAAGAGATGTGAAAAATCTAGCAGATTTGAGCAAATCTTTTTCGATTTTGACTGTCCGGGATACATTAAATGCAACATAAATGACGAAATGTTTGCCACAGATGCGCTCCCTTGGTACCAAATTTTTTCTAATTAATCCGGCTACATACCAAAAAAAAAGTCATGGCTCTTATGATTGAACGAAAACATTACGATAGTCAATGTGTCCCCTGATGCCGGGTTAGAAGTTTATGATAACATATATATAAAGTTACAATGAACAGAAAAACGATGATTACAAAGTTGTGTCCTCTAAAGGACATGGGTGCACGGCTGGCTGAGCGGTAAGACGCTCGGCTTTCACCTCTGCGACCCGGGTTCGATTCTCGTCCTGGGAAGCATGTGGAAAAAGGTCCTACCACTTTTACCGTGCACGGTGGTTTTCTCCGAGTTCTTCGGTTTCCTCCACCACAGACTAGGTAGGAAGTATACGCCAACATCTGTGCCATGGAGAGGGAGCTTTCACAATCCATGTAAAACAAATGTGTCTATACTTTATACATACATGTACATCTTGATACTCGGTGCGCTGTCAATGTTCGCAGACAATTCCTTGCCGAAATGGAAACAATACAAAGGGACACCATGAGTGAGAGTGGGTCCTTGTGTCTAAAAGTTTGTCTAAACCGATCATTCCAAAGAGCATATGCCTCGACTTTGCACCTTGTTTAATAGGGGATGCTTGGGGTACATAATTTTCATGACACACCACTTCCTGCCGGCTGCTCTTGACAACAGCTGGCCCATGAGAGGGGCTAGGATTATTTATCTTATAGGTGTCTCCACCAAAGGAGGGGGGGGGGGGGGGCAACCAGGGGATTTGTAGCAGTGCCGCCATCTACAGTCCGTACCCTGTATTCACAATCCACCGACCAACAATTGCTGTCTTTGACCTGGATAATCTGCAATGCGCCAGTATGGTGTTCACCGTAGTCTTCGTATTTGACTAGGGCGTAGTGGCCCAGTTCTTAAGAATAGCCAATCCTCTATGACTAGCGTTCTTTTTCATACCTGCACCTATCATGACCATCCGTCCCATCTGTCCACATTTGTATTTTAAACCAGATGGATCTATTTACTGCCATTTGCATACCACAAGTCCCTGTCAGAAATAATAGGATGGGAATGGTAGAAACTACTTGGTCTCTCTTTTCCTTCTGCCTATATGTCTGTCCCTTTTCATATATTTTTATGTCACCTTTCCGGTTTTCTTGAACCCTTCTGGTAGTCCTATTGTGTGTCAAAACTCCACAATATACAAAAAACCTGACTTGTGACATAGTTGCAGTTTCCATGCAAGCCATTATGACACTTAGTCCTATTTGGCGATATCACTGAATCATTTAGCGATATCGCTAAATAAGTGAATCGTTACATGCAGGGTAGTTGTACTGTGCCTGTACAGTGATGAGCACTGGGCGTGTCCTTGATCCTGACAAGATTTCTAATGGTGCTATGCAAAAGAGTGCTGGCTTCTTCATGTATTCCCTTCCGTCAGAATGCTTTCTCAGCTTGCAGGAGAAGACGATCAATTCTCGACTGGGCACTTTCGGAGTATAAAGCCATCGCACGTCCCACCTTACTCGGCAGCCATATTGGATAAAAATAGAACAAGAAGGGGAAATATACTTAGCAATATCGCTAAATATGTTATTTAACGATATCGAAAAGATTTAGCATTATTCCATTCCTAAATCATAGTTTAGCGATATCACTAAATATTTAACGATATCGCTAAACAATGTGAGGATATCCTTAAATGAATTAGCGACATTGCTAATGATTTTGTAATATGGTTATACAGGATCAAATGCCAAAACAGCTTGCCGTAGGTTTCTTGGTTTTAGCAGATTATTTGAGAGTATCTTTATTTACTCAAACACGTCATGATTTCAATAGAATAGAGACGACGGGGTCAGGTTTATTTTTAGTTTAACTGTCGCCTGAAGAACAAGTTAACACTTCATTTGTTTGGTCCACAGGCGTGTGAAACTATTTGCAGTCCGGGTGCATGGATGCTTAATTTTTCTGTAGTATATGACCAAGGCCAATGATTCAGTGTGTGTAGGAATCAATAGCACTCTGTATAGGCACGAAAAAAGTACATATCCATTGCTTGAATATGGTAAAACCATACATGTAAGTACGATGGGCCGAGGCGCCATCCGATATAGGTGTAGGCGAAAGTTAATGTAGGCTTGAGTGCTTAGTGTGCCAAATGGTTGAAATATACTCATCATACAGAATATGACTCATGCCAAACAAGCTATTTCAGAATAGCAATATTTATGCACCTGGAGTTCAACATCGTTGATCCCCACTCGCTCCTGGAGCACAATTTGCTTGACGGTCAGTCGGGTAGTTGCAACCTCACAAACTTGTGACTGAACGCATGCTTCACAGCTTCTGAATGGCGCTTTAAGTCAGTTTGCGTGGAAATTTGGTAGCCTATTCTCAGCCTCAGAGTTTTATTAGTCGCGCACTGAGTTATTGGCTATGGGTATATAGCCCACCAAGAAAAAGCATGGATGCTTCCGGAGTACAAATATTGTCACTGCACCTGTCGTATGAACAGCGTTTTGTTTTCGGCTGGGGCCGAAAACATCAGGGGCGATCTGGATTGGTTTAATTTCTTGACACATACCATTTCAATCCCATGGTGCATATTTCTGACATCTAGCAACCCATGCCATTTGAGATCAGGTGTAAAAGTGGATTAGCAAAGCCCATTACATTACACTGAACCTAAAAGTCCTGAAGTTTCACCACTGCATAGAAGGAAAAATTTTGTATTTATCATCTAATCTACCTGAAGTTCATATATAGTCATCCAGCAATTACACCCTGTTACGATAAACTGAAAGTTTGAAGCTTATTTCAAAACATATAGAGAGGTTAAATTTATAGCTGCTATATCCGAAAAGGTGAGGATTATGGAAAGAGGAAACAAGATGTGGGTATTCAACCATGAACAGGATGGGCAGCACCATCTTTAGGTGAATTTAGAACTAACCCAGATCTCTCCTATAACCTTGGGTCAACCTGAGGGCCACGCCAGGTTTCTTTACGTAATTAGCACACCTTCATACATGCAAGGTACACAGGTAGGCAACAATTTGCGTCCCATGCCATCCAACACCGTGTTACACTCACCGAATGTCACAAGGCGTGACCTATGTAACACACGGATGTGTCTTGGTAAACAGGCTTTTTGCAGACATGTATGTGCAACTGCTATTATATTTCATGGATGGGCCGTACCTTCAGCAGCTGCCTCTGACGCCTGGCTCCTTGGCCACCCTACTACTCACTACGCAGCGCTTCGATCGCTCCTGTATTTGCCTATAATACATCTACTAAAATTCTAAAGAACTGCCCCATTGTTGCATAGCCATTTTATGTGTCTAAATACAGATATATGGGTGCATTGGTAAGCATGCTGTAAAATGTCAAAATAGTAGGCCTGTGTAGGATATTCTACAAACATTCACAATAGTCCCATAAGATTCTACTTTAGTTTAACCTTCAAGAAAACGTCCTTTTAAAGGAATACGTTCTTGTTCCCCTTCCACAGTGCGCCAAGTTTCAGGAGGCTTGTGGAAGCCGCCATGCAAACGCCCTTATGCAAGCAGCTTTCAGGTCACGCTGCCTTTCTGGGGGTGAACAAGCTATGAGTGAATAAGAAACAACGACGCGCGAAACGCGGAGTGATTTCCAAATCACAAAGACACATGGAATCATCACTGTCAGCCATGTCTCGGATTTAATATTTTGTTTGTGCATGATTTTATGAGAGTCAGATTCGCTCGTAGCCTACTTAAAACTTCATGTTGTTCAACATGACAACAATCTTATAAACAGCATTGGACTAGGGCTACAGTTTCTAACCTACGATTCGGTCTTTGCGTAACAGCTTCCCACGCACTGTTTCAGTGTTTGTTCGACCAACGCAAAAAGAAGGGTCATTCAGATCTGACGGACTCAATGGTATAATGTTTACGGTTTATCTGGAGCTATTGCAGTTGAAGTTACAGGATTGGAGACTGCCCATTAGCTGATTTATCACGCAAGGTTCACGTGAAAGGGGCGAGCCTCTCTGACGTGAACCATGCCATGTGCACACTCTCTCCAATCATTATAACTTTGTTTATTTTCGCCGGATCCCAACGTGCTCTTTCGCATAACGTAATGCATTTGTTTGGGAAACAGGCCGCATCGTGCATGCATGAACTCCACCTGACTGGTGTACCTGCAGGAGAACAGGCTGCCGTTTATTGGAGAGCGTTACCGAAGCCAGGTGTCCGTTTTGCAAATCAGATTACACCGAATACAGGGGCAAAAATGGCACTTAACGGACTACTAAAATGTGGGCAGCTGCTAAAATAGAAGAAAACATCAAACGCCATTCGTCCATGAAGACGTGCGCCACTACACTGTGTTCTACTGATACTAGTAGTGTACATCAGGTAGGGATACCCGAGGAGATGATCATAACAGACGCTAATGTTAACAGTAGGCCTACGCGGTCCACTGTATTTGGCAATAAAACACATGTGCGTTTTCAAGAACTACTTTCCACAGAAGACGTTGACTAAAGTGGCAGTTACAGGTTACGGTACTGACACGTCGTATAGGTGCCTGTGCCATGTACACAGTATAGGCTATAGTCCTGTTTGTGTTTAGTATTGTTACGCCAATTGCAGCAGAACGTTCTGTCCAAGTCTGGGGTCCAAGTCATTGAAAATGTTCAGGCCTATATTTGATCAGGGATGCAGCCTACAATAAGGCCGAGTTTTCGGTTTGAAAATATAGCCCTTTTTATTACTCGGCCTATGCAGGCGACTTTGCCCTGCTTCATGCTGTTAAAAGTTTCAATTTTATGTGCAGTTGAATGTGTTGTTACTTTTTCAGCAACAACATAGGACTACGTACCCTGGAAAGTGGGCTATCAGGTGCCTGCATCGTCACGTGACCTTGCAAGTAAGTTGCAGCCCACTTCCCATGGCGCACGGTCTTATGCAGTCAATCAGATATTAGGACTTTCGCGAGCACATTACCCAAGATACCGATACTAGACTCAAATCTGTACGCCTCTGCGGCGGAAGAGGTCATACTACAAGCAGGTGATGCAAAATTCAAACATTGATAGGGATCCAAAATATACAATTTAGGCCTACATTCGGTCCAAGGTTTAAAGGGGTACTGCGGTGATAATTTACAATTTTTGAATTGTTTCATATAATAAATGTGAACCAATATCAGTAAATGCAAACTTTATTCCCAAATGGATAAGCAGATATCAAGTTTTCTTAGATATGTAAATGAGGGGTTGTGATGTCATCTGGGCTAACTGCTACAGCTAATGCAATGACAGCCGTGTAAAACTTTGATAAAAACATGGAACCCTGACCAAGTACACATATTCCACTTTTACTATGGATGAAGCAGTGTGTATAGATATAATCAAATTTACTAAACTGAGATATTTACTCATTTAATGAGGATTAATAAGGAAAGAAAAATGCAGAAATCAATATACACAAGGTAACAGCTCCTGAGGTTGTGTAATCAACTACTGAAGCAGGTGTCAACCAATATACCACACTGATAAGATCAAAGGGGGTGATTAACACAGTACACAAGTCATTATGATATGCCTGCTAATGTTGTGTATCTCAGCTTGGTGCCCCTCAAGGTTTGTGTATTATATATGGAGGGTAGCCCAGGTGACATCACACATCAGAACATCTGCTGGAAATATAAAATAGCTCTAACTAAATACCTGTTTGAGAAAAAATGTTGAAAATTTGTCACATGAGCACCTAAAATGACCATTAATGACTAAAAAAAGTAAAAACTTTCACTGCTGTTCCCCTTTAACATTACAGTGATAGGATTTTTCCTTTGCGTAATTGCATCATGAATACAAGGTCATGAACTACAACGACGAATCACAATGCGCACTGATATATCCATCGATGGGGACTACTTTTGTCAGCATGACAGAACCCTCACTTTTTCTACGTTGCATATAGCGATGCTTTTTTCATCCTTTAACGTTAATTGTTAACAAGTTTTTCATTCTTTACTTATTTAAATCGAGCAACCAAGAATTCATTGAATAAAATGTTTCTTGCAAGAACTATAGTTTATGTGTTCGTGTCTTTGATTACAGTCAAACTTCATCATTTGTTATGGTTGTTCTAACGTGTTTATATCCACTACAACGAAGTTGTTGTGGGGAGTTTAGTAAGATGTTAACAGTTTTTTTTTGGGGGGGGGGCAGATTTTAAAATGATACTTATTCACATAAATAAAAATATGAGTTTTGATCGCCCGTATTTCGATTCACATGGGCCAAATGACTGTAGGGGTTGTTAAAACCATTTACTGCTTGAGCCACGTTAGTTAAATTCTTAACACTGCTCGGCCGCTCTGCCCCCATCACAACCACTGACACTCATCAAACATCATAACTTATTGGCAACAAACAATATCATTACCCTAAATTAGAATCTAAAAGCTTCATAAAAATTTGGTATCTCACTACATTGTGTACAATCCAATAAATCTATGAAGACCGCTGCCTGTAAATTAGGTCTATAATGTATAGTAAATTCTGCCGATACATAATCCCGGAAAATTTGCTTTTGAATTTGTACACTCATTCCCACATGATCGGCTGCGCATGCGTGCTGATTGGTAATGAACGGGCGATAATTTTTGCCCCAAGAAAAAATCAATTTTTACCTGGATGTTTGAAGAAGATTACTGTAAATACAAGACTTGTGATTGTTATATGTAGGCCTATCTGTGATCTAGTGGAACTGCTCACGACATGTTTAATAGCGAAACCCTGTTTTTTTTCGAGTGTTCTCACATGCTAGAGGGTTTCAGAGGTTTGCACTGAATAACCGACCCTCCATTGACTGATGTGTCAGCCAAAAGACTGCTCGAACTTTTCCACACCCCAAAGAGACCCTGGCGAGCGTCTCTAATCTTGCTTTGGCATTGGCAGGAGCCGGGGAAAAAAGAGCTGCTGAGAATCAAAATGGTACTGACATAAATGATATTGTGGCTGAGCTTTTAGGTCCTATGGATACAAGTCTCGATATTTCCGACAAAGTTAAAGGCATAGGCCTATATCAAATCCCTGATGACAGTTAGCGTTTATTGTTTGAAATAGTGAACTCTGAACAGGATTCAATAGAAGTTACCTGTGACGAAGAGATCAATCAAAAAATGAAATTGTTAACCGTGGGAAGAGACACTGGGACTGATCCAAGTAAGTGCATTTTTTTTTACAGTTCTCTTACATAGATTACATCCACCCCGCCCGAGTCCACGAAAAGACTGTAAGCTCAGTTTCTTGTAAATCAGCGAGACTCCCAATGTGCCTATTAAAGTAATAGGCGGTCCCAATGTGCCTGTTGAAGAAATAGGTTGTCCAGGAGAAGTACATCATGTGCCACTAGAGAGCCAATAACATATTTCAAGGAAAAAAGTCAGAAACTTAAGAGCCCCGAGAGAAACAAAAGAGAGGTGGTCAGTGAAGGTCTTGGGTCAAAGTCAATGGAGTCCAAGAAGGAAACTAAGGTCCCCAATAAGAACGCAGTAACATGCAATTTACCTGTAAAAAAAACTGGCAGGCAGTAACAACAACAACAACAACAACAAGAACAACAACAACAACAACAACAACACACAAAAAAAAAAAACCACAGTGCAGCAAAAAGGATCCTATTGACACAGCGCAGGGTGAGAAAAAGCATTCGAAGGCAAATAATCCTGCCAAGGGCAGGCATGCAAGCAAGTCATCAACTTGGAATCAGGAGAACACGTCGGTATTGTGGGCTGAAACCAACACACATCGACAATGTGCATTGGCAAATGTCCGTTTAATGGCGAGAATAAGGCTGCCATGTTACAATGCACCAAGAATTGGTGTCATTTTTCTTGGGTTGGTGAGACACAGAAAGATTGTCCTGCTGTATGGAAATGTGAGCGATGTAGAAATGTACCAAATGCAGGATTATCATATGAATTTGGCAAGAGAGATTGAAGGTTTAAAAGGAACTCTGAAAAACCTCAGTCATATTGTCCGGGATCTGGTGAACTGATGGTCTACAACGTACTATCGATATCGATTATAGGCCTAAAATTACATAAGCAATTCAACTTCATCTTACCTGTCAAGTTACGGCTCTTCGTGGTCCATAATGCATTTTTTGATGTGGCAATTGAACTACGTTGCAATAAACAGCGTGCCTGGTATTTCTAACATTTAAGTATCACCATAAATGCTGCAATTAGCGTTTCTTTTTGCTTTTGTTTTTGTTTTTATTAATGTCTAAAGGCGCATGAGAGGAATTTATCTGCTTTTGATATTATTATTTTTTCCTGTTGTAAATAAAAGAGACTTATGGCTAGGTGCGCTATCATAGGGATATCTCAGCTTTATGTTTTTATTTTTTTCATTATGTACTCGAGATAGGAACCCTCCTTTTCATTTTTGCTTGTTTGCTTGTGTATTTGATGTCTTTACCCATGGGCTGTGAAGGTTTTGGTACCTACTTTGCCTCGAATGTTACATGGTTTTCTGTCAGACTTTATTTGTACTTAAACTTCACTTCTTTACTCCGGATGCTGCATGGCAAAAGATGTTGCATTGTTGTGACTTCTGGAGTCTACAGTGATGTTTTAGTTCCAATGAAAGGTATTTTACTAATACTACTTTTTTGGATCATGGCTAGTTCTAGTGCTATCATTTTAGATGGTCTCGGTGGAGTTAACGCAAATTCCTTACTTTCATCTCTAGAATTATACACAACCCATAATTAAACGACCCTAATCTTCTTGAACCCAAACTAATAAAACAGTCTCCATATTTTGACACTGATCAATTCATTACTTATCTGGAAAAATGCAAAATTGTTTTACAATTATTAGTTTAAATTGTGAGTCATTTGATACCACATTTGATGTGCAAATTTTCGTACGTAACTTAGATGTGCATGAAGGTTTGCCACGTGTCATCTGTTTGCAAGAAACCGGGCTTGAAGATAATGCATATTTGTCTCTTTTGCATTTGGATAGTTATATTTTAATTACCCCATGTAAAATATAAACAACACGTGGAGGCCTAGCTATATACATTTTTTGATTGTTAGAACTACAGAATGATGCTCATTTACAGTCAGATATATATGATGGATGATTTATTGAGGTTAAAACAGACGATGCTAATAAAAAGCTGGTTATTGGAAATACGTAAAAACCTCCACGTGATTTGAATGAAAACTATATCTTTATATAGGGGTTTATTATGGTCTTGAAGAAAATTTTACAACAAAAAAGGAACTAATAATAACTGAGGTTTTTAATAATGATTTCTTAAATATTCACGTTATTAAAGGATGACATTCCACCTAGATACGATCTAGTTTGTAATCGACATTCTGATGCTGTTAACAATTTGAAAAAAAAATAAGTGATGCTCAAATTTCTGACAATGTAAATACACAATTGAACGGCAACCCAGATATCTCCTACTCCCTTGTACATACAGCTATTACCACGGCACTTAATAGCCCTTTTGCCGATCAAAACTGTGGAATACAAGGAATATAAACATTAATAGAGTCCTTGGATCACTCAAGGAATTATTCGTTCTATGTTAACAAGAGCTCGTCTCTATAAGCACTTAAAGAACTTCCACATTATAATGAGGAATACGAAATTCGTTCTATAAATTTCAAAACTATCAATAAGATTAAAAAAAATAGTATTCGTGTAGCTAAAAAAGACTTATTTAAGTCACGTTTTGAGTGATATAAAAGTGAAATAAAGAACACACGGATAACTATAACTGATATTCTAAATAGACAGAAAAAGTAAATTACATGGGTATTTTCAAATAAATGGTGAAACTGTAACTGATAAATCCATCATTGGTTACAGATTCAATTCGTATTTTGCGAACAACATTTGCTTAGCCTCTCAAATACAATCGACAGTGGATGGTTCCTTTTAAAATATTCAACGAACCCATTTCCACAATCCTTTACTTTTAAGCTGGTTACCGAAGAAACTGTCATGTATTTTATTGATTTATTCAAGAGTAAACATAGCTATGGTCTTGACAGATATTCCACGAATTTATTGAAGCTTGTTAAGTCCGAATGATACCAATGGATTACTTTGATTATAGATCAACCACTTACGACTGGTATTTTTCCAGTCATCTTACACACTGCCACAGTGGTGCCATTTTTTTAAAGATGACCCCTTTATTATGGACAACTATAGACCGATATCAGTATTACCTGCAATTTCAAAAATCTTTTGAAAAAGTTATGTACAACCAGATGTAAGGTTATTTCAAACTTTATGAACAATTTTCTGTGACAGTAAGTATGGTTTTTGTGAGAAACCATTCTACTAAACTTGCAGCTTTGGAATTTATTGAAAGAATATTGTTAGATATGGATAAAGGGGAGTCACAATTAGCATATTTATAAATCTTTCCAAGGCCTTTGATACCGTAGACCATACCATCCTAATTTATGAATTAAGATATTATGGTCTCAATGGCATCGTGTTAGATCTTTTGAAAAATAGTGTAACTAATAGAAAACAATATATTGTTTATGGAAATTAAAATTCTGACTCATTGCTTAATTTTACAGGTGTTCCTCAGATTCTAGGTTCTCTTTTGTTCCTTATTCATATGAAGGATATTACCATTGCTTCTATCTTCTTGAGATGTATTATATACACTGATGATACGACTTTGTGCTCTTCCATTAGACCAGTTGATCTCTCTGAATAAAATAATCAAGTTTCGATGCTTATTAACTCTGACCTGAAGAGGATAAGCAACTTTTTAAAGGTGAACATATTATCTCTCAATATAAACAAAAAGGAACAAAAAGAAAAGAAAAAAAACAAAAGAAAAAACACATACCCAAAAACAAAAAAACAACAACAAAAAAACCAAAAAAAAAAAAAAAAACACAAAAACAAAAAACAAACAAACAAACAAACAAACCCACCCCCCACCCCCATTATGTTTTTTTTATCAATCCCAAAGGGATGTTATAAATCCTAGTCTCAAAATTGAAAATGCAATAATCTTATGTGAAAACAGATTTAATATCTCTGGCCTGCTGCTTGATAAGCAAATAAGCTTATCAAGAACAATCATATTAAAAGGTATCATGTAAAATTACCTAGACAATCCGTATAATGAACAAATTAGATAATTTTGCTTCCCTCTAACATTTTGCAAATCATTTATAACTCTCTAATTCTACCGCAATTCAATCATTGTCTTGTTGCATGGAGTCACAAATTTTAAAGACTAGTTAAACTTCAGAAAAAAGCCATTCTTATGATAAACCATAGTAATTACAACGCTCACATTGATCCCATCTTCAATGTCAAGAAATCCACTCAAGTTAGAAAATATTTATAAACTGCAAGCGTTAAATTTGAATTATAGGCTCCTAAACAATCACTCCCTGTACACTTTCTCAAAATTCTGATTGTGTCAACTTCCCAAGTCCATGACCACGGTATGAGAAGGCAGCATTTATTTGCAACTCTTACTCAACGTGAGTTTGCCAAAAAGGTTTTAGACATGAAATTGTCCACATTTTGAATGCAACACCACAAGCTATTAAAGAAAAGGTATACTCATAGTTTCTTTGGCTTTTCTCAATATTTATAGGTAACATTCATCCATAGGTATGATGATTCATGAGCAAAAGGTTATGTTTGTCGATCAAATTGAGCGTGGAATATTAAGAATGGATAATTTCAATATTGTATTTAATATATTGCATTCATGATCAGCATTTTGCTGTCATGTATATGTAGAGTGGCACATATGATAGTGGTCTTTCAAAGACCTTAATGTTTGTCTCCCTGACCTTTATTTTTTCCATTTCACTTGCAGCACTTTATATTCGTTTGTATACACAAAAGTTCATTTTACCCATGCATATTCTGTTTGTATATGGTCAAATAAAGAGTTATTCTTGAATCCTGTTGCCAAAGGAAACAGTTGAGTGTGAGGAGCTACATTAGGAGAGCCAGGAGCTACATGTAAGGCTAAGATAGGGTTATGAAAAGTTCGACACATTGGAGAAGGGAAACGAAATCCAAAAGTGCTGTGCTAGAACAGTATCAGATGGTGGGACAGAGAAGTGCAAAAGTAGGCAAGGTAAATGCTTTCTTGTAGGGAGTTCTTTGGCTCAAAAGGTAGATCAGACTAAGCTTGTAGGTACCATTGTTCACTCAAAATCAGGAGGTAAAGTGAATGACATACATGATATGCTCCTTGAGCATTACAAATGTGATAGCGTTGCTGTTGTAGTTGGGTCAAACGACTGCAGCAATAGTTGGCGTTGCGTCCATGATGTTTGGGACTTCAAACTCTTACTTAAGGGTGCAAAGGTGCCAACTGATGGAAGCAGTGTCACTGTTCCCAGTATCTTGCCGAGGGTAAACATGAACCAGGACCTTACAAAACTCTATGATATGTTCAATGGGGGCATTGAGGCCATGTGTGACGAAGAGTCATGTAACTTTGTGAAGCAAGACCCATTCTTTAAAATCCAGAATTGAATGGTAAATATAGGTTTTTACAATGCAGATGGTGTTCAGTTGAACCCGCAAATTGTGCAAAATCTGTGTATCAATATCAAACCAGGTGTTACCACCGTTGCCGCTGATTGGGCTCAGGTAGCCATCACAAATAATACAGTAAAACATGATCCATATTCACAAATTCCAAACCCAACAATGACAGCAGAGAGATTCCAGACTTGCCATAGCATCAACATTTATCATATTTAAAAGTACACAAAATAGGATCACAGAGTACCAAGGGTCGAGGGTCACTCCCCACAAGCCAATGCAAAAGCCAAGGTAACAAACCACAAAATGTCAGTACATGGTGTACACAAGACCAGTAATAAGTTCACTTTCAACACACAAACAATAACGCACCCATTCGGGAATGACGGGTCACGTTTCAGAGTGCTTGTTTACCATGTGAGAGAAGGTAAGGTTTGGATGACCACCCTCTCTCTATTTATGGCATAGTAAGCGAAGATGTGATGCATTAAAAAGGCAGGCGGTGTTTTCGGATTTTTAATAAACAATTCAAAGACTTTAGCGTGTGATACTTATGTATTAAACTCTAACAATCATGACTTTGAGATGCTGGACAAGTAAAAACCTGCATGCTAAAGATAAACCGATCATGGTTGGTGTGAAATTTTTTACCAGGTGAAGATATTGATAAAGAAAAAGGTGAAAGTCTTATACCTAAATTCACGTCCAATATTTCTTGCATAAAAGCAAATGACTTGAGTGTGTTTTAATGGGTTATTTCAATGGGAATCTACTTTGTTTCCGTCCACCTAATAAACATAGCCCTAATGGTGATTTATTAGATTCTGTCTTGGACACTACAAGGACCACTGTTTTAATTTCTTTGATTTGTGTGAAGGTAGATTTACATGGGAAAGAGGGTTCCTTAAATCCACTATTGATTGCATCATTGTAACTCAGGGTTTGTAGCATTTGATTGAAAGTGTCATTATTGATGAATTAGGTGTGTATGGCATAGGCAGCGACCACGATATTATTGTAATAATTACATAGCGTGCAAACCTGCATGTCAAAGGTCATGACCGACTGCCGTCAGTCAAATGCATACAATGGCAAGCAAACAAAACTTCAGAGTGGGTATCTTTCAGAAATGCTCTGTCAACTTGTTTTAAAGATTGGGATTGCAGGCACTTTGCTTCGGTAAATGAAGCTTGGTAATCTTTGAAAAATACGGTAAATAGTGTTAGGGAAGATACCATAGGTACAAAAACCCCACTAAAATGGGCAAGCAGAAATTGTAGGACGCTGAGATGGATTGATAAAAGGCAGAAAAATGCGAATACATATTACAGGTGTTGGTCTCGCTGAGATGGTGCTAACCCCAATCTGGTACAAAGCGTATGGGAAGAATATGTAGAAAGAAAGTATGAGATCCAAGAACAAATTATAGTAAGTCGCAAAATTTGTGTAGTTACATTGAACTCGCAATAAGGTTCGAAGAACACTAAAACATATTGGCTAATGCTGAAGCGTTTTAATGGAATGTTCTAGTTTAAACAGATTTATTTCAACTGGATTGCCCTATAGCAGATCTAGATGTCACTAATCGAGGGGTTCTCTACAACATGGAGTGACACACAAAATGTATATTACAAAACACACCGGACAAAACAAAAACAAAGTTACCAAATTACCAAAGAAGCTGTTCATTTATTTCTGATAATTATGCACCCCATATACAAACATCAAAATACATGAAGTTAAAGTCACTAAAATACAATCAAAGCAAAAATGGTCACTTCAGGTATAATGTATACATATACGTCTCTGTTCACAAAAAAACGTACTGGCGGGAGGAAAATTGATAAAGGACAATTAAGAAAAAAGTTTATGTAAATCAGCCACTGACTAAATGGAATTGACTGCTTATGCATAACAGAACTAAAATATGAAGCGTTTTGTGTCTAGTATGTACTTGTGGAAAGCATCACAAATTTGTGTGTTGAAGGTAAAGGGACAATTCGTTGCTACCAAAGAGAAGAATATGAGCTTGTCTGGCACTCGCTTTGTGTATAATCAAATTCCGGTGGACGCCGAGAGCAATAATAGGGATGATGGAGTTTAGAAGTTTGATTCTGTAAGTTGAATACTTTGGACACAAGAGCAAAAAGTGTTGCAACTCTTCATTGGTATATGTACAAGAGTATGTAGGTTGTGCGATGATGCTGACTTTAAAGAGATCAAAGTTACGTCTCCAGAATCCTATACGTAGCTGGGTATGATAAATGTTGGCAAATCTGTGTTCGTGGGCATAGTAAACTGGAACATTATCCACAGCTAGTAGAGTGCTTTCAGTTTTGATTTGAATACTTGATATTTGGAGGGAAATCCAGTCTCTTTTATCGGAAGGAAGATTGTTCCACAGTTTAATAGTATCAGGAAGGAATGATTTGTCAAAGTGATTAGTTTTGCAATCAATGGGATATATGGAGGATTAGTTTAGACTGGTAGGAAAGTGTTTAGTTGTGATACATTTTGTAAAAGAAGAAATAACTTAAATTATTTCCTTCTGCTGGCGAGTGTTGTCCAACCAAGTTCACGCAAGAGATTGGCATATGATGTGTGTCTTAATGTACCTGTACATATTATGCCAGCTTGAAACTGTATGGATTCAATAAGATCAGAAAGGCCATGACCAGAGTTGTCAAAGAGAACACAACCATATTCAAGAATTGGTTGAATCATGGTTTATTACAGTGTGATCAGAGCTTTGCGGTTAAGTTTATATTTGAGTCTACCCAAAAGGGCAATTCGCTGGCCAGCTTTGGTGGTAATGCGAGTAATGTGAGCACGTTAGGATACAATTTTTACTGAGAGCAATTCCAAGATAAGTGTGTGAGTCTGCCACAGGTATTTCAGAGTCTCCAAGACGAACGAATGGATGGTGTTGTTAAGCAAGTTTGATTAAAAATATGACAGAGAGAGACTTTAAAGCATTAAACATAACACGCCACAACTTTCCCCAGTTGTATAATGGAGAGATAAATGTTCAGATGATTAGAAGATTCGATGGGGCTATTAACAATTTCAAGTAGACTGGTTTTGTCAGCAAAATGTCTAACATCACATGTAATGTTGTCAACCAGGTCATTAGCATAGATCACAAAGAAAAGTGGGCCCAAAATGGAACCCTGGGGCACAGTGGCTTCAATGGGTAGCCATGATGAAGATTGGCCATGGAAAATTACTCGTTGGATATGATTTGAGAGGTAACTATCAATCAAGCCTTCGATAGTGTCAGAGATGCTGAGTTGTCGAAGTTTAAAAGGAGGCCAGGGGGCCAAACCCTATCAAACGCCTTGGGCACATCTAGAAAGACCATTCTTGTTTCTTTGGACTGTTCTAGGCCGTTGCAGATGTTGTGAGATGTACACAAGCTGATTGACAGTAGAGTCATTGGCCTTAAAGCAAGAATTTTTGAAGTAAGCAGCTAATTTTGTGTCAAGTATTCGTAGAGTATGTTGGATCTCTTCCAAGCATCGGGAAAGAGGAAAAGACTAAGCGAAAGTTGAAAGTTTTCGCAAGTGGTTTACAGATCGCATCTGCTGTGTTCTTAAGGAGCGTATTCCCTATATTACCTTGGCCCGATGCGGAGGATAGTCTCAGAGAATATAGAACTTTCTGAACACTGTCTTCATTAACGGTAATATTGTGTAAACGTGCCTCCGTGCGGAACGTGAAGTCGAGCAGAGGTGGGGCATCAACTCCAGGATGAGTTTGACACTGGCTGGCAAAGTATGAGTAAAACGTTTCACGTTTTCCGTGTTAGATGATACGATCTTGTTATCGTCGAGGTTTGGGAGGTATATCTTAGTGCATTTTGCATTCCAGGACAGACTTGGACAAGCTCCACCATTGTTAAGGATTAATGTCTTCTTCATCACGTCGAAGATGAAGATGGTAACAACGATAATTTCATTAGAATTTGGGACCCGCAGGAACACACTAGGATCATATTGATGATCCAATGGAAATTTGTGTGGCAATTGGAGAATCCTGGGGAAGTCTTGGTGCAGACCGGAAGGATAGTAGCGCCTACGTGAATGATAATTTGGCATGATAAAAGGTTTCATCAATTACTAACAATGGTGCGTATGGCGGTATTATAGATATCACTGTAGACTTTGTAAAGGTAAAAAATGCAATACGAAAATTAAAAAATGCCAAAGCTTGCGGCGTCGATAATAATATTTAACATGAATTTCTCAAGTACGGCAGCCCTTGTTTGATCCATTTTCAAATACTGTAAACTGTTGAGTGTTTCCCTGAAAACTGACATCAGGTTTCGGTAAAACCTCTTTTTAAGGAGGAAACAAAGAAAATTTTTATAATTACGGAGGGATAACGCTGACGTCCAATGTGTATAAATTGTTTACCTCTGTGATTGAGAGACAACTGATGTCATGTATAGAAAGTAATGTGATACTTGGAAAACTCCACAAGTGTACCAAAAACAGCGTCGGGCGCAGGATCAGATTTTGTCTTGAAAGGCTTATACACTATACGTAAAGCGTATCGATCTAGAAAAAAGGTGGGAGATATTCACCTCCCATTGAAGCGCATTTAAAAAGTAAAACAGTAAAAGTAAGGAACATGTTTACGTGACACTCTTTCCTCGCACAATAATGTAAATGGGGTTGAATTTTGTATACTCGATATGGAAAAGTGTAATTTTGCCCTCTATGTCTCATGGATGGGAAGTCTGGTTGAATAACACCAAATGAAGTTTATCTTATTTAAAGTCATTACAGTATTCCTTTGCCAATCCTTAGCATAAAATCTCGCCCTGCAATGTCAGATACTCTGGCTGAGTTCTGATGTTAGCCTTATGACTTACATTTAAATCGCTACTGCATTAAGTATTTTTCTAGAACTAAGCATGAATTACCTGAAACCTGATTATGCAAACAAGTTGCTGTCTGATTACCTTAATGAGAAAACAGTATGTTGGCCATATCATTCAGAATTACATATCTTGAAAAAAATGCTGCTTTGGATCGTGCGTTTAAAAGTAAAAATGAATTCTGGCTAGATCCATACGAGTCTTGAAAGCAACAAAATATCATTTTTTCCCAGGGAATAGACAAATCCGCGATGTGCTGGTATCGGTGTTAAAAAGGTCCACATTTGGAAAGAATCTAGCAGGTTTCAGATGTGTGTTTTTTATGCTACTTGCTTAAAGTATAAAACGCAAACGGGCTGTCTAGGTTTGAAGGAGAATTGAAAAAGATGGGGTTTATCTTATTCAAAATGTAACATGTGTCACCATGCCAAGGAGGATTTCCTTCACTTTTTGTTTTTATGCCCTACGCTTAACGATTTTAGGAAAGCAATATTACACAAATCTAGAGAAGAAATCAAAGCACAGCGGTAAAGAAGAACGGTGGTTTCATTCCAGTGGTCTGTCACTTATGGAACAACCCTGTTTCTTTCTCGTTGACCATGGAAATTTTATAGTAAAACAGTTGGGACAACGTTTGGTAGAATGTTTAAAGAATTTCTCGTCAAAGTGTGGAAATTAAGGGCTGTGTTGATGGACCAGCCGGCGCCAACCTAAAATCTTTTCCAGAAAATCCCGCTCCCAAGCGGGGTGGTGTGTTTTTGTCGGGTGCCTCTCTTTGGGTCACCCCAGTACCCGGTTTTACTATCAGGTTGCAGTCGGGGTACCGGAGGTGGTCCTTGGGAGGCAGTGTCGGCGGACACACTGCACTGCGTTGCATGGCGACGCCCTCATGATACAAACGCATTTTATATTTTATATTTTACCCGTGTACAGATTTTTAAGTGACATGTGTCTGACGCGCAGTGGGTATTACCCTTCTCACGGTACTCCCGGTGTAAAAGGTTAGATTCGCAAATTAATTATCAGGGTATGTAACAAAACTACCGTATGTCCTATCCACGGCACACTTGACACAGAACGTAACGAAACTACAAACGTCTCACCGAGAAATACGTCGGCAAGTTCGAGAGCAGTAGTTCAACGATGAATCCACCATAATCCCCAGCATGTGTGGCGTGGTGCACAACAATCACCCTCTGTAAGCCGTACTACTTTTCACTGTTTGGCAGTCTAGGCTATTTTGCTTTTCTTTTTAAATACAAAGAATAGTGTACTTTGCTTCTCAATAAATACCATGCCGTGGTTCAATAAGCCTTTTTGATATTCTGTAACGGTTCAGCTATATTTAACGTGATTAATTTGCTGTTTTCACGCATTCTCGAGCAACTCAAAGGAACAACCGTTGACTCGTTCTTATTGTGTACAGGGGAATGATTAAATCTTTTAGAAAAAAAGGTAAAGCGATCACACACACTCACACACACACACACACACACACACACACACACACACATTCCTTAGTGTGCCCACATTGCACCGGGGAAAACCTGTTAAATTATCATCCATATCAGTCTTGGTGTAAAAAATAAAGGACAAACTTTATGACACTGGACCATTTCTGGGAATTTTTATTGGAAAACTTTGCTTGCAGAAGCACGGGCGTTGAGGGTTTGAGGGTTAAATTATCGGGTAAACGCCTCAAAACGTGAGGAAATAATTGTGCTCTGCACTCTGCTTTGCTCTGAGGTGAATGTTCTTGTTGTGACATACAGCATTAGCTTCTGTATTGTCTGGGCGGATATGTGTGCTATAGACAGCATACATGTAAATTTATACATTGTTACGGGTTAACCTGCAAAATATGAGTTTAAACCACAGGTATGTGCGTGCAGCAATTATTTCTGTTAACTTTCGTCACTTTTGTTATTTGCTCTGGCAAATCTGTGTACCGGTCAATGTGACCTGTGT
>OZ026629.1:12940316-12983316 GCA_964020975.1 Hermodice carunculata
GTGTACTTTTACATCCTGTTGTTGATATAAAGGGTTCAAGCACATAAGCATGTCGTGATATTTTGTACTGGAATAATCACTTCAGCGTCGGAAATAAAACAGGATGCCTGGAACAGGTATCTGAATCATTTGTTTCGTCAGTGCCACAAGACAAAACATTCTTTGCATGCAATATTTTCTGCTCATGGAATGTTCATTTCCAGAGCAGGAATTCAAACATAAGTTGTCTGTATGTATTTTTAAGTGATAGACCTGGACCACATACAATAAATGTCAGAAGTCGTGAGTATGCAATCCACGATGAAGTCAATGTGGCAAGTGCTTTTTGAAACCACTAAACTCACTTTACAGAGGGGAATGCCGCAAAGTCGTCAATTTAGGGCCAGAAAGACTTTTTTATGCATATATATGAGCCTGACCGAACATGTATTTTGAAACCGAACCGTGTACTCGGTACTCGGCACACATTACCGATCCCGAACCGGGCACCGTTCGGGTTCGGTATCTGCAATTCAAACATGCCATAAATAAACTAAGACATCTAAGAATGCTCATTTAAAGCTTTATTTAAACAGGTGTTTGTAGCTGTTACCCTTTTGCACTGGGGCATCACTATTGTTAATGTAATTCAGGCGATTAATGCAACCCATGTGACGCACTTAATTGCGAAGTAGTGTTTGTTGCATTGTTTAAGGTGTATACAAGTACGAAAAGTAACCTCAGTGACCTTCTTATTTTACTGTATTGCCAACATTGACAATGATAACCGAACCCGAACGTTTAGTGACTGTAATAGCCGAACCCATTCCTGAAACCCGGTAAGCTCGGGTTCGTTTGTTTGGGTTCGGCCAGGCGCTTATATATATATATATATATATATATATATATATATATATATATATATATATATATATATATATATATATATATATATATATATATATATATATATGAACACCAAAGAGGGGAAACCCCATTGGGCGTATGGGCCCTCGCACAAGTAAATATACAGAGATATGTCTGATTGTGAGGCAATATAACAATAAACATAACACAAAAGGAGAAAAATTATATCAGATAATCACGAACCTTACATACAGTAACCAATGAAATGCAATTTTAATTGTACTTTGAACTTGTTTTGAATTTGGAGACTTTTAAGTTCATTTTGTGAAAAAATGAAAATTTCAGGACCTGAAAAATACATACAAAATTTTGAAAAAGAAATGTTGTACATGTTGGCAAATGTAAGTTTTGAGATTGCCCAGTGTTATAATCATGAATCATTTTATTACCAGTAAACATACTATCAAATGTACCTGGTAACTGCTTGTTAACTGCTATAAACATAACGTGCACACTTGAAATTTGTTAATGTCTACCACTATTAAAATACCCATCTGCTTAAAGATCAATGCTATATGATCAGTTTGCTTCATTAAATTAATAACTCTAACCGATTTCTTTTGTAACACTGTAAGTTGGTATATATTAGTCTTGTAGTTACTTGCCCAGTCAATGTTTCAAAATGAAAAAAAAATACGGTAAACAAAATGCAAAATATAAATCCAGCACCACACTTTTAGTCTAGCACCCGTCTGGCTTTACATAAAATGCCAACACTTTTAGTAAGTTTGTCTGTAATACGACTAATATGGAACTTCCAATTTAGTTTATGATCAATATACACACCAAGGAACTTAATTTTGTCCAAACATGTAATATTTTGACCATCGAAACTGATATCAAAGTCATTCAAAGTAAACCTTTTTCTGTTTGTGAAATTTGTATTTTTGACATTTACCGATAATTTGTTCACTTTTAACCATTTTGACTCTTACTTAAGCTCAGTGTTTATCATCATGGAAGCAGCCTTGTGGGACAAAAAACATTCTTATCATCAGCAAACAATATTAAGAATATTGCCTTTGAAATATTACATAAATCATTTACATAAAATAAAAACGACAAAGGCCAAAGGATAGATCCTTCCCGACATCAGATGATCTCATAGTTTGTATTTGTAAAATTGTAAGATACACACTGCGATCTACTTGAAATATAACTTCTAAACCATTCCAATGCTATTCCGCGAATTCCGTAAAGTTTAACTTCTCTAATAAAATTGCATAATTAACTGTGTCAAACGCCTTCGACAGATCCACAAATAATCCAATAACATGTTCATTTGAATCAAATGCTCTTGCTAATTTTTCCATAAGACAGATGAAAGTCATGTCAGTAGAATGAGTTTCCCTGAAACCAAAGTGATAATCATACAAAATTTTATGTTTCTTCAAAACGCTAAGTATAAATATAATAAAGTTACATGATTAACTGTGACAAACGCTTTCGACAGATCCAAAAATAATCCAATAACAAGTTCAATTGACACTAATGCTTTTGCTACTTTTTCCATAAGACAAATGAAAGTCATGTCAGTAGAATGACTTTCCCTGAACCAATTGAAAGTGATTATCATACAAAATGTTGTGTTTCTTCAAAACGCTAATCAAACGTTTATACATAACTTTCTCAAATATTTTTGAAAACAAACGGCAACACTGAAACAGGTCTATCATTAGATTTAAATTCTACATCATCATTTTTATAAATTGGAACAACTTTTGTAATTTTCCTTTCCGTGGGACAACACCTGTCGAAAATGATGAATTACAGTATTGTAGAGGGACAAGCAAAGATTCATAAACATGTTTAACTATTTTACTATCCATGTTGTCCCACCCACTACTGACATCTTTATGGAAAGAATAGTGTTCTTTTAACTATTCATTGGAGACTGGTTCAATGGACATAGATTGTGGAAAATTATATGTGATGTAATCTAATGGCGACTCACACTGGGATGAAATATTCGAAGCATGTTGTGGGCCAATATTAATGAAAAATTCGTTAAAGGTGTTGCAATTGTATTTTCATCGTTCACTAACGTACCACTGATATAAAACTGTTCATTTAAACACCGATTGTTTTTACGTTTAGATTTGATGCCATCAATAATTTTCCAAGTCCTGGATAAATTATATCTATTATCTTTAAGAGGACAGCTGTAGCATCTCCATTCTGCTAATACCGATTCACTGCGGGTCGACAGACTTGTATGCCATGGTCGGGAACACTGCCCGTTGTCTGCTTTAACAACAAGTCAGACTGGATTATTCAGCTCCAAAGAACTACCAGAGAATTAGCAGAGCTTTGTGTTCTCCCGAGCAACAGCACAAATATATCCACCTTCTCAAGGCGCAATTAACGACAGAACCCCTTCTACAGAGACTATCTTCGACACTGCAGTCAGCCTTTTAAAGGAAAAAAAATTGCTGGTAACCTCGAGACAAAATACGGCAATAGGAAGAGCAACTTAATCTTACATTTTGATTAATACATCATACATAGCAAAACTGAAGTGGGAAAACCCACGAAAGCCCCCCAAATGAGGCCTCCCTATGATGACAGTGGCAAAGGTAAAGAATGTTGGCAGAAGTCAGCCAAAACCGGCATCTAAAGGCAAGCCAATCACGACGTTTTACAGACTAGAGCAAATGTGCTGATTCGCTGACCTTCCATGAAGATAATATTATTGACAAAGGAGCACATGATCCTCGCCTGAACATTCCGGTTGTCAACTGAAATCAATACAATCAACGGCGTAGCGGGGGTGGGGTTCAAAAGGTTCGGGCGGACCCGCTTCCCCCATTTTCAGCAAAAGGTCCAACTCGGGCCATTCTAAGCAGAGCTATTAAAATTCTTTTGTGTCCGTCGTCTGTCTGTCATTAGACTTTTTACATTTCGACTTCTCAAAGTCAGCTGCATGGACTGTTTTGATATTGCACATGGATGGCAGGTGGACTTCTACCAAATTTGAGTAGGAGATAATGATGCAATATTTTATTCAATTTTTATGAACTCTATAAATTATAAAATCTAGATTTCTTCATCTCAAGAACCACGTGGCCAATTGCTTTGATATTGCAATAGCGTTCCCTGGGATCACATAGTTGTAATTTGACCACCAGGTGACGCTATTTTTTACCTTTACTCTAAAACGACTTAACAGAATTGCTTAAAATTTTATCAGAATGTAATTTGACTTTATATAATAGAAGTTTGCGGAAATATTTTGGATATGTTAATTTTTGACGAAGTTATGGGAAATCAAACTTTGCGACTGTTGGTCCGTGTTACCCCTGTATAGTATATATGGCTATTGTATATAAATTTTCGACTTTTTATCCAAAAAAGTGGTGCTTAGAATGTTTTGATTTTGTACATGGGTGTCCCCAGGTGGACGTCTACCAAGTTTGCAAAGGAGATGATGATGCAATAAATTTTCTATTTTTTAATGATTTTTTTCATTGATTTTTTGGAAAAAGTAAAATTTCTTCATCTGAAGAACTACCTGGCCAGATGGTTTGATATTACACATGAGGTCACTTGGGGTTCTAATTGTGGCCACAAGGTGGCGCTACAAGTTGGGTTTTCTTATTTTGTTTATGGATTTGTGTATATCAAGGCTACTTTGGCTTCTTCTCCAGAACGGTTGAACAGAATTTCTTAAAATTTATCAGAATATAATTTGCCTTTAGACAATGAAAGTTTGAGAAAATGATATGGAAGTATGTTAATTTGAAAAGTTATGGGAAATCAAACTTTGATTTTGCATTGGATGTTCCCCCGGTAGACCTCTACCAAGTGTGCAAAGGAGTTGATCATGCAATAATTTTTCTACTTTTTATGAATTTTTTAATTCTTTTTTTGAAACATATCTTCATCTCAAAAACTACCTGGGCAATTGCTTAAATGTTGCACATAGGGTCACCTGGCTTTTATTTTGGCCACCACGTGGTGCTGCATTTTCCCCTTTTTATGTATTATATATCAAACTTTGTTACCTCTGTACATGTATATAGCTCTACAGACTACAATGAATGTGTTGCAATTCTGCAAAAGCATATTCCACTCAGCAAAGCACAGGATCATCATGATCCTAGTAAACAAAGATTTTTTTTTCAACCTGGGCGGATGAATAAAGCACCCGAAAACTTATTTGAGCCCCTAAAACGCACCATTTTGCACTTCGAATTGCAAATTTTTCGCGGGACTATGCCCTCAGACCCCCACCCCAAGCAAGGCTTCGTATGTATCAGCTGCTTTATACTATTTGACCCCCTCCCCCTTCTAAAATCCTGCCTACACCCCTGTTCACAACCACCAAATCTTGCCGCAAAATGTGATTGCGCATGAATGTCAAGTTACCGGCTCGTACGTTTGTTACAACCAGTTGCATTTCACGTGATGGCGTTGAGGAATTTGCTTGCCAACTGTTGGAATGGACTCCATAAGTCCATGCTTGTATTGCTTGTAAAGTTGACATTTTGTAATGTCGTCTACTTCACTATGTAACTCCGTCGAAACATTGCAGGGTGAATGTGTATAATACACACACACACACACACACACACACACACACACACACACACACACACACACACACACACACACATATATATATATATATATATATATATATATATATATATATATATATATATATATATATATATATATAATGTGTGTGTGCAAAGTCAATGTACCAAGATTCAAGCTAAACTTGCCCTTTTCATGAATAGGCCTATTTAGATTGTTTGTGCAGCCTCATTGTAATCATATATAGGATGTAATTATGGACTTTTACCGAGGTGGCCTCCAACGTCTGTGGACTTGAAACTGAAAGAGTAATATTAGGGCTATCCACGGAAGCCAATTATAATGACTGTTTAGTATAAACCCATATCTTTTACATGGATTGTAAAGCAGGTCACGCTTATTAATCACTGTTCATGGCACAGATGCTGGTGCATACTTTCATACCCAGTTGTTTAGTGGGGAAAACCGAAGGACACGGATAAAGCCACCGCGCACAGTCAGAGTGGTGGGAACTCTTTCCACTTACTTCCCCAGCCGTGACTCGAAGCGACAAATAGTTCACGCACGCCCTCATTGCAAACAGCCCCAGTTCCTAATGGGTCATCCCAAGTTTGGACTGGCATGACCCCAATGTTATACAGAGCTAATATCCAACTATCGTTTTTAGCTCAGCTGACTTGTCAGCCAGCTGAGCTTATCTTATGGTCGTCCGTCCATCGTCCGTCAACAATTTACATTTTCGACTTCTCCTGGTGCCTTGGGTGGGTCTTAACCAAATTTGTTCAAATGATAACGGTCCAGTGAATTTCGGATTTTTTAATGATTTTTTTTGTTCATTTTTTCAGCGAAATCTTGAAAGATCTTGTTCTCGGGTACCGCTTGGCCAATTGCTTTGAAATTGCATGGGGAACCTTCTGGGGGCCCCTAGACCCTATTTTGTTCAACAGGTGGCGCTGTTTTCTATTCTTTTTTTTATGAATTTTTGTGTCTTTTGTAGTATTTTTGACTTCTTCTCGAAAAAGTCACTTTGATCATGCTGAAACTCGGTATAAATGCTCCTTGTAGAAGGTTCACACAAATTTATCCACCAGGTGGCGTTGCTGTGGATCCTTGATTTTTAACAATTTTTTCATCCTGGGTACTTATCGGTCAATGCATACATTCCTATTGATTACTATGTAAATGAACGGGGATTTCAGTGGTAATTCACATTTTCCAGTTGTTCTCCAAAGCTGTCGGCCAGCTGTCTATGCTTAATATACTGCATTACTACTCAATTTTTACGAGCCTTCACCAAATATGAAGCTAAATGTTCTTGAGAAGTGGATATTTGCCTGCAAATTTCAAAATTATTGTTACAAAATATATTAATAGTACTGCACCTTTTAATCCACTGGACACCAGAGTCCACAACATATCAGACTTGTCAGCAAGCATCTGAATGCTATATACACAAACGTTGTGCGTCAAGTCTGAGCAGCTGCATTTTCTAGAGATCATCAGATACCTAATTACCTCTAATTTGCAAAATTCTTCTTACAACATGTTTATATGATATTAATGTTACTGCACCTTGTAATCCATGCACTGGACACCAGTGGCCGACAATATATAGACTTGTCCACAAGCATATTCACAGAAACTGTGTGCATTCAGTGCAAAGGAGTTATATGTTGAATTCTTGGGATCTCTGTAGCCTCTTTGTTATTCTCTTGACAAACTCAGAGGGATTTGCATAAGTATAACATTTTTGTTCAATGTGTGAACATGTATATCTTCAGCTTCATGGATTCACATGTTGATTTATGTAGGTCAGATTTAATGTTTTCTTTGTCTGCAACAGTTCAAAAACTATGTATTCTCGCAAGACAAAACGTAGAGTACTTAATAAAAAAGAGAAAAGAAAAAAAAAACTGTTGTAACTTCCGTTTTCATTCATATCTTTGAGCTCTGACACTTGTCTGCCAAGCAGGCCTTCTCGCCCCTATCAATATAACTCTTTGAGTGCCACTCACTGCAGTAGTCGTGCTGATGAAACTAAATCACCGTAATGATTCTGGATTCATATTCCGCAGGAAAAGACAGTTCATTCAAGTATCAGCATGCCTATGTGACAGTTCCCGGGAAAAATATGGTCCAGGTCAAGAGCTTTCCTCGGTGCACTTCTTGCGTCTGAAGTGCACCGAGGAAAGCGGTTGACTCAGGCACTGAAAGAGTTAAAATGAAAGGAGTCTGCTTGACACGCCATAGGAGACATTCATTTAAAATAGCTATGGCCCAGCTCTGTGCTTTCATGTGCTCATGGCAACAAGGTACTTCGTTCAGTTTGAGCATGTACAGCATGTTGTAGTATTATTCACAGTGCTAGGTATAGCCAGTGGCCCAGTGGCCAAATCCTACTGAAAAGCTGCCTGATGACTTCGTACTAAGTGGCCTAAATTTTTCAGATAGAACAAAATTTTTATAACAATAGAAAGATGCCTTGGAATAAATTTTTGCACCCCCTGCCACTGTTGTGCCCTGTAATCATTTGGAAATAACTTGACACCAAAGAAAAAACAATCTTCAAATATTTTATGATCCCTACCAGTGTTAGAAAGGCTTGTCCAAAACAAGTGGACTTTCTTGTGAACACGTTGTTTTGACACCTAACTTGTCCTAGTTTATACGGTAGTATATGTCTGATGATAAGTTGTTTTTGTCTACTTGTGGACATGTGGAGATGTTTCCTTATTTCAAACAATGCCTATATATTTGTGTAATATGTAAGTACAGTAGTCACTCTCGAGAGAGACCAGCCCTTGGGGCTTCATAAAAAGTGCTCTCTCGGAGGTACAATAACAGTGTTAGAAATAAGGCTTGTCCAAAATAAGTGTCTTTTCTTGCGAACAAATTATTTTGACACCTAACTTGTCTTTAAGTTATCTTTGCCTACTTGCCGACAAGTGGAAATTTTTCCCTATTTCAAACACTATCTATATATTTGTGTAATATGTAAATACAGTAGTCCGTCTCGAGAGAGACCACCCCTTGGGGCTTCATAAACGTCACCCTGTCTTGCAAGACGAGTGGTGTCTCCGAGGTGCAGTAGCAGTGTTGGAAATAAAACTAGTCTGCTTGACAGGAAAGGAGCTCTCACGACTGATACAATTTCAGTTTGCTACTTTATCTGACCAGGCTGATCCTTCCATTTTTCCTTTTGAGCAACATCCAATGACCCAAGTTGTAATATGTTGCCCCCAAAATATGACATTGTTTCCCAAAACATATAATATTTGTGAACTTGAATCACATTTAGATGGTCATATTCTGTAGTCATTTTCCCTTTTAAAGTGGCTCCTAAATCTTTGGTATTTTGTATTTTGTTACATTTTGACAAGGTATCGTTTTGCTTTTAACACCATTATACCCCATGTGGGTTTGTCAGTTGTCTGCAAAGAGGGTCTAACAGTCAGGCAATCCTTATTATACCCCCGCAAACGAAGTTTGGGGGTATACTGTATTCAGCTTGTCTGTCCGTCCGTCTGTCTGTACATGACATCTTGTGTGCGCTACTCCTCATACACCGTTCAATCTATTTCTTTCAAACTTTGCACAGCTTTCCCACATAATGTGTAGAAATGCATGAGGTCAGGGATTTGAAAGTAGGTCACGGGGGGGGGCATGCTGGGGTATCTTGTCCGCCTTTGACGGCAATCCTCCTAGTTTACGGCTGTTCCAGAAATTTTCATCCAAGGGTGGTGGGAGACAAAAATTTTTCAACTTGCCCCACCTGATCAGTGGAAGAAATGGAGCTTATCCGTTTGTCTGCAACAAGTAAACTTTTTGCAGACAAGTGCCTGTAACAATGAAGTTATCCAAATTTCAATCCAAAGCAATTGATCTTAATAGTTTTGTACAGTTGCACACAAGTGGAAATAATTTCCTATTTCTAACACTGCTGGTCACTTGGACCCCTAACCCCAGGACAGATAGATGTATTAACATTTTAGCTCCCATAACCAGCACAAAATGCCCCTATCTCCTGGACATCGAATTTTGTATTTACCCCAGCCTCCTGGCATTGAAGTAATTGCCGCCCACCCCTGCTGCAGGACACTAACTGTAATAGCCCTTACATGTACAGCCTGCTTTCAGAATGAATCCATCAGAAAGTCTGTCCTTCCAAAACAAATTTGTCCGGGCCATATCTCGGGAACTAGAAGACCTAGCACACTAAAACTTTCAGGGTTGTAGAGCTTATGTTGCAGCTGTATATCTATAGGCAATGTTAGATTTTGAAGTTTGTCCGATGCTAGGTATGGGTGGCTTTTGTGTATAATAGGTTTATGTTCATTCATTAACAAAGTTTGTGAAGCACCCAAGAATGTGTCTGTGCCGTTCCTCAGCAACTAGCTGAGCTAGCGCTTTGAACCCTTCAGAGTAGGTAGACTTTATGTTGCAGCTCTGCATAGGCATAGTTTTATGTGGCCAATTATGTTCATTTGTTAATTTAAAACACAGTTCTTTAAGCGACCAAAAATTGTCCTGGCCACATCTTCGAAAATTGTTAGAGTCAGTGCTTTGAAACTTTATGGTTTGGTAGACTTTTGCTGCAGCTGTTTTCAGACAAAATGAGCCCTGCTTAGCAGCCATTAAAACGTAGACTTTCCACAATAACATGGAATAACGTACACATTATCTGTGTTTTTTTATTTGTTTGCTTGTTTTTCTCTGTGTTTTCCTGAACATTTTATACTTTTGGAACAAAAACTCGTATCCATATAGCAAGAATTTGAGCGCGTCTCGCAGGTGTGTTTTTTCTTCGGCCACCAACAGTTGGGCAAAACCTGCCACCTGCGAATGGGTCTAATGACTTGACTTAAGGCAGTTTCTTCTGAAAAGTGCTGGTGTACGCCGTACCAAGGCCCGGCGCTTACATGCACTCGCACTCGTGTGTACCGTACATACGCTCTGTTGTTTTGGTTTTGCCTTTTACAAATAAGACACCTCATTTGTCTCATTTCTTAGTTGCACGCTGAACAAAATGTACGATTCGACACGAACTTGTGTGCGTTATCTGCACTTTCCTGGCCCGACAGATTAAGTGCTGATTACAATCCTAGACAGTTTTATAACTGGTACAATTACGCCCACCAAATTGCAAGCCGAGGGATAGGCAAGCTCAACATGATGTTAAGTTACAAGCATCAAAAAAGTGCTATGGGCTTCTACATATCGCTACCACAAGCAACTGCAGACAAGTCAATTCTAAATGCTTTATAATAACCACACGATTTCCATACAACTTTTAATTCGACGGTGGCTGAGAGAATACTGTGATTTAGACGAACGATAATGAACAAAATAATCTCGTGTGTGCATTCTGTTGTTATACAATAAGTGTAAGAAAATTCACGGGTCACTTCCTGTCGTCGGTAACCAGTATAACAAAGCCACTTCCCGCCCATTAATTATTACTATTTTCATAAGAAGAATATTGATTCGTGCTGGCAATGATTTATAGACCATGCAATACCATATACATTGTGTTGACCATACCAAGAAAAAACTCATTTTACAGTCTCTGCACGGGTATGTATAGGCCTAGACCATCGATACCAAAGCGAGCTTGAAAGGCAACTGCGCCCTCCAGACAAGTCGAAATCTTTCCTTTTTTCCCCTTTGCATAAATAAGTCATTACATTATGTAAGTCGTAACGGGACTCTTTTGACAGTCAGTTCTAATGGGAATAAATATGACAGAGCTAAGTAATTGACACGTGGCGAAGTACCAATCATAACTGAAGGTGCCATTAAAGACAGGATTTAAAGATTAGGCCTGATTAAAAATACTGAGATAACATGAGAAGCCAAGCGTACCCCGGAGTTGGCTTGGACACGTAGACAAAAAAAAAAAAAAAAAAAAAAAAAAACCGGGAGCCATAGAGTATTGCCAATCGATGGAGTATGTTGCCTGTAGCTTGCACTACAGGGAACTTCTTCGTGACATCGACATGTTGCCGGTGTGAGACTACCCTGCAGGGATAAAAACAAAATCTGCTTCATTTATTGGTTGAAAATGTTAAACCTTCCCGCACTCAACCAGAGTCGGGAATAGTAGATTCTGTTCGCTTTCTTTTTGGACGACCCGAGTACAACAAACCTTATGGCATCTCAAGAAAAATGGCCCAATCCATCATATGTCTTTTAAGTTATTATTTCTATGTTTTCATACTCATACTCATATATGTGTTTATAATTTGTATTTATGTGCCAAGAAAAGATTTTTCTGTATGATTTACGTGCTTATGATTTTGAACTTTTATTTACGTCATTGTGAGTCATTTTTGTATTATTTTGTTCATGTTCAGTTCTGTATCTTTATTACGATATATAATTTTTATTTTCCTCGTTTTCACGGGGTTCAATAAATTATTATTATTATTATTATTATTATTATTATTATTATTATTATTATCTGACACAGGAAGCAGGTGCCACCACCGTGCAGAAAAGTGTATCGGGCCGTGGACTGACCTTCCCTTTAATAGAACAAGATACACACTGACAGCTAAAAATCCTGGCGCAGTATCGCGTGAGTGAGAATTTCCCTTTTTGATGTGTTGTAATTTTCATAATTGGTACATTTATAGGTATTAACATTTGTAGTGCAGCTAAGTCCCATCAGTGAATCCCTACATTACTAAAATATTGAGCTCTGAATAAGTTAGATACTTTCTTTTTTCAACCTGAGTTTACAGATTGCCATATTATCATTTTAGAATTTGACATACGCTGATCAAGGGTTTTGAGTAAATATGAAATCATGAATTGACCTGCACTATGGCAGTTTCCTCATCTGGTGCCCTGACCAACGACAGGACAGCCCAGACTTCGAGTTCGCAGAATGCAAATATGGGAATTGTAGTGCTATGGGTTTCACCTCCTGTGACATTGCAGATATTCAAAGGCCGTACAAATGAGTAACAAGGGACGGAGTAACTTCACTGACATTGTAGCGTTGTATAATCCAAGTGTTGTAGTCTTTCCGATCATTCTTTGGGCATATCATGTGCACATATCTTCCCATGCCTGATATTATAGCATGCCAAGTATAAGTCATTTTTGCCCTGGCAATGAAAAGGTTAAGACATTTCGAAGAAAATAATCAACTTAGGGTCATATAGCAATGTGCAAAATTTTAGCTATGTTGGTGATTATTAACCTTTTCAGCTGTCATACCAATTCGGGATGTGTTACTGAGAATTAGTTTCACAGAAAAAAGAAGTGTAGGACCATGTATCAAGCAAAATGACTTACGGGACCATCATTAAAAAGCTTGTGAAAAGTGTTAACACCATCTCCAAACATACTGAAGGCAAATGGGATGCAGAATAGTAAATGAATGTCATTAATGAGGTACATGTACTAAGTGCATAGTCTGACACAAAACGTGGGTTAATTTTCACGTAGAAGCTTAGCCGAGTAAGAAGACCCATTTCAATTTTCAAGGACGCGGGGGGGGGGGGGGGGGAGTCAGACCAAGCCAGATAAGAGGATAATGTGTTGGTTTTTGATGATCTCTTTGATATTACAGACTTGAACTCATCCACAGCGGGTATTCAATGTATAAAAGAAACATAACAACTGAAACAGGTTATCCATAATTTGAACTACACCTTGAAAACGCACACATTGCTGGTTGTTCAAGTCGCTAATAGGGAAAAACCACTGATCAAGCTTAGTGTGACAGGGAATGATGTCTCGTCATTAAGCAAGGTTGTTTGTGAGTATGTAAGCCTCTGCAATGTGTGTAATTTCCCAGTCTTGCAAGAGAGACCCGTAATAACCACTTCAACTCCTTCGGCGCCAATTTTGACAAAAGTTGCTGTGTTTTGAATAGGGCATATTTTCCTAGATGGTGTCACTGTTCCAAAGTACCCTGGTTATTAATCCTTACAGGTTAGGACATCTGGGGGATAAACAAAATAGACTTTCCTTATTCGCAAGTGGTTGTTTACAGGAAATGGTATCAGGTCATAAGACATTATGATAATGTATCGAGACCAAAAAAAGCGCAGGATTCGTCATTGTATCTTGAATATTTATGTAGACATATCCGAAATGTCACAAAACCACCTATCTTCCATCGCAACGCATGTGTTTTTACAACAATTTTGCATTTTGCTTTCCATCTTTAATATAGACAAATCCTGCAAAGCCTGCAAGTCAACTGAGTCAGACTCTATAGGTTTGTTATGTAAGGAATGCATAGATCTGTGATATATGGTCTTGCAGTAAAGTCAGTTTGCTCGCTTAGACAATACCTTTAAATGAAAGTATGCTCGTTGTCCAGTTTCTGATATGAGTTTTTGAAAGACTGATAATATAATGTTTTATTGTGACAACAAGGATTACAATAAACAGTATTCACACAACACAAACCTACTTTACATGATGGGATATTAAAATGACTGTTTAAGTATAGCACTTGACCATTGATTTTATGTTTCCTGAGAAAAGGGATTCCTAACATGTTCACTTCATAATCTGATAACTTTTTTACAACAGTGAGGAAGCAGCCTTTTTACCATATAATCCGCGTAAAAACCTATTTTATGTGATAGGATATTAAAATGACTGTTCAAGCATAGTACTGCATCATTGCTTTTTTGTTTCCTGACAAAGTGGACTTCTAACATGGCCACTTCATAATCTGATAACTTTTTTACGACATTGAGGACGCAGCCCTTTCCCCGTGTAAACTGCGTGGAGTCTACGCCACTGCAGCGAATGTTTACGTATAACCAATATTCTTTAAAGAGGTCCTGAAACTAAATGACTGTTTCAACAGATAAATCATGAAAATGGTTCTAGTTCCAGAATAACAAATAACTTTGATTTTCGACCAACGACCCTGACCTTGACAATCTAACATTGTGATCTTGACTTAACTAGGTAAGACGGCTGGCTGTAATATGCATTGCAAAAAGAGTTTTTCCCGGAAAAAAGGAAAGGTGCCTTCTATAGACTACGGGCGAGAGGAGGCTTTATTCAGTATCGCCATACGATCACAGAACCCTGATCCCCTCTTGACGCTTAGCGTTTGATAATTTTTGGCAAGACGTCAGAGCGCATGTCATTTTCATGTTAGGCAAATCCTGATGTTTATCAGTCCTTACCTTTAGTATTTTTCAAGAGCCATATTTCTGATCCTGATTAAATGTACAACTATGACATCGTAATGGGAAAATATCGCGTGTATGCCGCTAAATGGTCACACTTATATGGCCTACAGGTACATCTAAAACTGAGTTCACTTTCATCGTTTCGCTTATGTTTTTCTGAAACGATGTCAGAATATCCTTTTAAGACGACCACCACAAAGAAATCATTCCTATATCAAGACTACCAATTTGCACACTGTCTTTTTTGTTTATCCTTAATTAAATTTAATCCACAAATTTTCTATTCGCTTTTGCTTTCATTTGCAGATATCCATGATACTCTTCATTAAGAAGCTTAATTTTTAAGGTCTGTGACAGACTGTGAATTTAAAAGTTGTTCATATTTGAAAGTTTTTGGCTTTGAATAAAACTAAGGCTTGATATATTTCTTACGCATGTGAGTCTAGGCCTTCCTTCCATTCAAGTAAATAATGATATTAGTCCCCCATGAGCCTGATTAGGGAAACGGGTGCAAATCCTCCTTTCTCTTTCAATACCTTGATAACGACCCGATACAACTAGTAATTTATAATTCAAACATCTGACCTTAGTGAAACAGATCTCATCTGGACAATCCAGCACAGTAAGATATGTTTCCAAAACTATGTTTAAAACTTCTAACAACTGTTGCTACCCATAATATTACTAAGCCACGTTTGTTTACTGATGTCATCGATTCTCTGTGGCGTGGCTTTAAAACACCACGCCTTATTTAATTTTTTCTGGGCAAGCCGGCAATGACCAAAACCAATGGAGTCCAGACCTGATTTTATCCTGTCAATCCAGTTGCTATGACGTGCAATTTTCAGGTACAATTTTAGATAATCTGTTAACTGTAACAGCTGGTTTGTACCAGTAACTAGGCTCCACTAGTAATTTAGCATGCGCTTCATAATATACGTCTGCATGTCATTAAGTCCCAGATCACCTAAGACAATACAGTTTACGGTCTGAAGATTTACCCTGAGGATCAGTTTAAAATATTTAGTATGAAATATATCCAAGGCTTTAATACTGTCAAATCTCCACACCTCACTCCAATACAATAAGATAGGAATAATACAAGTATCAAATAGTTCCAGTTTGATATCGATCGGTAGGGTCCTCGTTCAACCAATACGGCTGACCGAGGACTCTTCAAATACAAGAAAAGTTTGGAACGTTCCGATGCTAAATTACATGTAATAAATGAATAAAATGTTGGGATGACCTAGATGTAACTGGTAAACAATAGAATAATCTTGAGTGTTGACCTACATTCACATGGGTATGACACATTTCATTGTAAACAAAGGGAAAGCCCTGATTAGGTTCAGAAAGGTCTCAGAGAATTGAGATGTGTGACTTATTGAAAAACTCCGGAATACTGGTGCGAGTTCGCAGCATGGGTATATAAAGCAGCTCCATTCAGGAATGGTAGGAGAGTTCCGAGATCTGACAGGAGCTGTGTGTCAAGCCAGTGGGACTGTGAGTTATTGCTACAGCAGATAATCATTTATACCTGTGAGACAGGCCCTTCGAGTGGACTGATATATTTGGCGTTTAAGTGTACCACATTGGAACAAAACCATACCTTTGTGGGATGTGTGCCTTTGTGTACCACATGTTGATTGTGAATGCATTATTACAGTTAGAGCTATGTCATCTTTGTCATTCTTTGTTGAGGTTCTGCTACGGTCTAGAATATTCTGAAGCTCGGCATTGTAAATATATATATATATATATATATATATATATATATATATATATATATATATATATATATATATATATATATATATATATATATATATATATATATATATATATGTGTGTGTATATATGTATGTATGTATATATATATATATTTATATATATATACACATAAATATATACATATATATGTAGTGTGTGTGTCTGTCTCTCTCTTTGTGTCTGGAGAAATCATGGTATTAGTCCCTCATTGTACTATAGGGCACTTCATGTAAAAATGTTTTGAAAAAATCAAATTAAATACATGAACTGTCCAGTGACACTTGATAGCAGCTTGATTCAATGTCATTGATGGGTTAAATTCTGAATTTGTTATATATGAAAATATCACCTTCATATGGCAATAAAAAGTGCTAAATTCATTAAACGCACAGTGGTTCTTCGCTTAAGAAACCTACTTGCCTCACATCGTTCAGAGGAAAGCAAAAGAAACAATCCTCCCCCTTTCAAACCCACATCAACAATCAAAACAACAGTTTCTCACTGACTTGAATTATATTTTTATTTTTATCACGTCTAATGCTCCCTTTGTTGTGAGTGCAAAATGGCCAAAATACGTCATTATCTGTACCATATGTCTTTCAGAGCAACTAAAATTGACACAGTGCACATGTAACTGATAACGAAGGAGTGATTGAATAAAGTATCAACGCTTTTTGAGGATAATGAATCCTGCATGGAAGCGCAGCTACACCCAACAAATTCGCTGGGACTGTGCTACGCGCTGGTCTCTGTGCATGGAGATTGGTGGGGTGTGAGAATCGACATTCTCTATGTTTTCAGAAATTCACGAGGAATTGGCCACTTAGTGAATGATTCAATTAACCCTGTCAACACACCTGTTTGGACTCCATGTAATGATGAACACTTCCTACACTGTATACCGCTATGAAGTCATACACCCTTTTCAGACGCCAGAGGGCAGCGCTTGATGGTGATCATATTTTACTTATTTGCACAACAACAAATCTTTTTGAAGCTTTTGTTCAGCAGATAACCAAATTTATACCAATGATAACCAACAAGTGCTGGCATCTCAGGTCTAAAATTCCACTACTTAACCACGATTTCCCATAATTTCGATGGGACATTTAAACCTGCATGCATATCGTGAAAATGTAAATCTTGCTGCTGGTTTGTTCCTAGCGTTACGATCAAGCATGCCAAGTCAGCTTCCATTAAAAATTGACTTTTGAGGAAACATCACCAAATTTTTTCCAAGTCTGTGCCAACACATATTGCTCACAGACGTGCAAAATGTTACAAAAAAGACTATATGTCACATTTTGAATGTTAAAAAGGCTCGATTTAAGTCATAAGGTACATAGACAGTCCATTAATTTTCTCCAAAGAATTAAAACACGGCGCCAGTCAAATCTGCATTACTTTGCTATTCCATCGTGTCTAACACACCAACCATTTTGGTCTGCCGTAAATTGTAGTTGGAACGATGTCGCAGACATAGACCGACTTGATTGAGAAACTTGTGATAAATGATGATGTTTCTCAGTCAGAGAATCTCGGGATTTAATGTTGACAAACTCCCATGATTACTTGTGGTAGGATTCTGGTGTAGCAAATATGTAGGCCTAGGCCTATTGCATCATGCAAAAAGACATATGCAAGTCAAAGTGCAACACAGCACCAACTGCTTCATTTGAGCACTTTAGACCTGCCCAGGACAAAGACAAGGACTAAAGGAGAACTACATGTACAAAATTTAAGCCCACATATTACTTTTGTATTCGGGAGTATTTTAATTACGTATGTAATAAGAACATACATAAGTCTATACGTTTTTTTATCGTTCCCAATGCCGGGTTGCTGAATTTATGTGTTATAAAAATGGCTGCCATTAGATCATAATAATTTGATTCTACAAAAGTGAGCACACTAAAATTGACGATACATGAGTGGGCGTTAAAGCTTTTGACCATTCCATGTTCAAATCAACCGTTTATATTTGTACGTATGTGTACATGTGAACTTGTGTACTTGCATACAATACAGATGGTGAAGTTGCAGCTTATAGAGAAAAAATTACAAAGAAAATTGCAAGGATGAGAAGACAGGTTTTGCATCTGGCTGAGATAAAATGATGGAAACATCAGGCACAGAAAGAAAATACAACCAAAACGAGAGCTAATCATGAAGAGAGAGAGCAATATATCAATAGCAAATGAGAAATGGAAGCAACAAATACACGCAAAGGCAGGAGACTCAGGAAATATGACAAGTTCTACAGACAAAATAATTAGACAGTGTGATTACCATATCCAAACCGTAGTCCTAATGAAACAAATCCAAGTCAATTCCGACCAAAGGCAATGTTCCTTGGTATGTATAGCTGAAACATATATAGTTCGTATTTACCCAAAATAAGACATTCAAAGAAGATGCTAATAAACCTACCGAGAATATAGAAAGAAAAAGGGTTAAGGCCAACAGTCCACCCTCTCATTAGGAAGTTGAATAATTCTGGGGCATGATATGGGAGAAAAAGAAGACCCACAATGAAACAGGTCCTTGGATCCTGGAACAACAGGATCTTTCTGACGAAATTGGAAACCAGAAATAATTAGACATCAACACCAAAGAGACCACTGCAGGCATCAACAAGACCAGTAATTGGACGTCACCTGGTATAGATGGAATTGCCAACTTCTGGATCAAGAATATGCCTAGTGTCTATGAAAACCTGGCACAAGCGTACAACAACATGATCAAAAAATCCAGATGGCTGCCCTGAATGGCTTTACCCTAAGACACACAAAGCTCAGACAACATCAGACCTATCACGTGCTCACAAAATACAAGAGATCAGCACCTTTATCTTTATTGAGAAACCTACAACTTGCTACCAGGCAAACAGAAAGGTTGTAAGCGAGGAAACCGCTGACATTCCAAGAAGAACCTATCAACACCATGAATAGTTACAGGAAAACATTTGACCAGGTGCCTCATTATTGAATATAGAAGAGCATTGAAATACACCCAATAACCATGAAGTTCATTACAGAGAGCATGAAGTCCTGGAATACCACCCTGAATCTTCATCACAAGAATAATTCATGAATACCCAGACCAATATGCATCAAAAGTGGAATATTGCAAGGGCGTTCATTGTCACTGCTGCTTTTCTGTATCACATTAGCACCACAAGGTGTCCTACTTTACGAGCCTTCATAGATATGAAAGCAATCATGGCAAACGACGCCATCACTTCTAAATGGATGACCTCCAGACATTTGCCAATGATGACAGTCAACAAACTGGTCTACTTACCATCGTAATGACCTGCAGTGATGAGATCAAGATGTAAGTTGAACCTAACAAATGTGACAAAGGCACTTTCAAGAGGGAACAACTCACCACGACCAACAAGATAGACCTTGTCATTGACACCACCATCGAGGACCCAGGGCAACAAGGCACGTATAAGTTCTTGGGGGAATGAAAAGAGGAGACAACACACAACATTCAACCATGAAGAAGATCAGGAAAGAGTTGCAAAGGATACTGCAGATGGTTCTCAAGAGTGAACTCAACAAAGCAAGTAAGATCAGAGTTATTAACACACAGGCTACACCCTCAACATGATCGAGTGGAAACAGAGATAAAGCAAATGTATGGACAGGCTAGGAAATTCTACAATGGAGATAATACAGGATCCGGAAGCAGATGGTGACAGGATATGTAAGGCTAGACCAGCTGGTGTTGAGACTTGGTACAACTCGAATTGACCTTTAAGAATACTGCCATTGGTCTTGGAGGACCGTCAGTGTTTGCTATATCATTTATAAGTGTTCACTCACACACTTCTGGAATCATCATTTTTGAAATGAAGAGTGGCAGAATCCAACAATTTCAAGATATAGGGCAGTGTGTCAGTAAACCTGACTCAGTTACTACAGGTCAAAATTAACAATACCAACAGAAACCAATAGGTACATTTGTAAAACAGTAACCATGGGATGAACAGCCGCCATTATTGGGACATGAACGAGTATTTCCGATTTGTTCTTTTCTGATCTTCCCCTCCATGGTTGAATGACCCTTCCATAAATTTCATTTCTCCAAATTTCACCATACACTGAGTAACAGTTTTGCAGAATTCCAAGACAAGGAAAAAACATACGAAAACTGATGAAAAAATGACCATTTAAACAATTTTGCAGAAACCAACCCAAAGGACTTGGAACCAAATGTGAAATAGATCTGTTCAACAGTTTTGAGAAGATTTGTAAAGTCAACCACGGAAGACTACAAACGGACTCCCATACTATAGGTTCATCTGAGCTGAAAACTCAGGCATACCCTCAGAGAATTCACAGCTGGTCTCTCACACAGTTTACCAGGGTGCTGTGAGAGTCCTCCACAAATGTAAGAAATAATAAGCACAGACATTTAGACAGATTTAGGAAGGGCAGGAGCACGTGCAACATCTAAATCAAGCCGGCCACGTTACTTTTTGGAATAATAACTATAATTAGTTGCAAAAAATGTTGTTTTGTTTTTTGAATAATGATGCATTTTCTTTTACCAGATAGTGTGTTTATGAATAGCAGGAAACCGGGCAGCTGTGATCGACAATCGTAGATGCCCAGAAAAGTAATATTACTTAGCAATTCAGTGACAGCAAATTGAATTGCAGGTCTCTCATATACTTGGTTGTTCATGTACAAAAAGACCCACGTCATGGTCGTGTTGTTTTAATTTGGCAAAGTCAATGCAAATTAAAAAGAGCACGATGTAGCATAACAATGAGTTAAGCAGACTGTTGGAAATAGGAGTTATGGCCATCAACGGAACCTAAATCCGTAGCATTGCTTCATTTATCAAGCAAGCAAGTGTGATGTTTTATATCGTTTTCGTTTGTTTTGTTATTTTATGATTGTGTCTCATATGTTATGGCATAGAGAATGCCATGCTACGTTACATATCACAAAAAATGCAAAAGTCTTGTCGCAAAAGTCGCAAATGCCAGACCGTGACTCAGCCCGTGAGCTACTGTTTAAGTCGAAATGCACAAGAGCCAATAAGATGACAGCTAGGCATTTGGAATTACAACTTAAGCTTACGTCGCTGGCATTTAAATATCACTGCACTACCGTTTCTCCCCGCGAGCGCTACCCTCATGGAGATAGTAAAAACGTTGAAGCCGATGGGACGGAAATGTGACTCGCGCGTCACTGCGAAAAGTTACAATTTGCTTTAACGTATATCTGACGGTGGGTTTTTTGTGTGTTTTTAAACAGAAAGCCGCTGTCGAATTACTCAATATTTAATACTTGTGCACTCCCTGCATACAAAACGGGTACCATGCATGTTCAGGAAATAGAACAAAGAGGCAAAATTTGATACTTTATCCAGGAAAATAAACCACTCTGCACTGTTACTTCAAGCAAGGATTCATCAACAAAGCTCTGGCGAATCGATCAGGTCACCGACAAGGCGCATGCTTTGGGTGACTCAGGACGAAGACATATAGTATTATTATACCTTTCCGTTAGCACTAGGTCAAAAGGAATTACACAATATGAACAAGGGGGTAGTGATATTGACACTTAATGGACGTGATGCAAAATATAAATTCACTACAAATCAGGAAATGGCAGTAGTCTTTCCTTATATGCACAAAGGAAAACAGACCTTCAAATTGATTTTGTGACTGCCATAAAAGATTAGACAATATCATAGTCCTTACTGGCCAAATGGGCACTCGACTAAAACAAAACGAAACGACGGAATTAACTGCCCACTGGTCGTCTAATCTTCAAGCTCTCTACTTGATGGCGAAATTTATTTCTGTCCCCGTATGCTTTATTCATTGCCAACCCCCCCCCCCCCCCTTGAAAAGCGTAACAGTTATCATAAATTGTGGCCTTTCATTATTACAGATAACACGCGATATGAAAACCATGACTGCATTTTCTTTAGATCATTCTGTTGGTAGTACTACGGCGAGTGTGCAGAGTCAGCCACTGTTACATGTAATTTAATAAGCTGATAACAGTTTCGATGTACAAATGTTTCATTTGAGTGGGCTCAACTTCATTGCTTCATACATATGTAGTTGTTTGCATACGGTCAAGTTCAAAATGTATTGTCCCCGACGCCCATTTGGTCCTTAGTTATAAAGTAGAATCCCCAAGTATGACCACTCTTGTAAACTGACAATTTCCATAGATAACCAATTTACAGTCCCGTTTTGTACACTTAAAAAAAAAACTATATACCTATAAAAACCACAACCCTATTAAGAGCACATTTTGCCAGCCCCTTAGGTGGTATTAATAAGAAGATTTGACAGCCTTCATAACTGAATTATACTCCTATGCTTGGTCCGAAATGAAGATTGCTTGATGTTATGAACTATTTTATTACATATGACGGAAACCAGAGGCATAGAACATTAATATGCGAAAGAGTCTGCATGCTCTCGTTAATTTGCAACTGTATCATTCCCCAAGTACCATTTTGTATTCAAATTTTGTCCACCTTTGTAGATTTTCCTGGATTGTACTCCTATGTCTATACCGTCTATTCAATTGGATTACAAATGTAATACAATTTTTATTGATGCTGAGCCAAAGGCAAACAAATATAGCCAAACGATGTCTGAAATGTGGTAATTGCATTGTATTCGCAATGAAGATATGTGAGTAAGTGGTTTAGACACAGCCTAATTTGCAAGCTATCAGAGAGAGAGAGAGAGAGAGAGAAAGAGAGAGAGAGAGAGAGAGAGAGAGAGAGAGAGAGAGAGAGAGAGAGAGAGAGAGAGAGAGAGAGAGACTTTGTTTTAGCACGTTGTCGTAATTCAAGTATGGGCGACAAGCCGAACTCTCGCCGTTTGTACGATTAAAGTGTGTTGTCTGCAGAGTGTCTGAGTTATGTACACCAGATTGGATATAAAGAGCTTTGTAGTAGTTTTTATCCTTCTGCATCTTGGCGAGGACATTTTTGGCGCGATGGTTGTCTTTCGTTGGCTTTTCCTATCTTGATGGTTCACAGTATTTTTTCCGCGTTGTCGTGAATTTATCCGTTTCAAATACTTGCCACAATGTCCGGATGACCAGTCACAGCTGGCCATCCATCTTGGCATTCGTGAATATAAACGGTGCTTACGTTATCTCGATCTGCAACAATGGTGGCAATGCAGGACCTATGCGAGATCAAGGTTCGTGAGCAGTGTGAAAACTATAGACAAGATTTATGCAAATTGACGGAATGAACCGATGGTATTTCTGGACAGATATAGATTCAATGTATCACACGGTATTGCATAATACGATTGGCATTTACGTAGAGGACGAGCGGCTACCTGATTAAGAAAGCATGAACAGTGACTTCTAGTATCGAATATAACAAGTTTTAGCGAATAAACGCAGACAATACCGTGTTTACGCCAAGGTTGCTGACGTATAATAATGGCACCAATGTTATAAAGTGGGGTCTGCCATATGTAGTCACATGAACAGAGCATTACAAGAGGCCCTTTTATGTCGGCTTTATTCAAATTCAACCTTCCAAACATATTTAGCATGCAGCGTTAGGTTTTCGTTCCTTTTTAATGATATGTGCATTTTAGGTCGCTCCAGCTGTGTCATAACTCAGTCTTAATATCATTTCGAACTCATCTGTATTAATACAGGGTTTTCTCCATTGGTTTACTCAGTTACAATCATGATGATAATAATCGTTGAAGCTTTTAGATCTAAGCTTAATTCCTTCTTCCTTGATGCAATCTTTGTACGGAACAAACCAGGAAGGTGCAAGGTATGAGCTTCATTACTACTTTTTGCTTTGAGGGAACGCACAATGCAAACCAGGTGACTGCCGCTGCCAATCATGCTCACAAGGGGTCGAGTCGTTATTTAAAAAAAGGGATCCAACCAGAGTAACGACGGTGAGTGTGGCTGCAAATTTTGTCTCGGCCAACCATGTGCGCAAAGGTAGAGGAGCAGAAGGAAGAGTACGAAGAAGAGCGTTGCTACGAGTATCGAATGGTGCGCTCATGGTGCGTCCAACAGGGTTATTGTTCTGCGATGAAAATATAAGGTTTATAAAAAAAATTGCCTTGATGGGGCATGTAGGTTGTAGATGGTGCCACCGTTCATGCTCATTCCTGGTTATTAAACTTGCGAGCAAAGTGGAGACACCTTAGGCTAAAAAAAAATCAGGTCCATCTAATTGGTCATTCTTTGTCATCAGGAAGTCATGTGTCATTCAACTTAAGCCTTCAAAGAACCCTACTATGTGTTTCTGCATTGTCTTGAAACAATGTGCTTCAATGCTCTTATAATAAACATCAATCATTACCGTGGAGGAGTGACAAAGCTTACAAACAGGGATCCACATCCTTTTAAAAAGTAACATCTGGCATTTTTCAATTGGCATTTTTTATATAATATTTATCATTATCATATCATTTAAAAGAAATATCATTTCCTTTAAATGAAAAAGCAAAACTGTCATTAAAATTTTAGAACCTCTGACTTTATGTACATAATTCAGACCGAGGAAATTTAGAAACAAACAAAGTTGGTGATCAAATTTGGGACAGCTACTTCACCTGGTTATGCTTACATGTGTTGAATTTTAATTCAGATTTGTCGAAGCTTGGTTTATACTCCCCGTTTGCTACTTCCAGTGCTATTGACATTTACTCGTGTGGCATCTCAGGTTGTACGGCAAATATTGTTCCTATTGCGTTTTCTCTTATGATAACCATTATGCTATAACTACAGTAAGATTTTGTAATCTTTTATGGTTCGTGTTTGCAATAGGAAGCTGTGTTGCTGCATTTATGGGCTTTTACATGAATTACATTGAGCAGGTTTATCTCGAAACAGTTTTGATTCGTTCAGTTTGCCAATTGATTCATTGAGTAGAAACATAAGTACATTGTCACCCAACAACATCAAATGCATCATATTATGTCCATAAATTAAGATACTGAATGTTTATCTGGAGGCAAATGAGATATATCCCTTGAAAGTTCAAATGCCAAGGTTGCATGTACGTGTATTTCATAAATCATTCTCTTTCAGAAATATTTGTGTTCCGGAGTCAATCGTTGCTACAAAATGATGTACTGCCAACTAACGTGTCAAAAAGACCTTGCTTGCTTAACTTTTTTGTCATGAGAAAGGCATCATGGTACATTTGGCTCCGTCGTTACATGGAGTTCAAAGTTTCAATATTTGGTGATTTACTCATGAATTAACCATGTAAATATATATATATATATATATATATATATATATATATATATATATATATATATATATATATATATATATATATATATATGTGGTTCCAGAGAATAATTCCTATTTCCATATTTTTTCACCTCTTTTAAAAATAAACATTTTGTAAAAATACGTCAAAGTATGTTCTCATTGAAGTAAGTATGCCCTTATAAAAGCTATAGGGTATGCAAAATATACATTCACAACTTGTTCCGAACGAAATTCAGTAAATGCCTTACCTTGCAAGGTGTTCTCCAACAACGGAATTTCCATTGGAGTGTTAGACAGATAATGGGACAGAATTCATCTAAATACCCTCGTTGTTTCATTTGTTAAGCCTACGTCTCAATCTGTTGAAAGCATGTAGCGTTTTCATTGGTTCGAACACTAGCTATAAACACGATGTCGTGTGCTCTGAAGAATACAGCTTAAATGGTATTTTGTTATAATCATCTTCTGTCTATATACTAGAGACACACATTTGTTGGGTATTAATTTGGCGGCCTACCCATTCAGGACAATCATTCTCTTCATTATATATCAAGATACGACGACATTTTAATGATTTTTGCTTATCATGGTCTTCTGTCTGTATTCTAGAAACACATATTTATTGCTTAGGTATTATATTCATGCCGTCCTAATTCAGGATAATACATATTCTTCATAAGATATCGAAATTTGGCGACATTTGAAAGTACTTGTGTAGCTTTCTGCAAGAGTATTAAAACCTATCAGAATTCCATAATAGTAATGATTCTATGCAAAATAATGATGACGATGATGATGATGATGATGATGATGATGATGATAATAATAATAATAATAATGATAATAATAATAATGTACTCATATCTACAGAGAGCAAACACGCAAATCTCAGTTTTTAGTTGTATAATCACAGCAGGTTCAAGATATGTCTGTCAAAATATCAGATATGGCATGCACCATATTTGTGTCCGTGTTACTTCATGTTCAAACTGAGCAGAACACCAATCCAAATTATCATTTAATTCCAAAAATTGCAAGTTAGTGAATATTCGAATCAATAACTGTTACTAAATGATAATATTTATTTAAACTTTTCCGAATTACACGCAGACTAAACAATAGTTTTGCTAGAGGCATCCAATGACACGAATACTGGTGATATATAACCAGAACGTGTGTATATGCATAACGTTTCAAAGACAAATCCTTGACTTCATTAACAATTACGCAAGGTGCATTATGTAGTCCTGTCTAAGGTTCCAACAATTTTTTTTCTATATGCACATGCAATTAGGCGAGGTCGGCAAGAGTGTAATTATGCATTATCTTACCTGCAGAGGCGTTGTCACATTTGTCAACGAATTGCATGTGGTCGCAATAAACCCCGCCGGTTGAGGGACAACTTTGGACCATGCATGTAAGTTTCCTAAATGACGGGACAGACATAAAAATCAGTGGCCTCATGTCGACTGACAGTGTATCCCCATGTCCCAGTGTTCAGTCTCCGAGGGGCTTCAGCTTCAACACAATCAGATACTTTGGCTTCAATCCCACTTCTCCGTTCAGCTGATATCAATGGCAATGACAGAGCTAAGTCGGTATGGGTCACCAGTGTAACGGCTTCCGCAGGCCCATCTGCATGTTCCAGCGACTTACGACAATGTAGTTTTAAAAAAAAGATGGTAATGTACCAAACCACTTGGTAAGTTAGCTAGTGTCCATAGACGTCAGGGAAGCGCACGTAATGCAGTCTTGCAAAAGGACCAGCGTTCGATGTTTAGTCCACATGACGCTTCTGGAAATAATGTACTCTGTTGAGCAAAGCTTGAACCACATCGATTCGTTCCCATGCAACCACCGGATGTACTATAGAATTGCAGGGGCAACTTGTAATTATCTCAATGCCATTGGTGCCAAGTAGAGATGTCATCGTACGGCAAAAAAGTTCTCTTTTTTACAAATCATTTCTCTGCTGTAAGTGTATTAGCTAAAGCGTGGAAAGAACTGTGAGCTGTGAGAGAAAGTAGAAACCTTTCTTGCAGTGGGCAAACAATTCTCTGGACAAAAAGGCGTTAATGCTTCGCCTTACACATCTATTTCAACGTCAGGAAAGCACGCTAATAACGAAATACTTCTTTTTGGTATGTCAATAGAGTGGGTTCACAGGTGTTCCTTGCAACATTGAGTCCGTATTTACAAGCAATTGAAAGAACTTAATTATATTGAAAGTTTGATCAATCAGTTCAGGATCGAACACCACACCCATTATTTATAAAGATCCGCTCCTTCTAGGACCAGGGCATGACATCTCATCCAACTAGTGGTAAAAATTGTTTGAAAAATTACACTTTGAACCTCGGCCTTTCAGGAACGAGTGTTTTAACACTTGACCTCTCATTTCTTTTTTAAACCTTTAATTTTTAAAATAGTGTTTTTGGACTGTCATTTTATACCGCTTGCTTTCTGGCTTCTCGGCAAATGTTAGTTTAGTGAAGACGGTATCATTAGTCCTGACTTCAGTTTCAGTTCCCTCTTTGACTTTGAAACGCAACGAATGATATACGTGCTCAGTTATAATCAGCAAATATAAAAAAAATTGAGATATAATACAGATGGCATGTAAGAGTGAAATGATACAGGGCTGCTCGCAGGAAGCTACCGTGAGAGATTCATTTTCGTGCGAGTTGCAATCAATATGCGAATCTAAAAAAGCTGATGCGTCATTCAAGAGATCCAATATTTATTTTGTAAGAAATGAAATGAGATTATGACAGGAAAAGACCAAGTGGAATGCTACTTCTCGTGAAAATCTCCAATTGTAAATTGGGTTCAGCAACTTTTAATTCCGTATTGGAGTATCAAGGAAAACATCTGTCCATTTTATCCTGATTATAAACTGCTTTGACATTTCTAGGAAATATCAGAGCATGGCAGTCAACATGCGAAATCGCTAATAATAAGAAAGAGGAGAAGAGAAGAAGACGGAAAAGACGAAATTATGTAACATTCACTTTCTGTCAAACATGGTAATTGTCTCCTAAGCAGACTAAGCCCCATCCCCATGAGTCGAGAAGACACTTAACTTGGTCTGGTCAGCAACCAACGTGGTACTGTAGGAGCATTCTGCAATATAGTGACAACGATGTAATTACTATCGTCGTGCATGTTTTAGAAGAGATAGGGTGGGACTTCAGTGACAATTGAGTTTCACTCCAGACAAACACTAACACTGTCTGTAGTTTAATGTTTTACACCTGAACGTGCAATTTCCATGGCATCTCAAGGTTGAATCACTAAAGAAACTTTTAGTTGAATTTGTTCATTAGAAGACGAAAATATCCTGATGGAAGATCACAGGTCGACAGCATAAGGCTGCAGGCACCATAATCACAAAATGACATCACTCGACAGAGTTGGTGTTCATACTCTTCAACCAATGTGGGGGACAAGGTAGATTAAAGCCACCAAATGGCACTCTACTCCTCAGAACTGTCTCTGAACAATCCCCGTTAATCCACTTGAATTTACACCAGGTTTCCATTGAAATGCAAGTACATGTCCAAAGCGTGTTTGGAAATATAACGGTAATGATAAAGTAAAAATTCTTGCAGAAGTCCCAGAGACACAAAAAGCTCATAAAATATTAGCTATGATTTGACGGTGCTATAATACATAAAAAGGGCAATTGACACTTTTTAGATCAACCGACAAAATATGATATGAATCGAAATAACCCTTAAATTGGTAACCACTGCTATAGTTGCTTTCTCATTACCATTAAACATATAATGGTTAAAAGAGTCAAATTCCTCATGAAGATACCTTTCATTCAAATACCAGCAAGCCTTGTCTGAAGCAAAAAGTAGTCTTAGTCAACAGCTTTCCTCGGGACACTTTGCGCGCATTGCACGCAAAGTGTCCCGAGGAAAGCTGTTAAATCAATCTTAAATCAGCACTTAAAGGGTTAACTCATCAAAAGATACGTTGTCAAAGACACAGGTAAGTTTGATAACCATGAGACATCATGTTATGCTTCTATGTTACAAATATATCATCAAGAAACCAAGCTCTCGTCCCAAAGGTTGAAGTCTTCCAATGCTGTCGAAACCTAGCTAAAAATGTGTCTGTTGCGCTGAATTAAAACCGAATTCTATGTTCAGCTATCATGTAGCTGGTACAACTAGACCATTATGCCGATTTCACCGCCCCTGTTTATTAGGACCGTGTTAGATTTATTCGATTACGTTTTGGGTTTAAGGTTTTGATGATGTGAAAAAAGACTCTTTCATTCTTCCTTTCTTTCTACCTTTCTTTGCACCCAAATTTTGTCTGCAATTATTCTCGTATACCATAATAGCTAAAGATTTAACATTTTGCATGGCCATAGCCCTATTATTGCAATTCATCATCTGATTTGGAATAGATTACATTTTCAAATTATGCAAATTACACACAGTTGACGTTATAAATCTTGCTCAAAGTCATACATTTCTGGAAAGAGGTGCCAGTCCAAGTTATATGTCATACGCATATCTAATGGCACACAAATTTAAGTTGTAGAATTTCAATTTATACTAATTACACCTAAGAATTTAAATGTTTAACATCTGCAACTTTAATTTAATAAAAGTTTGTGCTACAGCGCAGCCACTGAATGAAAATGAAAGTTATTATTAAGAAATTATGCTAAATGAAGCACCCTTGGAAAATTTTCGTCACATATCTTCAAAAGTATTAAAGGCAGGTGTCAATCTGACATCAAATTGTAGGTTTAGGCTGTAGGCACTCCCAATGAAATGAAACTGAAAGTAAAATTTCAATTTATGCTAGTCAGGCAAGCGTGGGGAATTTAAATGTTGAATATCTGCAAAAGGACATCAAAAGTGGGAATCCAACAATCGATTTGTGCTATAGGCGCATCTATTAGAAAAAGCAGCTGTAAAATTTGAATTAATGCTAACTTTGATTCGTAGCTTCGTGGAAAAGGCGACTCGAATTAAAACAATGAATGAGCAACATTTTAATTCATGCTACATGTCATAAGGGACACTGTGAAAATTGAAAAGCTTCACAATTCTAAACATGAAATAGATAAGGGGCCAATCAACTTTCAATTTGAAAGGTTGTGTTTCAGGGAGTAGTAATGCTGAAAAGTGGCTGCAATTCAAAGCCATATATTTTTGCAATATTCTTTGTGAATACAATGAACATATATATATAAATATTTAACTGCATATACTGACACGGTCTCACTGTGACAACTGTTGTGTAAACAAAGAGATTGTGAAGATCAGGATATGCTTCACGATGTCACCTTATATCTCAAAAAACTAACGATGAAAAAATACATGTTTTTTATGAAAAAAATATATTGATCATTTTTTATATTAACCTTCAAAAATCTAAACAGCGATTTTCATTTAAAATCTCCCTTCTGCACTTGCAGGGTACTAAGCTTGTAAATTGAGGACTATTTGATGGTGCCAAAAGAAAAGGACCTCTTCATTTTTCATGCCGTTATTCTCCACAGAATCTCATTTAGAAAGAATCGCTGAAACGTCCCCGTTCTCAAGTCTTCAATATTTAAGTGAGTCTTTCTTTGAGGGAAATTTGAAAAAAAAGAACTAGAGAAATAGCCAAAGCAAATTGAGGAACCCATCCGCGAGCGCATTCTGAGTAATCGGAGTTCAGATGCTTTCCTAGCCCTTTGATTGACTACATTTCACAATAGAATTTGTATTAGTTGATTTTGCAGGCTTATTTCTGGCCAGGTAGCGATCAAGAGACCTTGCTGTACTTTATTGCAATACAACTGTCCAATTTAGCTCCCTGTGGAAGTTTGGGAAATGTCTTATCAGTGCGGTGCCAAGCAAAAAGCCGCCTGTGGTTTCAGCGAGGACGTCACAGTGGACACCATGCATTGATTACCTGACACCCAGCGATGGCTTGAACGATGCCCTACTCACACTGCAAACTATCCTTGGTAGCGGATTGTCTCGTGCTGTTTTTTCCTTCCCTTGAGTAGGGCAATGTCTATACTCTGTCCTAGAAATACATCGAAAAACCCCGTGCTCTAAAAAATATCAAATCCGGTCTATACTCCCTTAAATTCGAAGATAATTGCATTAATAAGTATACTATTAGAGGATTTTGAGTAACGTTTAACAATTGAAATAAAGCACTAGATGATGCTGCTTTTAGTAGTAATGAAAGTGGTTAACTGAATGAATGCCTACGACACCTTAACTTTGTGGGACAAAGTAGGTCAGTACCTGTTCAGATTTTCACATAACGTAACGTGCAAATATGCTTTTTTTCGATCCGTGTAAAATGTAGGTATTTACTGACAGGCAGGGCAAAGCCTGAATTGGGAAGTGAGCAGTTGCTGATTTGTTGTCTACATTTTGCCGTTGCATCATTTTTTTTTTTCATTTTAAAATGAGTAGCAAACTGTATGAGGAAAACATTCATCATGTTTTAAAGGGACGTTGCACATGGCAAGCCAAACGTGCAAATATTCATAACTAGACTGCACATAGTTATTTAATTCACTACAGTGTATTCAAATACGTTACAGTTTATCAATTACAATGTAGAGAGTTTTAAATAAACTGCAGACTACTTACTATGCTTTACAGCGCATTTAAAACTCTCTTCAGACTATTTTAGTCTCTCTTCAACAAATTTAAAACTCTCTATATAGAATTAAAAACTCCTTGTAGTGTGTTTAAAACTCTGGGCAGTCTATTTCATTGCTATTTGCACTGCAATCTATGTAAAACTCTCTGTAGACTACTTAAAAATCTGCTGAGAATCTACAATTCCCTACACAGAATTAAAAACTGTGCAGTGTATTTAAAACTCTCTGCAGTCCATTTCATACATAAATACACTGCAGTACTTTTTTTTCAATTCACCGAAATCTGCTGAAAACTCACTGCTGTGCACTCTCTGAATACTTATTTAAAACTGTCCTGTCCAGAGAGTTAAATCCCCCTGCACAGAATTAAAACCCTCTGCAGTTTATTTAAACTCTATACGAACGAAAGAGATTGGCCACACGTCAGAAAGTTTCAAATAGACCTCAGTGTATTTATGAACGGAATAGACTGCAGAGACTTTAAAATCCACTGCAGAAAGTTTCTAATTCTGTGCAGAGAGTTTTAAATTGTCAACAAAGAGATTTGCATAGTGAGCAAAGAGTTTTTAATTCACTGCGGAAGGACAGTTCCAAATGTTAACAATGTATAGGTAATATGTCAAAGCTAACCAATGCCACAAAAATCTAAACATGAGCAGAAAACACAAATTTAGATTCCCTACCATATTTATGAACATTATATAGAACATATTCATATGAACCAAAATTTACCGTGGTCTTGCTCTGCCAGCCTAGATAGCTGGGCAATATAGCCCTCCTTTCTATTGCGTTATATGTTGTGGTATAGACGACAGCACAGGACCGTTGTCAGTATTAATACATTAGCGTTCTCTTGCCATTGAACAAACATTTTCCAGCATGTTACCTTTACAAGGCACACAGACAAGGTGACTAGACTAGATTAATAATTCTCAATGCTCCATGTATTATACACCCATCCAAACCAACATTGCTTGAAGATTAAAGGATAGGCCATGTGTTGCCTGACGCAAAGTTCGTTTTGTTAATTGAATGTCATTTTAAAATCACGTGGATATATTTTCAAATGGTAATTTGCATAATACATTGAAACAGGCACACTAAAACTTTCCTTGTAGCTTCTTCATTTAACACAATCTCCTTCATGTACGTGACAATTGTGTGGACTGTCAAACACAGTGAAAGGGAAAGCCTTTGAATGCACACAGGAATGAAACTGGTGCAGTGCACCTTGAAACCATAATGTACCAACTGAAGAACTAAGGCCTCATCTCACAAGAGAATGACCGAGGATATTATTATTGCAAAATTGACCATGTTAATGCGAAATGAAAGTAAACTAGATAAATTTGATTTGCTTGTCAGCAAATCAGTCTGTGTGCCTAGAAAGCTTTTACAGCTTGCCTATTCAGTATTTATTTAACTCCAGCATTTTTTTTTCATGCGGCTATGTCACAAGTCTAAAAATTGAAGTTGGAAAGGCACCTCATTCTATAAGTTTTGAAGCGATTCAAGATTTGAATTTTGTTTATTTGCCTTATTTGCATAAATCGAACTGCTAGAACTTTGATTTATGGTTCATTAGATACAACTATCCGACAAATCTATCAACTGCAGTTTGAATGACACCTCAGTCTATAATAGTTTTGTAGTTATTCAAGAGTTAAATTTTGTGTACTCTAGTAACTTGCATAAATTAGAATGCTACATCTTTGGTTCAATTTGATTGGATGCAGATGTGTCACAAACCTACAAATTGACGTTGGACTCACAGCTCTATTTATAATAGTTTTGGGGATACTCAACCTTTAAATGTTTCAAGTGCTGCTTATAGCATAATTTCAAATGCTATAATTTTTGTTCACTGTTCATTAGATTGACAGGTGTCATACACCAGTATGTACTACTTGTTGGAAGACACAGAGAATTTTTAAAAGTTTAATTGCCTCTAATTTGAATAATTGTTGACATGACATTTAAATATGATGCTAAATCCATTATTTAATATGATGCTTAACCCATTTATATTATGAAGTAAAAAATACTATATCAACACCAGATTCCTATGCTTTGTAAATCTGGGACATAAAATGACTGCAAGAAGTGAAACATGTATACATTAATATATACAATGCACATGTTTCCATAAGTACATGTATATGAGTTTCACTATTCACAGGAACATAAAAACATTCACTTGACAAGCTCTACTAATATCAACTATTAGGCTCACCTAATCCATTGTCATACATAACATTCAACTTCACAAAGCTCTTACAGAAATCTATGTGTTTAACTCAAGAGTGTCACCAGCCTGAATGTGTCAGCAAACTTAAGTTGTAAGTTTGCACAGGCAACATCCAACTTCACATAGCTCCTAACAAAAATCTGTACCATCGTACATGAACATATTTGACTATCGAGGTTCAACAAGCTACTAAAGGTGTGGACAAACTTAAGTTGCAAATTTGTACAGGCTGAACAAGGATGAAATATGATGAATCTTTGTTGGAAGTGGGCATTGTTTACAAAGGTTATGAAACAATGTTATAGGCATTTAACTGATTTGTAAATGGCACTGCTGGTTCCAGAAATACAACAGCTAAGCCTATGGGAGCTCTGCCGTCCCCAATGTACCCACTGCCCTGAACAAAATTTTTCCGTATCACAGTTAGTCATTATAGAGAATTTGGATCTGTGTTTGAGTAATTTCTGGTAGTTAATCTGAATCTCCCTTTACAAAGATATGCTAAACTTTGGTTCATATTTCATTAGATGCTGCTTTGTCATTAACCTATCAATTACAGTTGAAATGGCACCTCTCAGTCAGCACCAGCTTAATGTGATAGCGAGTCACACCGAGGAGGCTTCATACTATTTTAGCCCCCTTGTTTCCACAATGCAGGCAAGTTTATTCTGTCAACACAGCCAGTCTCCCTATGGATTGAAGGGTAAGGCAAAGCACTGGGCACTGGGCACCACTGCCTGTGTACAGATAGGTATGAAGGCCAGGCTCTCACAGTTCAATTATCTCTGGTTGCATAACAGCCTAGCTGTGGAAACAGTTACCAGCTTGTGGGGGGGGGGGGCGGTATTTGCATTTTGAAGAAATTCAGTGACTTTAACACCATTAAATTTCTCAACTTTTGCATGCTTTAAGATTTTGCTTTATCAATAGACCTCCATATTCAGCTTTGAATGGCAACCCTGTTGGGAAAAGTTTTGAAGATATGTAAGATTTAAAATGTCAAGAAAGATGCCTCTAATTTACAGATTTTTCAACATCGTGACTGTTCCAAACAATATGCAAAACTTCACTCCAAGGTCTATTACAGTGCTAAGTTTGGTACTTTGGAAACAATTGTGTCCGACAAATCCCGAGCACAAAACTAACTAACTAACTAACTAACTAACTAACTAACTAACTAACTAACTAACTAACTAACTAACTAACTAGCTAACTAACTAGCTAACTAGCTAGCTAACTAGCTAGCTAGCTAGGTAGCTAGCTAGGTAGGTAGCTAGCTAACTAACTAGCTAACTAACTAGCTAACTAGCTAGCTAACTAGCTAGCTAGCTAGCTAGCTAGGTAGCTAGCTAACTAACTAGCTAACTAACTAACTAACTAACTAGCTAGCTAGCTAACTAGCTAGCTAACTAGCTATCTAACTAGCTAGCTAACTAGCTAGCTAACTAGCTAGCTAACTAACGAACTAACTATTCAAACAAAGAAAATAAAGTTATTTGAGGAAAAACAAGATGTCTGTGTTCATACACAGACGTAAGAATGGACAGCTCAGTCAGGTCGATGAGAGGCAAGATCATCATACCCACTTAGGGCATGCTCCCACTTTCACATAAATCAATATTACAAGATTGTTTACGCCTGAATGTAAATGTCATTCCGCTGAAATTATTAACTGTATTTTCTTTGCTGTTTTCTTGATTCTGACATTAATTATTTATACATTAATAGAAAAGAAATAAAATTATCTGCATATATTATCACATTTCTGTCTTAAATTTTGCTGAAGATGTATTTATGGCAAAAATAGTTTATGCTATCCAAAGACGATGATAATTTCTTTTCGACAGTGTTTTGACCTACTACTGCTCTCTCTTGAATGTTGAAATGATGTAAAAATTGCACCATGTAGAAATTATTCCTACTCCCTACCTGCAACGTTTGCATTGCTTTGTTTGTTAATGTGAAAATCAAGCAAGATGGCTCTGTGAACAGTCCTTGATTAGCTTTCTCAGCACATTTACCCAAAAATATGTCCCAGCCTCGGTCGAGCCGAGCAGAGATTCAACTACAGCTTGAAGTAAGTCATGATTGGCAGAGCAAAGCCGAGCTGAGCTGAGCTGAACCTTTTTAAGCGCAGTGGAAAATATATTCTCGGCAACGCAAAGTGGAGACTGTGATCTGATTTGTTGGCTCCACTACGCGTAGGCGAGCCTCGACGACGCGTTGTCGAGGCTAGGCTGTGCGTAATATAAGACCTATGCGTTATGGCCCTGTTGACTTGCCGTTACCGCTTTCTTTCGGCGCTGTCCAACCGCGCCTTGCGGCGAGGGAAACTTTTATCTCAGGCATATTATCTGGGTAGGTCTTTTTCAAAACTTTCACTCATCGGATTTATTTTCATATTAGGGTTGGTGCTGATGTTTGAAAGATCCGTAGGTGGATTGAGAAATTGTCAGGGATGGGGAAAGTGCGCTGAGCCCAGAACCACCACCAGAAGCTCTTCGATTTTAGCCTTTTTACCATTTCTTGGCACCAGAAATCTCCTAAATCACTCTGTAATTCTATACATAGTCATAAAATTTGTGGCCCTTCAAAGAAAAAAAAGGCAGGGAACCCTTTTTGTAAAGGGAAAGGGGTCTGCGGGCGCATCATCTGCACTCCTTGGATCCGCGCCTGAAACTCGATTTTTTTAAACAAAACAGATGAAGAAGATGACCTTCAAATCATGGCTACATCAAAAGAGGTGACGATGGCCATTTTGTAATATATCCTGCATACACAGCAATTAACAAGAACGAAAATATTTCTTAAAGAGAGACTATATAATGAACAACGTGACTGGTAGCCGGAAAATAGATGATAATTTGAAAGGTAGAGGTACGTATGATTTACCTAACGCTATCCTCATTTACAGAAATTTGTCCATGGAATCGTACTAAAAGAACAAAACAAAACAAAAATGAGCGTTTATAAGGGACGCTATCAGGTTTTATAATCGTGGGCAACAAGACTATGAAACATTCGAGCAGACTAGAAATTCATCAGTTCTGGCATTGTTTGTCATATTCTCCTACTAGTAATCATTAGATGAGACAGTGTCTAATATTCCAGCTTCCACTTACAGTGTCAACATATGGATATTTCAAAAGATAATTGCAGGCATTCCGTATCATACTCAAAAAATGCTAGTTGTCTCGGTGGGTATCATCAAACCTGTCCTGTCAATCAAGATTAGCATTTCCTATTCATATTGGATGACATGCTTTAAAAAATACACCAGTGATCATAAAGTTTTCGAAGAAAGACAGCTCAATCAAAGTACTATTATTCTTCAAAACACACTCATTAGTGAAATTGCTCAAAAAGGAAGTGTCCAATGGTGTTAACAGACTTGTGTACTGGTTTGGTGCAAACAGTTTTACTACACATTCTTCCAAAGGTATTCAACTTTATTACCGTATTGGCACTTTTAAAGAACACAAGTGTCCACCCCTTTGACAGTTGGAGCACTGAACACAAAACTGTACCGTTTATTATCGGATTATCCCACCTGAAAAAATCTGGCCATATTTACTTTTCAGCCTTTGTTTAAACTTTACTCTCGCCTTTCTTAGCGTTGACTGTGTGTTATCTGCATTGTATATTATGACAAAATTTATGGTACATCCTCCCAATACTGTGAGTCGCATGAAGGACCACAAGTGTCAGGTAGCACAGATCGACGCACACACATCAGCGCAAATTAGCGTATTATTACTATTCAACCTTCCTACGCCCATCGGTATATGAGACATGCACAAGCCACAGACAACTTTCTGTCACCATGATATGCCCAGAAGATGTCCACTGCGATTACGATCACTCTAAGTTTACAAGTGAAGTGTTATAAAGGTAACGTCTCCGCAAGTTGCTGTATATTGCTGAGTGATGGGGATGATTTATGGTAACATCTGCCTAAGTAACGGTGCAATGTTTTGTCGTGGGTCAGATTTAAGGTAAACTCTTTGCAAGTGGCCATGCGACGCTGTGTCAAAGGTCAGATCTATGATAACATCTGCACAAGTTGTCTTGTAACGTTGTGTCACGGGTCCCATTTATGGTAACCTCTGCTTAAGTGACCGTGCAATGCTGCGTCATGGATCAGATTTATGGTAAAGTCTGCCCAAGTAGCCGTGCAATGCTTTGTCATGGGTCAAATTTATCATAATGTCTGTCCAAGCGGCAGTGTAATGCTGTAACACGGGTCGAATTTATGGTAACGTCTGGCCAAATAGCTGTGCAATGCTGCATCATTTTAAGGAAACGTCTGCCTAAATGGATGTGGAATGCTGTGTCATTTGTGATGTTCGCATATGGTAACTATTGCGAAGGGGATTGTGTATTGCTGTGTTTGATGTCATGCGTCAAATTACATTTAATATGGATTTTCGAGGCCCTGCGACCAGTTAAAAACCAACTGTCATGGTCGTGCGATACCGTGTTATGAAAACGTCTGCCCGAGTGATCGTGCAATGCTATGCCATGAGTTAGATTTATGGAACATGGTACACCTCGCCACGTAGCCGTGCAATGCGAAGGTGGACGTACGTTGCTGTATTTGATGTGCCATATGTAAGGCATATCGTAAGGATTTTTTTTGGGGGGGGGGGGGCATGCAAGGAGTTAAGAACCCATTCTCCCTTGTTATTGCAACAAGGGGACTTCTACCTATTCAAGACAGGGCTAGCAGACTTAAACTTTCGCAAAGGCAATTCAACTCTAACCTGCCAGCAATTTCAAAACAGGAAGTCTGATGGCAAACAGAAAATATTGATGGGAGGTCCTTGGTTTTCACGTAATTACTTGTGTACATACAGGCCGAGAACAAAGGATAATACCTCTTGTACCTGTAGATAATGTGGCCCTTATTGTGGCCACTTATATACACATTCCATGATATATTGCCAAGGGCACTCTTCAGCTGCTCTGGTGGCAAGCTGTAATTGCCTTCTAACGAGACGATGGGGTCCTAAAGGGATCCTACCAAATACCACGGGCCAGTTTTGTAGCTTATATACCAGTGCACCATATTGTTGCAAAAACTAATTTATCATTACTTTTCCATTCAAAATTCGTAATTGAGAAAGGTGTCACAAAATCAAACAAACTGATCCTAACCTGCCAGTAAATTTAGTAACTTCGGATGGGTCCCATTGGAGTGTGGCTTGCTTAAGATAATCCTGTGGATCCTATGTAATAAGCCACACATTTGAAAGCATTCCTCTTTCCGCAACGGGGAACGTCTCTATACATTTTGGACGTGAATGGCTTGTCATTCATCATCAAATTTCGTTCAGTCAGATATTGCCTAGACAAACCAAAATGCAATGCCTTGCGAAATTAACTTCAATGGAGCCGAGCAACACGAAAGGGGGTGCTGTGTAGCGATAAGATCGATTGGGTCAAGAAACATTACAGGGTGATCCTTGGAATCATGGGAAACCACGGCTTATTCATGCACAGTTTATGGTGCGTGTGCAATTGTTTGCACTCTCTCTTGGTCCAGACGGAGATCAGGTGGTAAAAAGTTGAAACCTTGACTTCTTTAGTGATAAAATCATTACATATGGATGGAATACCACCTTTAAATCAGCTGTGAATCAAAGTTGGGTTGCAATGTAGTACAATTACTGATGTGAAAGCAAAGGCATCGTTTACGCAGAGGTCGCTTAATTTAATTGAGTGTGACTACCGTGGAATGATAGGAAGAACTTGAATAATTCAATTACTGGATTTACCTGTTGATATAAATTTACAGGAAATTTTCTCTGTGAAATCATTGATTATGCATAAGTATCAAAATTGGTTTGCTTGAGATTTAACAGTCCTGTTTCGCTAACGTTCAAAGAGAAAATTTAGACACGGACTTCGGATTTGATCAGTGTTTCCTGCAGTGACGTACTCTTTAGGGATATTTATCTGGACCGCTGAGTGGGTGTAAGCTTGTCTTGTATAATTATTAACTAGATTATATATGTTGCCTATGTCATTACTGAAATGTATGATACCATCAAACTGAACTTAGCAGAGCCTTGGCATGTAATAATTAAGTCTAAATACTCACCGTTTACCAGCAAGATCGTAAGCGCATTTTGCTCTTGTTTCAGCGTTTACCTATGAACAGCAAGTTTGATGAGATGTCTTGTTTACATCATGCATTAGCAGCTATGGCATGCATGGCCGTGGTATACGAGATTTGGCCACTGAAATAAGCTGTGCACCACGAAACCCACAGCGCTGAGTGGTATGCACCTTGATGAGGATGGCCAAATCTCGTATACCGAGGCCATGCATGCCATGACGATTTCATCTCACATTCAAGGCAAATAAGATTTAAGTAGCACTGCTGCTGCATCATTAACTTTTGGCGTATTTTTAGAAACCAACGCCACACTTTTAGCTGACAAATCTGATTCCGTCATTTTGGCAAAACGCTTCGGTGCTGCCATTGTTGTAGAAAGAGTATGGTACAATCTGCGCGCCCCCTACCGTCAGACAAATTTCGTATAGCACCGTAGTCTAGGCTATAGTGGTATACGAATTTCGTATACCACGATGCAGGGGATATTTAATCCTTCCGCGGTGCACGAAATCTGTAGCACAGTCCTCAATCAATCAGTGTACTTTCTTCACCTTATACTATATATATATATATATATATATTAAATATTGTTACACTCAAGGAACACGAGAACTCAAAATTTACGAAGTCCTGGCACGAGTCATGAGGGGGGGGGGTGCGCACGTGTTCCTTAAATGCAACAATGCACAGGAAGATGTATTCAGTTATTATCATAAGATGATTTTCGGATATTTGGTGATCAAAAGGGTGAAAAATTACAAAGACATTCTGGTCATAGTGACTTATCAGCTGCTCGTTGGGTGAGCTGTTCGCCTGTACCTAGACTATGGGTCGCTATAAGCCTTGAGAGGCCTCTGGGTGTATGTACTTTCAATCTTTAGCCATCTGTAAGTGCAATAATTTTGCAATGACTAGACAGCTGGAACGCCTCACTTTGATTAGTGGGAAACAATGTTCTTTATTAACCTTGTCCAAGTCTCCAGCACTTAAAGTGCTCATGTGAACGGCATTATCGCATGAACTAGAGTGTTTGATGTCGAGAAATGCGCTATTTCACTTATTTCCATAGCCCTTCACCGACACATTAAAGACAATAATGGATTCAGCAATGGTAGTCTTTAAATCATTCAAAATCGATAGCTATTGTAAAATGTATTCTTTGGCATTTCAGGATATTAAATTACTGCTTTAATTATCTTGTAGAATGTTGGTAGTTATTCAAAGGAATATGCCACGGACAATAAAAGTCGAATCATGCTTGCCGACACTCCATGAATTTACGGAAATCGAAACTGCATCGTCTGTACCTTAAGTGTGTCATAAGCACCATCTTACTGCTTGAAAAGATGTAGCTTGACCCCCCTCGATTCGTGCTTCATGGTAAATTTGTGTACACAATGAGCAAATTGGAGACCTTGCACTTCAATACCCGCAAGCAACGTTACATTTAGCAATTAGAAGCCGTGCTGCCGGGACATAAAGACCTTCTCTTGGCAAATAGATCTGGCGTGCCACCGTTGACCCCAGTTGTCACATCAGTACCTCTCCTAATGTTCTGGAGTCAGTCCAGTGAAATTAGCAAATGGTAAAATTACACTGTCTTTGGAACTTCGCTTTAGCATAATTTACTAATGGACAGTCTCGAATGCACATTCAATCCAACCATTCAACATCTCATGTGCTGACGCTTCACTTTCTTGTCTTTGTCGACAGGGTATAATTGCACTTATAAATAAACCTTACTGTACTCCATGGAACTTAATATTACGCTTCAAATATTATAATTCTGAAGTTCTTTTAAATATACTCCAGATTTTTCCCGTTCATTTTAGTGTCATCTGCTATTGCTTGTTAGCAAACTATCATATCTATATTACTTTCACCACACCAAATACACATTAAATTGTTTTTTCCATACTAAGATAATGCTTCTCTGCTCCTAGACAGGTAATAAATGCTACAATGAGAAACTTGAAATGTAAAAAATCAGGCTTAATTATAGGTAGGATCATTTTACTTAAGGTCGTCAAAAAATGTCGAAAAGGCATCGAGTACCATGTGCTCTTCTTTTACCCCAGTATCTTATCATTATTTACATACAAAGCCTATCTTCCTCTTTTCTTGTGACTTAAATTGCACATTGTGATAGCATATGCCATACTATTTATTATACTCACTAATAATAACTACTAATACCAGTCATTTCTAAGATTTTTTTTTCAAAATAATTTACTTGTCGATTAAAAAATCAAATCATGCATACTTGTTGATCTTGGCATAATAATCACTACAGCAATATCAATTTATTTTGATATATTCTAAAAAAAACAACGACACAAA
>OZ026629.1:12983516-13014516 GCA_964020975.1 Hermodice carunculata
ACAATAAAAACCCCCAACTTAATTTAACGATTAAAAAAATTGATATATTTTTTAATAACTTTAGTAGTTTTCATGTGGAAAAAATTTCCATGGTTAAACGTAAAGCTACCTAGGTCTTGTGGGGCGTTGGTATCGTCAAATCGAATATTTTGGGCATCTCATCCTGATATTACAGCAATTATTAGGACCTGTCGGATCCAATTCACGTGTTCACTAACGCTGTCAGACACGCTGTGCAAGTTTCATTGGACACTTAACATTATTTTAAACATGTTTTTGTTTGAAAGCGCAAGAAAGGGAATTGAGAAATAAGCGAAACTTCTGGTATGTCTGCTTCCAAGCATCACATATCACGAAGTAATTGAATGCAAAATGAAGTTCAGTTTTGTTTAACATAGAGCTGCAATACGGGATAAAAATTGAAGACCTGTCGTTCGTGAACAAAATGCGAGTACCAGTCCATAATAGCACTTTTAATTGTAATTAAACAAAAATTGGGGAACTGTCATTCAATACAAATAAAATGAATAATTAAACGGACGAACAAACGAACAAGCAAACAAACAAACAAGCAAAACAAACAAATAAATAATAAAACAAATTTATAGATCTGCCATGGCACGCTAAATTTTGAATAATTAGTAAACAATAACAGATAAATAAACTTAGTTAAAATGTGACGAGCGATTGAAAACTCCAGTTAGACCTGTGGGTCACCCAAAATTATATGTGCACAATTATGTTTACACGTTAAGTTTCTCGATGTAGGTTTAAACTTATTTTATTTCTTGAAAAAAAACACGATTGGGGAGCAGGCAACACCTATATGAACCCATCTCGTGATATTGAAATCGATGTTAAAATTTTGGCTTAATTTAAAATCAGCTGTCCATATATATATATATATATATATATATATATATATATATATATATATATATATATATATATATATATATATATATATATATATATATATATCAGCTAGACATTAAAAAAATAAATATAAGCCCTATAATGGACAAAAGGACGACCACAAGATTCGAACTCAATACCTTCTGTTTCACACACTCTACCACTACACTGCCAGTAGTTCTACATATTTATGTGCATATAAATTTATGTACTTCAATATGTTTCATCCATTTGGGGGGTTTAACAGAAATATAAATGTGGGACACGGTCAAATCAAGTTGATAGTAAAATGAATTAAAGCATACTCTGTATAATACTTCATATTCCAATAAGACTGATAACGTTTCAATATGAGCTCAAAGCTACGGGTAGGAACACGTTATGGCACATGTATACATGATTTTATTTCTAAAATTGACATTTTACATTCAAAGACTTTTACATTCAGAGACTTTAAACCTGTCCATATAGCAGAGCATCTGTTGATTCTACTATGGGTCACAGCTTGGATATGGACAGTTTCTTTCTTTCTTTCTTTCTTTCTTTCTTTCTTTCTTTCTTTCTTTCTTTCTTTCTTTCTTTCTTTCCTTCCTTCTTCCTCCTACATCATTGAGCTGCTCAATAAGACTTGTATGATTAAAGTATATTATATTATAATGAAGTGGGACACATGAATTCGAACCCATCGCCTTTTTAATGTAAGCTATCCTCCCTGACCATTGTTGCCACACAGGTTCTTGACAATTTCGGTCAGTTGGCAAACAATTGGACATCTTGCTATAATCGCTGCTGTACCATAGAGCTAAGAAGAACATGTAATTACTATGAAAATTCAGTTAATATTGATAACAACATACACATCAATTTTTCAACACTTTAGGTTTATTATGATTTAAAGAGAATATGCGATGCAAGTCTAATAATAATGCTTATACTACTACTACTACTGATAATAATAATAATAATAATGATGATGATGATGATGATGATGATAATAATAATAATAAAAATAATAAATGATGATGAATATATGATGATAATAACTTATTTCATATCTATTTTTTGGGGAAAATAAAATACAGCAAATACATCTAAAAATATAATAAGGATGACCGTCATTTTGTTGAAGGTACGTTCTCTACAGTATAATAATGGATTTCTTGTGTGATGGTATTAGATAAATAAATAAATTATTATAATAAATGAATTATTATAATAAATAAATTAATAAAGAAAATAAATAAATGAATGAATAAATAAATGAATGAATAAATAAATAAATAAATAAATGAATAAATAAATAAATAAATAAATAAATAAATAAATAAATAATGGAAGCCAAAAATGAAAACAATCTTTGTGCATTTCAACGCATGCTGATTCGAACATACCACCCATACTTCTAACATACACTGTCCTGGCCATTATGCCACATGTTCATTTTTTTTTATTTTGAAAGCCTATGTGCATACAAAGGTCTTAAAAAACAATCTGATTTTGCTTCAATTTATGAAAATGCAAATTACAATAAGAATGGTTCAGTGATTTCTGAAAAAAACCCTTGAGGAATTCCTGTAATACCCAGCCATGCCTTAAACTTGTAATAGTTCCTTTTTTGTTGTTGGCTGAGGAAAGTCCAAAATTGCTTGAGTTTTTGCTGTTTTTGGCAATACTCTTCCATTACCCACTTTATAGCCCAGGTATGTAACTTCAGATTGACCAAGTTCACTTTTGTTTAAGTTCACAGTCAGTCAGAGGAAGTTAATCTATTGAGGAATGCTCTAGTTCTTTCAAGATGTTCAGCCCAGGTTTTTGAGAAAACACAGGTATCATCAATGTAGATAACACGTCCTTCAAAACCATCTGTCACTGTGCTCATTAACTAGGTGAAGGTCGCAGGCGCGTTTTTCATTCCAAATGGCATCACTTTACATTGAAAAAGGCCATCAGGTGTTACAAAAGCTGATTTTCTTTAGCTTTTTCTATGAGTGGCACTTGCTAATAACCTTTAATCAAGTTGTATTTGCTGACAAAACACACATTTCCTATCTTATCAATACAATCATCCACTCTAGGGATTGGATAGGAGTCTGATTTAGTCACAGAGTTCACCTTTCTATAATCAATGCATAATCTCATTGAACCATCAGGTTTTGGAACCAGTACAATAGGACTACTCCAGCTACTCCGGTTTGGTTCTATAATATCATTTTCCAGCATGTAATTTATTTCTTCTCGAACTGCAGCCAATCTCAGAGGATTCATCCAATAAGGTTGTTGCTTTATTGGATCAGCACCATGTACATTTACATCATGACATAATATTGAGGTGCGACCAGGCTGGTCTGAGAATAAATGTTCAAACTCATGAATAAGTTTTCCTAGTCAACTTGCTATGCATGCTCCAAATGACTGATCTTACTATCAAGATTTTGTAATATGTCAGAGTTCTGCATTTAAACACTAGAAATAGAACTCAAGTCTTCATTTGAGAATGGGTCCTTCTCATCATCCCCATCATCATTTCCATCATTCTTCAAAGTAGTGGCACTGACAATTCCTACTGGTGTTCCTCTTTCATGATATTCTTTTAACATGTTGATTTGACAAAGCCATTTAGCTTTCCTCCTATCTGGTGTAGATATTATATAATGCACATCATTCAACTTTCTTTCAACCAGATAAGGATCACTGAATTTTGCTTGAATTGAATGCCCTTGTATAGACAAAAGAACCAACACCTTGTATCCTGGTTTAAAACTTCTTTCCCTTGCTTTCTTATCATGCCATGTTTTCATCTTAACCTGTGCATTCATCAGATTTGATTGTACCACCTCACAAGCTTTTTTCAACTTTTCTTTGAATTTGGACACTTGATCCAACATAGGTTCATCTTGTGTCTCCACCAACCATTTTTCTTTCATAAGCTTCTGTGGACCTATCACAGTATGTCCATATATCGGTTCAAATGGACTGAACCCCAGTGATTCATTTGGTCTCTCTCTCTCTCTCTCTCTCTCGCTCTGGTGGCAAGTAATAACATATGTATACCTTTATCCCATTCATTTTTATTTTCAAAAGAATATGTTCTCATCATATTCTTCAGTGTTTGATGATACCTTCCTATAACCCCTTATGTTTCTGGGTGGTAGGCTGAAGATTTAATATGTTTAATGCCCAACTGGTGGGCAATCTCCTGAAACACTGTATACATGAAATTTGAACCTGAGGCACTTTGTATCTGTATCGACAGTCCTACTCCAATGAAAAATTTCATTACAGCATCAATGATAGTAGGAGCTTTAATGTTTTTAATGGGATGGGCTCAGTATACTTAGTGGCTGAATCCATGATGGTAAAGAGAAACTTATTTCCCACTTTTGTTCTCGGAAGTGGTCCCACACAATCTATGATAACCCTGCTAAATGGTTCTTCAAGAAATGGGATACCAATCAAAGGAACAGGTTTTATTTTCTGACTGGGTTTTCCCATCACTTGACATGTTTGACAAACCTTACAAAATTCTGCAACATCCCGATGTTATTTGGGCTAAAAGAATTGATGTAATATGTGAGCTTGAGCCTTCCTAATGTCCAAGTGGCCCAGCATAGGTAAATCATGAGCTGTCTTAAAAACTTCTGCCCTATATGATAGAGGAACTACTATTTGATGAATGATTCTCCATTCTTCATCAGTGGAAGCATCTGGAGGTCTCCATTTCCCCATCAACACTCCTGATTCAATACAATAACAGACCAGGTCTTTTTGTACTTATTTTTCAGTTAAAGCTGTACATGCCAATTCTCTTAACTGAGGGTCAGCTTTTTGCTCCCTATTCATCTCGATTCAAATGAGGCATTTGACTCAGATGATCATTTTGGCTTTGCTGGTCTGAGAGGTTACCATTGTGGTTTACCTCTGGACTCGAGTTACCTTCATGGCTTACTTGGTCCTCCAGGTTACCAGCAAAGAATGTCTCTGCCAGCCCTTGACATTCATCATCCTTGCACTGGCTTCTTGTTTAGATGCTTCAAGAGCCATTGACCTTGTCACAACACAGGCAGGAAAAATGCCTGGAAATTCCTGCTCAAGATGCTCTGTGTCTTCTCGCATGACTGGCTTATCCGCTAAATGTGGTACTGGTTTACCTTTCACATTATCCCCTGCTATATCATTCCCTAGAAGGAAGGTCACACTTTCTATTGGGAGACAAGGTAAGATACCTACTATCACTGGTCCAATTTTGAAATCAGACTCGAGGTAAACTTCGTGAAGCGAGACTGTTATGTAATTTCCTTCAACACCCTGAATTGATACACTGGCTTTTTGATAAGTTTCATTGGAGAAAGGAAATACATCTTCAAACAGTAAGGACTGCGCAGCGCCAGTGTCCCTTAGGATCTCAACTGCCTTCTGGTCAACAGCATTTTCTTTCTGGGACACTGGCCCTTCCAATTTGAAACTTTCATAGCCATCAAATATGGACTCACCTACCCCAACATGTGGGTTCTCATATTATGGAGATTATCAGAATGTCCATATTTAGAGGTTGACACCCCTAAATGCTGGCTAAACCAACTGATTTCCCAGTATTATTTGTCCTTCTCAGGAGTAAAAAAAACCCCACAGATTTCACATGACCCCTTTTATGGCAGTGTTTGCATGTGGGTCCACTAAAGAATTTCTGCCCTGTTTTCTGATTAGCAGGTTTATCAGACTGAGGAGAATTATTGGGCTTTTGTTCTTCTGATTTTTGACAGGGGGAGAGATTCCCTGTTCTCTCTGGTTTCTTCCCAAATTTAGATCTGAACTGACCCAATTTGAGTTTACAACGAAGCTTTTATGTGTCAACTCATAGTCATCAGCCAAAACTGCAGCTTCATGTAATATATCTGCCTTACACTCATCCATATAGGTCTTAATTTCTTTCACAATGCCACCTTTAATATCTTCCAAAATAAGTTCCCTTAATTGGTCAAAATCACTTTGTATTTTCCTGGAGGCACACCATCTGTGAAAGAGATTTTCTTTCTTTCTGGCAGATTCCACAAATGTTTCACCTGGTTCCTTTCGGCTGTCCCTGAATTTTTGTCTGTAAGCCTCAGGTACTAACTCATACGCTTTGAGAACAGCATCTTTCAACACATCATACTCAGAACTTTGCTCTATGGAGAGGGATGAATAAACTTCTTGTGCTTTTCCAATAAACACGCTTTGTAACAGAAGAGACCACACCCTTCTAGACCTTTCGAAAGTATCAGCTATTTTTGTGAAAGACAGATACAATTTGGACACTTCTTTTTCTTAAAATTTTGGTACGAAATGTATATTCTTGGCTACTTCAAAATAATCTGACGGTGCTGAATTATGTGATCTAGAATGCCTAGGTTTGAGCTCTCTGAGCTTTAACTCGTGTTCTCTTGCCTCTCTTGCTAATTTTAGCTCATGCTGTCTTTCAGCCTGTGCATTTCTTTCATTAGCCTCTTTTGCTGAGTGTGCTGCTTCTCTTGCTCCCTCTGCTGCTTCTCCTTTACTCTCAAGTTTTAATTTAGCTAATTCCAGTTGAATTGCCAAACTTTTATCCTCTGATCCCTCATCCTTAAGGGAACCTTCTTTAACCAAATGTGAAATTATCACTTGTTTCAAAGGTATTTTCTGATACCTGATGGTACTTAAAATTTAAGTATTTGGCCAAATTTTCCAGGTTACCCATTGCAAATTTATCAAAATCCTTGACTTTCATGTCCGCACTAGCCAGAAACACCCTTGGATCTATTGCCTTGTTGTCATATTGTCTGTATATTGACCACAACTACGTTTATAAATACCAGATATCCTTTTTTGAGTTCAAACTGTAAGATTCAGAATTAAAAAACTTCTAGAATTTTCCAGATGATTAAACCGTTATGTTCCCATTGCAAAAAAAAATCATAGTTTTGTTTACATTTGATCCCATTTGTCTTGAATTTTTCCCCGACGAGCCCCCACAATTTGTTAAGATGCCCACCTTTTGAATTTTAGCAAAACTCAATGAAGAATGACAACAATGATATAATAATAACAATAACAATTCTTTCAACAATCGAAATCAATACAAAGTAGGTAAACTTTTCTCTGCTGGTAATAACAATGGCTAAACAAAGGTAAATCTTAATCCCTGGTGAGATTATCCACAGGTACTGTCCCACTGTTCCAGGTCCTGTGACAGCCAGCAAATGATCTGGTACAAATCCCACACAGATACGGTTTGATTCCAATGTGGTACTGAAAGGTATGGTGTTGATCCAATCCCAGAGAGGATCAGTTTAGTTCCAATGTGGTATAATGAACACCAAATGTACCGTCCACTCAAAGACACTGTCCACACTCCACAGGTATAATGTAAACAATGGCTCACAGTCCCCATGGCTTGATGACGACACACAGCTTCTGTCAGATCCTTCAGAATTATCTCTCTCTCAGTCAGGAAAATATCTGTTTTATATCTATACAGAGAAATCTCTAATTTGTTCCAGAGTTTTCCAATTAGTCACACATCCCAGTGCATTGAGACCTGTCTGGATCACCTCGTATAAATGTAGATCACCATTCTAGCTTATTCCACATGTTTACCAGTTACATTTGAGTCACCCACAAAACAGACCAACTTAATGACTCTGCTGTGACTCTGCAAAGTATGACGCCGCACACACTCAGTGGATACAGTGACCTCCCCAAATGAAAACAAACAGCCATACACATTTTCGTAATATATATATATATATATATATATGTATGTATGTGTGTGTGTGTATAGATATGATTAATTTATATATGATCATTGTGTGCACATAATTACTATGGCTTTTTATTTTCTGTGGTATTTATGTATATTCTGACTTCCGTTCATGCTAATTTCTCTATCGTAGCGTTTCCATCCTATATTGAGTACTCTTTGTTTGCTGTTGATGTTAATGTGCATATACGTTTGTCTTCTAGGGTTTCCATTTACATAAGGACACAAGACAAGATCGTTTCCTTTTGGCTATTCAATATATATGACATGACCTCAGTTTATGATTGATTGAAATTATATGATAAATATGTTTCAGATTAAATAAAACAGGCAGTGATTATGCTGTGAACAGCGCACTATGGAATAATTTTTGTCTAAATTTGTCAACATTGAAGAACTAGTAATGGTACTTATATAAAGTATCTTGCATTTTTAGAGCATGCATTGAAAAATATCTCTACTGGACTGCCATTCCAATATAAAAATCAAATATAGTATTATTATCAGTATCGTTATTATCACCATCAAGATCATAATTATTTGTCAGTTGTTACATCTCATTTAGCTGTGTGATAATTATACTCAGCCATAAAGCAAACAAACTGACTCAAGCACATTTGCCTGAATGTACTAAACCCTATCGCCTTGCCCTCTTGTATGAAAGTACTATACCTTATTGACTTGCTAACATGTATGGAATGTACTGTAACCTGTCGCCCTAGTGATTTCTACGTGATGTACTATACCCTATCACCAGGCTGACCTGCATGGAATGTACTATACCTTATCCCCTGGCTGACTTGTATGCAATTTACTGTACCCTATTGCCTGGCTGACTTGTATGGAATGTACTATACCCTATCACCTTGCTGACTTGTATGGACCGCACTATACCCTATCGCCTTCCTGACCTGTATGCAATGTACTATACCCTATTGCCTTGCTGACTTGTATGGAATGCACTATACCCTATCGCCTCACTGACTTGTACGGAATGGACTATATCCTATTGCCTTGCTGACTTGTAAGACATGTACTATACCCTGTCGCCTTGCTGCCTTGTATGGAAAGGACTATACCCTATTGCCTTGCTGACTTGTGTGGAATGGACTATACCCTATCACTTTGCTGACTTGTATGGGACATACTATACCCTATCGCCTTGCTGATTTGTATGGAATGGACTGTACATTACTGCATATTCTGTAGTAAATTATTCGTGCCACTGGCAATATGACAAATGTTAATTTCATGGGTAACGAGAAGGCACAGTGTAATTAACGCATCCCTTGTTTATCATCTGGAGGTGAAGGGGAGGGACAATTATGATCACATCCCACACTTTAGAGTGTCGACAGCTTTCTGTCTGGTTCTGTCTTTTTGTCACATATGATTCAACCGGTGAATTGATAAAAGCGTAGCATACAACTTTGTATCTTCTCCTCAAATTCTTCATTATTTGCCTGTAACTATTAACACTAAAGTTCGGCTCCTGCTACTTTCATACCGACATAAGTGCAAGTATTTTGTCACAACAATGTACATAGGAATAAACTCATACACGTAAGTAGTAATTTGACGGGAACTGAAACCGTCATGACATTATATGCCCCTTCAAGAGTCAAATATAACTTAAGATACATGTATAAGACAAAGTGGAAAAGACTAATTGATGCTATGTTTAGACTATAAGTATTGTTTACAATGTTTCAGCAGGGAAAAAAGTTCGTTGGCATGTTTAATATATTTGAAACACTGCACAATTAATTAACTAACATGTTTTAATCTTTTAATACCGTGTACTGAGGAAATTATCTTTTGATATAATTTTAAATTTATTGAATTTGTTGGCACAGCGTATTTCAATTGAAATGAGTTTCATTACTTGTATACTCGAACAAGAAAGGACCTTTGCCCGAGTTCGGCCTTGAAATATCCGCCTGCTACTTTTCCTGATGAAATTCTACCTTTGTTTGAAGCTCCACTTCTCTTAATATTCTGACCTCTTAGTCGTGATTTTCTAGAGCAGGCAATAATACGCTGTCATTTTATTTATGATTAAAAAGTTATCGACTGAAACGGAAGATGATACCATAGTGGTGATGCTCCTTAAGGAATTGGTTAAATTCCTGTGTCATGTCGTGTACAAAGGAGACACTAATGCAGTGAAGTGCTGAAAAGCACTTTGGTTTTTGTGTTGAATTACATTAATTGCAGGGTTTCCGAGAGTAGTCTTATGAGCATGCGACGTGGTAATAATATGACAATTATGTTGGCATTTTTGACATAACGATTTGACGGTGATCTGATGATATGACATTTTAATAAAGGACTTGCATGACAGCACTGTCACACTGGAAGCCATGATGTCGATTCAGAAAAACGAGTTTTCTAGTCACCTGGGAGTGAATCATTTATCTATGAAGAACTGAAGCTAACATCACAACAACACACGTGGCGTCATCGGTTGATTATAACCAGTTTTGACAAAGGCAAACATGAAACATCTACAGTACTATTAGCCTTCATGCTTAGCTCTAAATTTCCTTTTTGATGTGAGTGTGTCTGTGTGTCGAATGTAACCATAGTTCCATTTGAAGGTCAATCTTATTCCATGTTATCAAGACAAAAAGAAAAATACTTGAAGCAAAATTACGATTGTGGTCACACCATGACGTTTACAGTATCCTCAAATTGTGCAAAACTGCATATGTACAAAATTATAATGTTGCAAGGAATCATGTTCTGATTGACATAGGCACTGACCCAAAATCTACTTTTAAGAAACAAAATGTTATTTTTAATTTCAGTCTACTATTGTAGGTTTCTGAAATGAACCTATGTACATAATTGCCCTTAAAATGGTCCATTGTAGGGCACCAATTATGGACCTTTTCCCATGTTAACTATAGGGTATCATAGTTTGTCTTGGGTTGGGAAAGATTTTCGCTTGTATCTTGAGATTATGATATACACTTAACGATGAGTCAAAGTGTGCTACCGATGGCTCACTATAACTCTTCTAAAACAGACTACTACGCTTCACGACCCGAAAAATATTATGAATACCTTGATTTGTGCAATAATACCACACTTGAAAAATACAAATTTACAAACACACAATATGGTTCAAAAACGTGCATTGATACGATGCACTACACTTAACACAAGGTCAAACTATCATACGCACGACTTAATGAGACACAATATTTGACATGAGGAGAGGTTGATTAAGATGCATTTACAAACTAGATTATTAATATACCTCTTCACACGATAAAATTGAAAAGCCTTTAGTGTCCCATATTTTGATCCTGTCAGGAATAATGCGCACAAAAAGAGAGAGAAAATTGTATGTTTTTTCGATGTAGAGGTTTCATTGCCGGCCACTGTAGTGTAAAAACTCATGGCACTCTTTTTTCTACTCTCCTATGCTTTCCTCTCCTCACCCTATCTGTGCCAAAGTTGCTGACTACTCTTTTACACATATTATTATTAGTACAGATTATTGGTCCCCATGAAATATATATATTTTAACCTCATCCCATATTTTTGTATGTATATAAACCCTGTTGTATTTGGTCACCTATGTATTTTACAATTTATACTCACGTCGGAAAATAGCTCTCCAGAGCTAATGTTTATAGTAAAAAAACGACGGACATGAAATAAAGCTTACTTTGACTTTGACTTTGACCCTGTTCTCTCTCCTTCTTCCTTTTCTTTTCGTTCTTCTAGGCCAGCTGGTCTTTTTACCATCATCCGAAAATCTGGCTTCCATATCATCATCTACTTAATCACTGCTTTCACTCATAATTTGAACAGGATATTCTGTTACCGGTACATATTAAGTTTACTCGAAGGACGCATATGCGTGCTTAAACCTGGACATGGCATATCTCATGGGAGTTATAATTTAATGACAAGATCATCATTTGACAGCTTATCCTCTGTGGCGTTTTCCTTGAACCATTCGCTTCAAAATGGAATCAATAGTTACACCCAGTAGCATGTGTAAAGGATTGTAACGATTGATGTCATTGTTCTAAGCCTGCATTCCGTGTTGTGGTTGTCTGATGGATTGAATAACGGATTCTCAACCTTCTTACTTATTGGCTACACATAACATACGACATGGTACATATACCTACCTACCTACCTACCCACCAACTTACCTGACTAACTACCCACCAATCAACCTACATATCGTCACGGAGGGTAGAACATTCAGTTAGAAAATGTTCCTCCATAGGGCCCATCATTCAATAAAACATAGTTTACAACTCTTAATAGACATCAGTCACTCCAAAGGAAAAGAATCATTTATACATGGTTCCACACACAATAAGTAGGGCTGAAAAATTAAGTTTATATATCTAAGGGCAACCTCACAGGATTCTCACCGTCATTTTTCTGTTTGTTCCTGATCTTGTCTTCCTGGAAACATAAAGATAGTTTGCCGATTAATGCTATTCGTTACATCACACCCTGGTACTTTAGAGCATTCCCGGGTAATGATTTCTTCTGCCAGTATACCCGACTGTCGAGCATTTTGAACAGATGAACCCCGCAACTGTGTAAAAGAATAAAAAAAAAACTGCTAGAGACAAGATTTTGGTAGAGGACGCAGACGTGTATGTAGTCGCGTATCTTGGGGGTGGGGTTAGGGTTCTACTCTATTTGTTCCTTCACCCGTGGATGTCCCTGAAGATACGGCGCATCAGAATGGCGCAAGATAAGAATGCACGTTTTTTTTTCATCGAAAATATTCTGGAAAGAACCGTATCAAATAAAATGGGCGAAGCAGACGACCTTCAAATCAGCTGTCGCCAAAGACCAGTTTGACCAGGAATACGTTAACATTATATCTATGTGAGCTGACACCTTATTGGGTCACCTTAGTTGATTTCTACCTCTTGAAATAATATATGATATAATCCACAAAAAGGTATCAAAGACTTCGATGATAGATTTTTTAAACAAGACTTGACAATTCATAGTTGGCATGTTAGAACGTTACATTGGGCTGCCCTTATTCTGAATTAGATTAAAAAATCATGTGTGTAATGTTGTAATGGCCCTCAAAGGCACTTCTGATTTTGTGATTTTTATGACCATACTCAAAAGTGGCACAGAAAGATTGCAGGGGTAATCTTTCTTTCCTTCTCTGTCTTTGTCTGTTTCTCTCTCTCTCTCGCTCTCTCTCTCTCTCTCTCTCTCTCTAGCCACGGACTAGATCAACTTAAGTACAGATATTTCAGTGCAAACTATGAAAAGAAAGTTTAAGACTGCAAATATGAGATCATCGGTAATATAGATTTATTGGCACAACAGGGAGTAAACATTTCTTTATCTATGTGGCCATTTACACTTCTCTGGGAGCAAATTCATCACTATTGACTGATAAACCACAGAAATGCTTTGCAATGGCAATAAAACTATGAACTATACCTCTAGTTGCCTTTCTGCAGCGTGTATCTCCGATTTCTACCACTTAGACTGTTAGGTTAAGAAAAAAGTCAACAATTTTGCGAAAACTGCCGAGTAGCCAAAAGCATCGCAATTATATAATGCCAGAAGAGCAATAACAATCAAGTTCCTCGACGTCCCATGAAGACCCTAGCTGTACTAGATAAGTGGAAAAAAATGACGTGAATTTCCATGTCATTTTATCTCGGGTAAGTTTGCCATGAACAAATGACTTCTCTCTGAATTGATACGTGTGGCGCCGATTGGTGCCAGTGCAATCCACTTTACCGTCCAAGCAACAGAACGGTGCAGTCGCATGACTCTTCAGGGACAAGGACCACCTCATATCTGCAAAGTTCCTTTAACAACATTCTGACCACGATGTACAAGTGAGTCATACTGGAGACATGCTATTGTGTGGACATATTTTTCCTGTTTTTTTTCTTCCTTCTTCCATTAAAAGGGGAGACGATGTAAATCTTTCTGCAGAACATCTTCCTTGTTTATAGACTGCACATAGTTCAGAGATTGCTCTTTAAGTTAGGTCCATGTTTCTTATTGGTGGATTGCTACTCTAAATAATTGTTGCTATGCAAAATGATTACTGCGTTCTTCCACAGAGAGGCAAGATGTTCCGAATGCAGAAGACCCCCCCCAAAAGCCCACATAATTTCAGGAATCACTTTTAACGGACGTTGGTTTGGTTTAAACATACAGTATCATTTTTTGAAAATGGACACAATTGAATGGCCAAGCCCAGTACAAATGCCTCTTGCTTGAGGAATGCACAGGGACAGGACAGACGAGACACCACATGGCACGGGGCGATTATCTGTTGCATATCTTATAGGGATTTTGATTATCGTTTTGGCTATATCAAAGGAACTGAAGACCTCGGTCTGTGGCAAGGAACATCGCAGTGCCAGACGAGGTCCAGAAAGACAACCTCATAACGCAAGACTGATAATGGAGTTGAGAGCAATACGATAACTTGTACAGATCCATATACGAGACGCAATATATATATATAATATTCAGCTGAAAAAGTAAAGATGATTTTACTGACTTTATTAGGCTCAAATCTTTAGGTTTTAAGATAATAGTCTTGTACTGAATTTACACTTGTTATTTTCATTACTTTCAAGACTGCAATCTGAGGTGCCAAACATGTCAGTTTGCAAAGTAATTGTGGCACACGCAATTACATTTCTATGCAGATGGCGTATCGAGGCCAAACAAAGAAGTTGTGCCAGACATCTTTGATGCTCTAGCCACAGTTACAAACTGGTGAATTTGATAATGGACGCAGCCTATCCTTAGTCGAGCACGCACAATAGCAAGAAAACGTTCACCAACATAATATGGGCGTATTTGCTTCAGAGATCGTGGAACAGTAAATTTGGTTCTGAATTCCGTTAGAGATTTTGAATTTGTATGCAATGGCAGTTCATTTCAGAACCTTGTAGCAAGTTGGAAAAAACAGGAATTAAACAATTACTTTCCTGCGCAGTGAAGCTACCCCTTGATTTCTTAATTCTTTGTGTTATTAGAGCGGCTCTGGCAGGTACAGGATATTTTGCTTGGTTGATAAGAGATCTGTTTGGCAAATGTATGTGAATAGCCACACAGGACTAATATATTTTGGATCTGAGGACAATCGAGCATATATTGACCTTACGCTTTCAATAGATAATGATTTGAAGACTGACGGCCACATAGAAAGTTGTAATGTTATGTACTACTTTGAAAAGAGAAGATGTCACTTTCAATTTATCATGCGTAGATCTATGGCACTTTTTCATTTAAAAACATGTGCCGGATATACTGCGGTTGACTTTCAACAAAAATAGGAATATTAATGTAATTTCCAATGGATGTAATTACGCCTCTTTGTTGTGTTAATAAGTCTGTCCATATTACTCTTGTGCAATAAATCAGTTTATGCTTTTCTTCAATAGTCTGTAGCAACTTCATGCAGGAAGAGAAAACGGGGTTTTAAAAAAACTTTATGGCCAAATGTTGTATGGGATTTGAGGTTGATTGGCACTTTGTGCAATATGTTGATAACTTTGCACTGTTTTCTTTCCGTGTGACATTTACAGTATATCTAGACAGAATAATTGGCGTGAACCCACGTGAGAATCTCGAAAGATCAACACCAGCAAGATGTGGCTCAATGACAGCAACTCGCATAAGTCGACAGATTTTTTTCACATTTATCTTGTACTAATCAGTTCAATGTTGACTGAAAGACAATGTCCTTCTACTTTTAAATAGCTTTACGATTACAATTAACAAAATTGTATAATGCAACGAATAATACTTTCTTGTCATCGATTGGTAATAACATTGTTCGGAAAAAAATTAAAAGAAAAGGCATAAGAGGTAGAACGTCTCGTGGCAATGCACGATCACTGAGCAGACACTAATTTATTTCTCAAACAGTTAGTAAATCTGAGCTGTAGGTGCATTTTTGGCTATTAAAAACAAGCATATCTGAAGCGAAAACGTATATCACGAAACTTTTCCTTGAAATGCTGGTAGGAAAAACCAGCATACAGAGCGACACTAACCTTGTGTTCATTTGGCAGATATAAACAACTGAAACCGGAAATCGATTTTAATTTGTTAAATTTCACGCGATTACATGCATTCAACCTTAAAGCAGCCAATTCAGCTTCAAATCAAGTGACAAATTGTCGAACAGAATTGTTATAACCAGATACGAACCACACAAGAAAAATGGGTGAAGCTCTGTACGTCAGGGTAATAAATCACAGATACAAGACACCCGTAACAACCACTTCTATCCAATTTGAAATCTCTAAGTGGCAGCGGTTTTATTTTTCAAAACTTGATACAGACTAACCTACCCTAATCTCTTTAGATGGATAGTGTAGCATCCTAGTGGTTTCGGAACATAAAACAGTCAGAGGCTAGTTTGCCAAAAGTAGTGTACAGACATATGAAACTGAAACTGAATATTTGAATGAGGTACATTGAGTAGAGCGTTTGGTCTCAAACAACTGGCACAGTTATTTTGGAATACTGGACAAACAACTTGTAACATCTAATATAGACTTCATTTAGTCTCTCTATCTCTCAGACACACCCACATTATATATATATATAAATATATATAAATATATATATATATATATATATATATATATATATATATATATATATATATATATATATATATATATATATATATATATAAAAGCACGTGTTTGTACATGGGATAGTCCTAGATAAGCTCAAAGTTCACTTCAATGACATTAATATTATCAATAGAAAATGGGGTCAAAACCAGTTAACGTTTTTGCTACTCGCGCATTTGTTTATGCTTACCTCCATAGTTATAGTTCCGAAGGAGACCTTAGTGAATTAATAGCCCAACAGGATTACTAGTTTAAGGGTTTAATGTTGAAGTGACAACTTTCCCAAACCCGCAGATAATCAGGCATATTTATTCCATTAATAAATGACAAGAAATGGGTAACAGTTTCTCTGGTCCCTTACTTTTAATAGCCTGTCACCTGAGGCCCTGTATTCGTTGCGGGACTGAAAGTTCTAACACATCTGCACCCTCAGAGTATTTACTGGTCCAGGACTTTGTCAACCCTTTCCGTTTTTTATGTACTTTCATTTCAAACTTTTGATGAAAGCTAAACATCCAAATAAATTGATAGATGGAAATCGTAATTGTGCCGAATTTTCGTCAGGTAAGAATGATGTGCTGACGTAACGAGTTTTTACTGCACCATGAAATATTTGTATCAGTGTAAATAAGGTCAAACGATTAAAGTTAGTGACATGTTGATGTAGCCCCAACAAAAAGTAAATCAAAAGTTCCAATAATAAAAAAGGGGTTATGTATGTCATCATTAATGCAGTGAAAGATAACGACAATGACACCATCTGTTCCATAAAAATTTAATTTTAGCATGATTTATTTCCAAAGGAAATGGATTGGAGAACAAGTGACAACACTTATACCAACTCCTGCCCAGGTTACATGCATAGAATTCTGATATACAAAGATGACAGACAATAAATATACGCCCAACCAGGTATATACATGATACACCCTTTAGATTTAAATTATACGAGCTTTGGATAGGGTAATGTTGTGTAATGTACAATGTCCTGATCTCAATAATGAGTTTTTTGACATACTTGAAATATACCTTTGTTGACAGTAAGCGTGTAATTTTCCATAAAAATGTGCCAGATAGCTGAATATGTCAGATAAATGAATTGAATAGCACATAAATGCACTATTTGGTCCTCGATTTGTTGTCGTTAAGTGAATATGTCAGATATCTGAGTGTCATAATAATACTCTCTCCAATATAACCAATCTAAATTATAACCACATCAAAGTCGTTTGCCCAATTTTTAGTATTCTATGTCATATCCGAATGCCTGCGAAACACTTTTTGGAAGTTCGAATCTCGAAAGTAACATAATAATAGTACATTTACACTGTAGTATGTCCATTCACGAAGCCACCAACGTAAAACTTACGCGTCAATCCACACGAGCAACCAATCGTCAAAAATCAACACCCCGTTTCAAACACAACAATTCACAGAAACACTTGGAATATACCCGTGGACACGACATTCATCCATGGACCCTTTCCTGGTCAGAATAAAACAGAGTCAACGGTTTTCCTCAGCGCGAGATTACACCCAACCCGTGCCAAGAAAAGCTATTAACCTAGGCCATGCCATCATTATAGGTCTTAACTACAATGTTCGGTAAAACTGCTTTGTATGGACACAAAATTTAAGTGTGCCCATTAAAGCAGACAGCAATTTACATCTTGGTGCTTTTAGGCGATTTGAGCGGCAAAGTGCTTCGAACACAACCAAAATCACCACCGAGGCTCTTTATAGAGTGATACATGTATTATCGAGTGTGCCCACTATGCACGAGTATATTAGCGTTTGATGAGAACATGGAGTTTAAAATAGAAGGACGGTATACTTGGTGGCTGTCTCTGCGCAGTGTAATGCGTGTGAACCTGCCAATTGTGCCCTTGGTTGATTTAGTGACCAAAACATTACTGCACACAACGGAGTATGTGGATAGCACACGGCACACAATGTTAAGTTCATAACGTCCATGAAAATTTTTATCTATCAGACACAGGAATAACGCTAGCGAACAGAACCACTAGTCTCGCATGACATAGTAATTTAGAAAAGGTAACTTAAAACTGCTGAAGCGCTCGTCGGACCTGCAATTGATAACATACAATTATTTTGTTTCTGTATTCCCTTTCTTACCATATAAATTACTTTGAGGTCCGCTCGGTTGAAAGCTTGAATCATGAATTACACTTTCTTGAAATCAACACCGACACTTTCCCTCATAGGACAAGATTATTTGCTTTCTCCTGTTTTTGGCTCCTTGATCGGAACAGGCAGTCTATATTAAATTAACGAGAAAAGCTCTTCACACTTCGAAATGAATGTGTTACAAATACACATCTTTATGAATGTATCCACGTATTAATGTTGCAGATCTGTAGTATTGGCAATTCTGTCTGAAAAAAAAATCACCAAATGTTCGGGCCATCCCTTAAACGGGAAGTAGAGGATAAGAACAACTGACGTGAATAAGGCAACGGGTTATTTTGAAAGCGTTTTTTTTATCCCTCATGATTGGTATTTGTTTCCACACAGACTTGCTGATATGAAAAAAAAAGTTGTCAAATGACAAATAAACAAACAAAACAAGACAAAAACACACAAATCACACAAAACAAATTGGCAAACCAAAACAGAGAGAGAGAGAGAGAGAGAGAGAGAGTGAGAGAGAGAGCGAGAGAGAGAGAGCAAGAGAGAGAGAGAGCGAGAGAGAGAGAGAGAGAGAGAGGCCTCGCAATCAGCTATTTTTTTGCAAATATCAAGATGAAACCAACTTTTACTGACCTGCGTTTTGATGTAACTTTTGCGGACAAAGTCAATATGAGATATATAGCAACTCGAAAAGAAGGTAAGGTAAACCTTATGCGTGAATCTTACATTAACATGCAAGTTTCTGTCATCAACAAAAGTTAAAGGACTAAGGTATCTGACCTTATTTAAAGCCACGTAAAGTTGACTCATTCGTAGCCGGACCTTATTACAAGGTTTCTGTGACCCGTGATGTATGATCGCCGCACAAAATTACATTTTTTATTTTATTTGTACCTTTGTTTGTCCCATGATTATGTTACTTTCAGTCGTGTTATCTTAAATTGAAGATTCGAATGATCATGGAAAACTCTTATAAATTTGATGTTGACAGTATTTTTATTCCATGCATTTCAATAAAAAGGTCTCATTGTTCTAGTCTCTCAATATTCTTTAATATGTCCAAAAACACATTTAAAGCTTTAATTTTCAAACGGGAAGAACGTGGAAAATATGAAAAGTACATGTTTCATTTACATGAGTTGTTTCAGATAATATAACAATTTTACGTAAAATATTAGATTTTGCAACAAGATTGATTTTTAATTGAAATTATCCCCGGTAGAATTGCTAGCCGTACAAAAGATGCCCAATTATCAATGTTTTTTTCTTTTTATCTTGATCTACATTTAAGGGAGCTGGTCTTGTAAGAGCGGGTGTGGCTGGAAAAATCAAATTAAGTTTTCCGATTATCTATGTAGTTACTTTTATTGGTACGATTATTGACTAAGTAATTCATGTGCATATCCCAATTTCAAGTGAAACTAAAACTTAACCAAAATTTTAACGTCAATACAATTTGTCATATTTTTCTCAATATTGCATGTAAACGGCTTTTTGTAAGGAGTTCTCCATTTTTTCCCGTAAAGCTTTATATGTTTTACCGGTATTTATTATAAATGAACTAGTAATGAATGAGACCCTTGATAAACATTAATAGGATCGCCACCCTTGTGCAATTCCTATTAAAGGTCAGCTAAATCTTTTCGTTGAAGCATCACATACATTCCATCCAACAGTGAAATGCTTGCCAAAATGAAATAATGGACACCTACCATAATATTTGTTGGTATGTTTTAATTGCTATAAAGGAAGCTAGATTTTATAAATCAATTTGGCCACACTGCATGGTTAAGCAGGCAAAAGTCTAGCCTGTCCGCCCATATAGTGCAAGTGACGGTAAAGTCCTGTTTATCCGTCGACATACCGGTCCACAATCAGAGTAACAGAGGGCCCAGCCCTCCTACATCAACTGCACCCGAGTGAAAATATGTTTAAACCAATATCACTTTCATATATACCTATATTTTTTCTGTATTACGCACCAATATGTTTTTCGTAGTGAATAACAACAATGTAATGTGTCGTAAACAACAAATAGTATCGACGATGAATATAATCCAAGTTGCATAAATATGTAAGATATGGTACGGGGTGGTATGGCGAGTGTCGTGAAAACTCCGTCGGCCTCAGGTGGTCATTTAACAACTATTCACCTGTCACCCATACGGAAAATCACACATAGTAGTTTGGTCCTGCGAATGGTGTAGAAATAACCTTCGCTCAAAGTGGTTGTTTTTGCAGTGGATATATAGTGAATGAACTGAATTCCGAAATGAGTTTTTTCAGTATTCAGTGTAGACTACAAATTCATCATCAAATGTAGAAAAGAAACATGGGACACAATTTGCCGTCAATGTGAAGTTCATAGGTCACGTCAGCTCCAGAAATAAAAAGAAAAAAAAAAACAGTTTGATGATTCATAGCGAACTCCACGAGTAAACTAACCCCCCAAAACATAGCATCATATTCAGCCATTATTTCACAATTAATATGGCGCCATTTTCATTTTGGGGGCATAGTGAACAACAGTTCTAAAATATATATGAGGAGGATTGAGAGCACATTTGTTTTACTCACAATAAGTTTTTTCTGCTACAAATATTATATAAAAAGGAGTATATGTGGTATCTTATAAAGATGCCCTATGTGTTCATCATAACATTTTTATTCTTTTAGTCCCAGGTTTACTCTTAGTATTTGTCACCATGAAGCTTTGTCATTGTTCTTCATTTTTCTTCGCTTTTATTGTTTAGTCTCTTAGTTAACGTTACGATGGACACAATTTTTTTAAAAAATATATTCTTTAAAACTTTGAATACACATGCAGAAAATTTTATGTACTCGACATTTGTCAAGCTGCTAAGTTTATTTTGATTAAAGTTTGCGCCCATGACCATTTTATTATTGAAATTGAACCGCGCAGTATTATGTGGTCCTGTATGCAACTACAGACATTTCATATAATGCTACCCTCGTTCCTCACTGTAAAATATTCGTTTTTGATGTCCCCCATAACGATTTGCTTTAATGTTCATTATCTTTCCTCTCAAAACATATTTGAAGCACACGTTTAGAGCATGGTAATAATGTCCGTCAACAGAACTCATCTCGTCAAGCTACGCCCATCGTCCCGTGCGTCACTCCGTCTATATAATTTACATATTTTGGCCCAAAACTGTTGGTCAAATCTCCTAAAGCGTGGTGGGGAACACTTTGTTCACCAGTCAACGCTGTATTGTGATAATTTGTCTCGTATTCTATTTTTGAATTACCGTCATTAGTATCGTGTTGATCTGAGGTCATATGAAGCATCTCCTCTCATCATTAGAAAATGCTGGCATGGTTATATTGAAGTTGACGGGGAGCAAAACCCAATGGCTATTCACATTTGCTGGTGATGATGATGATGATGATGATGATGATGATGATGATGATGATGATGATGATAATGACCAATAACCGTTCATAACGGTTATTGTATTTGTGTCTTTTTGTCCAGAACCACTTCCTAGTAGTCATTACCCTATTCCTCAGTCCGAACTCTTTACTCTGCATGAGCTAACCTGTCCCTGTATAACTTATATACATACAAGTACTATTGTCTATATTGCACACGTTCCTCTGTAAAATTTTGACATAGGCTGTATTAGCCCAAATAAATTAAATGGTCTTCAGCGGGTAACTACTCAACATGTTTCGGTGCCTTTTACCTGTACATGTCTCTCTGAGTGACGGCTACTTGTCTAAGCTAAATATTCAGCAAAGACAACCCAAACAATAATGAATAAATTGGAACGTGGCAATCGATGAATTAGCTAAATATCTGAAGTTTTGCTTATAAATGCAGAGCTTCATATCAAAGAAGAATACCTGTCAAACAAATCATAATTACTAAATTTGCATAGTACAGGTTCAGATAAGAACAATTTGACTCACCCCTGAACCAACATGTACCCTTTCTAGTTGGACAGCTTATCCTAGTTAAACCATCAGCCAATGTTTAACTGAAGTGGAAGCAAGCTGGGGCATTATATTCAGTCCCAGTGATTGTAAAATAAACAGTAGCAGCTAGACCACCTGTATGAACCAAGGGAAATCCTAACAAGGACTGCAACAATGTACATCCTGCACCACAGATGTAAAACAAACTCCATGATGACACCTACTCTTCAAACAATTAAGCTCTATTTAAGTGCCAACCCTGAGTCAATGTGTCAACTTAATGTGTCAGGTTTGTGACATTTGAGAAAATACTGTCAATTTTGAGTATTTTTTTAATATTGAGTAAATGTGCATTTAAGCATATCAGAAAAAGAATGAAAGTCATTAGCATTTATGCCAAAAACATGCTATCAAAACAACTTTTCTTAACAGGATTTTAAGTACAATTAGGCAAACATGTAACTGTCGTAGGCCGCTTCTTGCTACCTGTAGCCCCTGGGGGTTTACCTAACAGAAAACATGTAATCCTAAAATGTCTGATAGTGAATATTAAAACAGAAAGATGCCAAAAGATAAAGTTAAGTAGCAAAACAGACAAGTCTAAAAACTGCAAAATATTGTGGCCAAACTTTCTACTAATCTTTGGATATTAACAGTAGAATTATAGGGCAAGTCATAAAAGAATGAAAGTCTTTTGTATTTATGTCAAGAGAATGCAATGAAAATATCAACCAAATATCAAGTACAATCAGGCACGCTTGTAACTGTCGTAGGCCGCTTCTTGCTACCTGTGGCCCCTGGGGGTTTACCTAACAGAAAACAAGCTAGCCTAAAATGTCTGAAAGGTGAACATTTAAACATAAGGATGTCAAAAGATAAAATTAAGTAGCAAAACAGGCAAGTCTAAAATCTCTGAAATTATTGAAGCCAAACTTTCTAACCATCTCGGGATATTTACAGCAAAATTTGTAGAAATATTTAATCAAAAGTACACCTTTGAATCCTCTTGACTCAAGTTTATTGTAAATAAATTTGGTTCTAGATGAAAATTCCTGAAATTTAGAACAAATACGACCAAATCTCAAAATCTGTGACAAAAATGTATTATATCCAAAATATCCGAAATATTACTGTCCGGGAAAGGATAATTAACTACTTCAAAGTTAAACTCATCTATTTTGTGATAGACTTTAATACAAAACCTGTCATTAGTGACATGAATATCCAAGTCCAAAAACACATCTCTGAAACCATCTGAATAGTTACCCTCCGAAGGGATATCTTTTGGGTAAATTTCTTTAGCAATTTCACTGAAATTTTGTGCATTTACACAAGCAATGTCATCAATATATCTTGCGTTGTTTGATAAGTTTGTAGCCATTTGAAAGTCCTTTTTTATCAATTTTTCCATATACTTAAATTCAAGCCAGGTTAAATGCAAATCAGCCAGTAAAGGGGAGCAGTTGCTACCCATTGGCATGTCTTTTATTTGTTGAAAAACCAATGGTCCGCATTGAACAAAAGCATTATCCAAAAGAAATTTTATAGCATCTATCAAAGTTTCAACAGTGTAAGATTTAACGTTACTTTTTGAATATTTATTGTGTGATCAATATGCTTTCTTTGTATATGAATTGATATTAATGTATGGTTTACCATTATGTTTAAACATTTTGCTTATTACTTCTGAAAGAGAACTTTTGACTTCATCTATAGGTAGATTTGTGTACAGTGTAGAAAAATCCAAACATTTGAAAGTTTTTGCTTTTAAATCTTTGATTTTAGATAGAAACACGGAAGAATTGCTAATACTCCAAAAACAATTTATTTCACAGTTTCCAGAAATTGCATTGCAGCATTTACGAAAATGATTCCTAATTGCAGTCAAACACAATGTTACTTCTTTTGATAATTGCTTTGTTGTACATTTTGCAGCACCGGCTATGAATCTATATTTAAAAGGGTTTTTATGTAATTTGGGTATCCAGAACAAAAGTGGAATAGATGAGTCCTCTTCAGAAATTTTGATATTAAAATTCCTTTTCATCTCATCTTTATGTGTATGTATCAAATTATCAATGGATTGTTTGTGTAATTTATAAACGTCATTTCGTCTTATGTCTGAAATATTGTTTATATCACGTTCTTTTTTCAAAACATCCAGATAATATTTTTTGCAGATGATCCCAAAATTTTTCCCTACCTTATGTTCCCACCTTAGGGACACCAGGTGTCGGTCAGAGTAAGAATGGATAAACAACTTTTCTTGGTGCGAATTGCGCCTTACCCGTGCCAAGGAAAGCTGTTGGTATGGAGCGCGCCCTTATGCTGCATGCAAGTCTAATGAAAAAAAAATTCTCATAAAAAAGATGTTTTTCACTAACATGAAATTTAAGTAAAAACACCAAAGCAGACGAGGATTCACTTTCTCCTCATCCAGTAGAGTGTCGTGTGTATGACGACACTTCTCACAGGTCGTGGGTGTGCAGGCGAACAGTGTTAGTTGTTATCTCGCAGAGTGAAGTAGTGTTTTCCGGTCTTTCGGATTTAGTAACCATTTTGCTTTGACTGCATGCGCCTGAACGACAATCTCACGCAAAAATGTTGATGAGGCGAAAATTATCAGCAAGCTGGAATCTCCCGACAGTGTCTTGTATATTCGTCATGGCAATTTACCGGGCGGGTAAATCCCAAAAAGGCGTTTGTCTTTTGGTCCAGATCTAAACAATGTATATGCACTTTGAAAATATTTTGCGTGATATATTGGCGGCTTTTTTAATCAATGGTTTCCACAGTGGTCGTTTTATGTATTTTCTGCGATCGCGTAATCAATTCCTGTAGTTCTTCTCCGTTCTGATGTTAATAGAAAGTCGACGACAAATGCAAGTGAAAAATAACCATTTTGATGATCAATATCAGATCTTAAATGCGTAAAGACTCGAATTTCTTTTAAGGTCATACATCAAAAGATTTTGAACTATTTCATAATTTTTATGATCTGCCGCAACGTATATCACTCATAATTAGCGGTGCAAGTACAACTAATAACTCCGATGCACTTTTGTCGCTACGGTTTTGTAGCTTCCTGTATATATTGGACCTGTCTTTATTGACTTGCACGCGACTGGATACTGTATCATTGCGGTGTATTGCTTCACGTAAGCCCTCTGCGGTGGGAGGTCCCTTAAGACAGGTTTCACTGTAATTTGGTCGATAATGATGATAATAAAAACTGTTGTCAAAGATAGATTAAACCATGACTTTGTTAATTTTGAACCACATCATGAAACAAATTTTCTATTAACCTCATGAAAAGGACAAAGACAGATTAAACCATGACCTTGTTAATTTTGAACCAAATCATGAGATAAATTTTCTATTAACCTCATGAAAAGGACAAGTGAAATATAAATGATAAATTTCCTCCTTCCGAGAGTCACAGAAGTTACACTATCCATGATTTAAACCCCAGCGCCCTCGATCCGTGTTCAAACCTAGAATACCGGTCCGACCTTTAAACTTACATTTCATTTACATGAAATCCAGGTAATAGTACTTGTACTCTTCAGCTGAGACAAACCTTTAAAACAAACCTACGTATAGTGTGACTTCTATACTGTCGATTTCACAGAAAAAGTCAGACGCCCATACACCAGACCTAATCGAAAATAAATATTAAGCCAATCTCCATGATAACTATGTATTGCCCAGTCCATACCAGCTCTGTTTAAAATACCACATATTTCCTGAAAAAAAATGGCCATGCAGAATTTATTGTACCTGTGACAAATTTCGAAAAACACTAGGCTGCCTAATCTACTCCATTCTTCCTTTTATTGCATATAATGAAAATAATTGATTCTCATTCCATCAGCCTTAAGAGAAATTGGGATTCATCCGAGGTCCCGTATGAGCGCCACGTCTGGGGGATTAGCGTTGATTTGCATCACTACTTTGGCAATGCCATATTGCAATGATCTCAGTGGTTCAGAACGTGTGATCCTGTTCTCAAGTCCAGCTATAGCAACCATGTAACACAGAAAGTATGACTACCTTCTGATGTAAAGTTTCGCCAAAAGAATCTCTGTTCAAATTGTAATGTTTAGCCAGAATACTGCTTGCATAAGCACGAAGTTTACTAACTTTTGGAACCAGCAAGTTTTTAATATGAATATGGTATGTTAACAATTCAAGTATGCAAACAAAAAGATATTTATAAGCACCACTCTCTTCAATGAAATTATTCTCTAAAACCCCCTTTTTTCAGAAAAGCCGGTTTTTTTTTAATCATTAACCAAAATATATACATAGACCAAGCCATTGTACACAATTTTTTATCAGCTCGAGAAGTAAGTAACACCTCACGTGACCCTAGCACGCATGAGGCACCAAGACAGATGAGGAAAAAATAGCTTATCATCACATGGCCACCGTAGAATGACATCACAGCTAAAATGCCCATCCAGGAAGTAAACGGTGGCCCACTATTTCGGCCGGTATTCTTATTACCTTTAAACGATTAACAATCAAAATTTCCTGGCTCAGCCTCTGTGCTTATAATAAAATATTGTAACCAAGAGTGAAATAATGAATATGTGTGATAATAAGTTCAAATAAACCATATGAAGAAAGAAAACATGCTCTTCTGGGACCTGAAGGTCATCGATAAAAATCGTAACAGTACTGACAAGCTGAGCTATGGACTGAATAACTAAACTGATAAAAATACGGAACAGAAATAGATAGATAATTAGAAAAATAGGCTATCAAACAAAGATTTTAATTATTGTTATTGTTGTTCTTGTTATTGCTATTGTTATTATTATTGATTAGATAGATAGATAGTTAGATAGACAGACAGACAGACAAATAGATAGATATATAGATAGATAGATAGATAGATAGATAGATAGATAGATAGATAGATAGATAGATAGATAGATAGATAGATAGATAGATAGATAGATAGATAGATAGATAGATAGATAGATAGATAGATAGATAGATAGATAGATAGATGAACCGACGAACAAACATGCACATTGGCAAGCCAACAAACACAAATGAACAAATAAAAAAAAATCAGGTTTCTACATGCATATAGTTCAGTAACACTATCGCCCTCAAACCTGTCGATAGTGACCGGTGGTACGGGATGTGATGTGCTTCATATATTTACTTTGGTATTGCGCTGCCATCGAATATTTTGAATACATGTATCAGAGACTACTCACCATGAGTCAACACCCCTAATCGAAGGCTATCCTTGATGTTCTTCGGCCAGTGTGGATAGCTGCTCACTCACTCATATCACATGACAAATCAAAGGCAGCCATTGCTGTATTTGTCTCTTTTCTGTGTCCTTGTGGCCTCTGTTGGGTAATGTACATGCGTGCTGTCTAACGTTCATTTTGCTCCAAAACGAAAGGAAGATAAAGAGCCCATCCTACGCACACTGGTACATGTAGTGGGAAACATCGTTCCTCCCGACATGTGTGCATTTCAATAAAAATGTGTCTCGTCAGGCGGGGATGTGACAAAGTCTTAGAGCTCTGAAGTGACAGAGGCATCACAGGGAATCACAGGCGTAATCCAGTCAATAAAAAATATCAAGGTCCTTCCTTAGCAAAATAGTAATCTCAAGAACTGTCAAGAAAATGTACCTGTCTGCAGGTACATTTTTTTCTAATCACTTGGTGAGCGTCAATAAAGTTCATAGATCCCATGAGGCCATGCCAAATCTATGGCAAGCCGTTTTGACATTTGATTATATTTGGCGATATTGCCGAATCATTCAGCGATATCGCTAAATATTCTATGATATCGCCAAATATTTAGCACTATTTCTAAATATTGACTGAAATAGCCAAATATTTATCCCTAAATATATAGCGATATCGCTATCGCTAAATCATTTAGCTATATTGCTAAATGATTCAGGCATATCGCCATATCATTTGGTAAATCCCCAAATGTGTATGATGCAGCGATATCGCCAAATGATTTAGTAATATAGCTAAACCATTATGCGATATCGGTAAATCGTTTAGCAATAGCACTAAATCATTTAAGGTTATCGCTAAATCATTTAGCGACACCGTTAAAACATTTCCGCTTCCTGTGCTATTTTTGTTCAATATGGCTGCCGATTTGGAGGAAAATGCGGTGACTTCATCGTTTCAAAATGTTCTGCTGAGATTTGATCATCTTCTGTGGCATTGTTAATGAGTTTATTATCATGCTGCACAGACAGTGTATGCTAACTGTAAATTTTTGGTCAAACGTAACAGTCAGGTCTACAGATCCAAATACTCGCAGTGTCGCGGCATTCATAACCCTGGCACAGCACAATTTCCCAGCAGGCATCGGCTCACTTATTCAGCGATATTGCTAAATGATTTGGCCATATCGCTAAATGATTGAGCAATATCACCAAATTCATCTTATCTGACGATGTTGCTAAATCATTTAGGGTTATCATTAAATGATTTAGCGGTAGCAGTAAATAAGACCATTTAGCGGTATCGGTAAATGATTTGGTGATATCGCCAGTTAGGATTATCTGTCAAAATGGCTTGCTATACAAATCATACATATATATTTTTTTCTTGACAGTTAGTCTGTAAAGTTTCCATTTGGAAATTGAATGCCTAGAGAATATTCAAATATTGTTGCGACACTTGACATTGACAACCCTTACCCAAGTCGGACCGGCGGCTTCCGGGATTAGCCGGAAAAGCCAGACGGGTAGAATACCGATCCCGATACTCTGTCGCTACAAAGCCGTCTTACCCTGCTGAAAACCTGACAGTTGTTTCAACAAACAGAATAGATAGTGCATCTTCACTCAAGCAGCAAATAAAGCCCTTATGATAATGGCCTTAAATACGGCTTATACTGAAGTTACTTGGTGTTTGGGGGGTTCCGGTATTTAATGAAAAAGACCGGTAATCTGACAGGACCAGGTCCTAAAGGAAGAGTACGTTTTGGGTTATGTGCGAGTTAATTCAGCAAATGCTGTGTTGAGAAAGATGAAAAAGCACTACGCATGCGCGTACCTGATAACTAAGTTAAACTGTTCAATACAATAGTGAATATACAATAGGGGTAAAATTTTTGCAGGTATAAGAACATTTAGTCGTCCTTAGCAGAAAGCCCACCCATTTCCTTTGAATTATGACAGGTGTAGCAGACGGTGCTGTGGACAAGTGTGGGACGCATGTCGATTTTTCCTTTAAGTCATTTTGCCTGATACTATTTCCTTGCTTTGTATAGAAACTTTCAATAAGCAGTCGCATCATTTTGCATAAATGCGACATTCGTCTTAAGAAGAACTTCACCAACTCCGTCGAACTGTGGTATGGTTACTCCATCAAACACACCTACGTCTCGAACATCGTTTCCAGTTCATAAGAGTTAACATGATGACGTAGTGAATGGCAGTACCGTGCACACAATTTTCGTCGATACGATAAACTGGATATCAGGTTCGCGATCCGGATTCCTTTCTAAATTCTCATTAATAGAGGGATACATAAACTTTGAATCACAATTAATTTCTCAGTTTTCCTCTGAAAGACGTGATTTTTTCAATCTTTATTGTTGTAAGGTTGCATAAAAGCCAGTCTTGGCTTTTTATTATTTCGAGTAGATTTGTCCAGAGACCCTTTTAAACGTCAGGAGCTTTGATACTTGAATCAGACGCTATCTTTTCATATTCAAGGTTTGTAGCTCAAAAACGAGTAAAAACAGGTAAGACCCGTTTTACACATCAGTACATTTACTCCATATTTCCAATGTAGTTGTTCAGATCGAGCCATAAATGAAATAATAGATGTAACTTTTGTGTAAAATCGAGAAGACAAAAAAGTGTGAGACTCGTTTTTTTTTTTAGATAAGCATATTTATTCCATAGTTCCAAGATAATATTACTAAATGTGACTTTCCTGTGAATTTAGAAGACAGTTTTGCGTTATTGTTCACAAAATTCCCCCACACATCGTTGAAAGTACAAAATACGGAATCCTCAGCCTGTTTGCCTTTTAGAAACTGCAAACTTTTGTTGCACTTTTTGTGAGAATTCTTTGCTTGGTCGGGTGAATTGCGAACCTGTGTCATAACGTATCATGCATTCTTTTCACTTGATAATACTCTATTGGTTTCGAAGTGCTGTGGGCCATTGCTCCGACTTCGAAATTATATTAGAGGTGTATTTCATAAATTGTCGGTCTGTGGAAGTGCCCTACCGTGTCAATGTACAAGCCACACCTGCTATAACATCACCCTGGGTCCTTGGACAACCTTTTAGGGGTTGTCCCGACGGCCTAGAGGTCAGCGTGTTGGACTTTACATTTGGCTAGGCGAGTGTGCCGAAGGTAGTGGGTTCGAATCCCATACAGGTCGACGTAAATTTATCGCTTTTTTCACTTAAATCAGAGTGCAGTGTACATACTTAATAGTAACTTTATCGTTTTTTTCACTTAAATCAGAGTGCAGTGTACATACTTAATAGTAACTTTTCGAGGAAATTGACTGAAAGGTTTAAACATTCCCAGTGTTGGCTGAAAGGTTTAAACATTCCCAG
>OZ026629.1:13614716-13874716 GCA_964020975.1 Hermodice carunculata
CACTTCTTCTTGAGGCCGAGTAGAAGCAGGTGTCCCCCAGGGCTCTGTTTTGGGTCCTTTATTGTTCCTTATTTTCATAAATGATATAGTAAATGTAGTGCAAAAAAAACCCCACCCCAAACTCTTCGATGTATCCGTCTTCTCGTCCACAGTCAAACTTTGGAACAGCCTACTTGTTCATGTACGAAATTCTGAAAATGTTGATGAGTTCAAATCCAGGCTCAATAAAAACACAGAGAAATGTAATAAATTAAATTATCAGGGGGGAGAGAAGTGACAGTCCTACACGCACGCCTGCGAATGAAATGTAGTATACTTCAGTCAGATTTGTTCAATAATGGTGTTGTGGACTCTCCGGGGTGTGCCTGTGGTACAGTGAACGAGGACGCGTTTCATTATTTTTGTGAATGTATGACATATAAAGTTCATCGTGACGAACTTCAAGGTTCTGTCCTGTCTCTCGCATCTATTACTGTTGAGACACTTTTATTTGGGTCTAAAAACTGTACTTTCAAAGAAAATGAAGATATTTTTAAAGTTGTTCATAGATATATCATTGAAACAGATAGATGTGACACATGATTATATATGATATTTAATATTATATGCAAGAACATGGGTTACATAATTAGAGGGCGTACTCCAACCACCCTCTCCCTATCTGTGAACATGTACCGTGCTATATTATTCTTCCTTGATAGAGTGGCTTGCCACTCTATCTGTCATTGTTCCTTGCATCAGTCCTAAATGTTGTCAATCGTCTTTAGTTACTCTCCTGTCTGAGCAAGAAGGATTAAAATCGGGCACCGTCCTGTTTCCTAACTGCTTCAATAAAATATGTTTATACCAATGTGCCAATCAGAGTTGTCCTGAAAAGTTGTTGACCACATTTCACTAAATGAAATATCATTTATTGAAATCTGATGGCCAGTATTTTAAAGACATACCCGGAATTGCCATTACCCTTAAATTAAGAAGGGGTCCGGAGTGACACCTGTGCCATTGTGTCACCTTGCTTTGCTTCGCGTAGCACAAAATATCACAGGCCTCCTCTGCAGCCACGATATCACAAGTGAAATAGGTTGAAAAAAAACCACACGTGGTAGCTTAGTGTCCATGCAGGGCATAACGTATGTTGCCTGTAGGTGGCAGTGCAAGTAATTTTTCCCTGGTATCCACCCGTTGCAGGTGGAGATACCTGGGAGAAGTTATGCATAGCTGATTTTAATAGCACTTTGTACATCAACCAACTTGGGCATGTATTCCAGTGTGGTATGTAAACCAGCATTAAAAAAAACCAAAACTTTTCTGCCGACAGTGAACAGTTCTCTCCCCCCCCCCCCCTTTCCTGGGTGCAGCGTGCCAAGCCTGTGTTGAGGAAAGTTGTTGACTGACAGCATATTAATCTTATTGACAGAGAGGAAGCAAACAACATCTGCAACATCACAGGCTTGCGGCTAATTTTAAATGACTGAAAGTTGCATGTCTCCACTACATCAGCATTATGTTCCTCGGGGTTAAATGGATTGTTTCAACAAGACAAGCCAATGATCAGAAAAAAAGAAAACTAGAGTAAAAAAAAAAGTATCAAGATCATTAGACACATAAATGGCTCTCTGTAGATCTGTCCTGTGCCTCAGGCAAGTTCAAACACAGAAGTCTGCCACGTTTACTGTGAAAATTTAAATGCTGGATGAATCTTTGTCTCAGATATGTACATGTAGATCTATCACTGTGACCCCTTCTGAACCAAAATATAGGAACAAGACAACCTAAATGGTACACTCTAGTGTGCCGAGCCAAGTCACAGATCAATGTGATCTGCAAAAGGAAGTGTGCCAACTTCCTTCAACAAAAAGTTGGTAAATTTGGTTTGATGTCATTGGAGATATCTCATTCTGAAGAAATGAAAAAGAACTAAATATATTTTTGTGGTGAGGCAGGTCCAAAAATATTGCAATCATGCACTGAACAGTGGTAAATAAGCTTGGATCTCAGACCTGTACAGTATGTGAACCACAACTTAAAAACAATACAATCATCAATAAGTATGATAGTCACAGTGAAAATAAGAGTTGTGGCTGCGGCATCAGAGCTGAAATTCTTCTAAAACTACATGATGCATAACCCTGTCAGACAAAACTCCATGGGTATTTTCCTATTAATGCTTCACACTAACCATGGGTCTATGAGCCACCATTACCAAGGCACAGGCTAGTGTTTCACTTTACCTTAAGTTTGTTTGACCTTTCAAGGTCACTCAGGGTCAATATTAGCATTATGGTAAGGGAGCCCACAGGTCTTTTCCTATTTTTGTTTAATAGTAACCATGGGTCTAGGATGTATCATCAGCAAGACATTAGCCAATATGGCATATTTGCTAAGCCAACCCCCCCCCCAAAAAAAATGGAGCAAAAAATCATAAACAAACTGAAAAACCACTGCTTATAGCAACAGGATTCCCCAGATCTGAAGAGTATGTACCAAAATCAAAGCAACAAGTGAATTGGTAGCAGAGCCTTCAGCTGATATGTCTTCCATAAGGAACATTTCCACCAAGTCTTAGCATAATCTGCATGATGATTTTGGAGAAGTCAAAAACAGAAAGAAAAAACATACAAAACTTAATAAAAACGTAGAAAAAATTGCAGTACCGCCCATTGGAGAAATTAAGGTCTGAAGGTCTCCACTAGTATTCCTTTGGTGTTGGAGAAGTCAAAAATGTCAATTGTGGATGATGTTCTAGTAAACACCTACCCTATAACCTCATCTGAGTGACATGTCAGCTGGGATGTCACTGAAGCATGACCATTTAGACAAGTTACCACTGATGCTAGTAACATCCCCCATCTGCAAGAATTCATGGGCAGGGGATAAATATCATTTGAGCAAGACCACTTAAAACAAGAGGCCCATGGGCCTAATGCTCTGCTGACCGCCATCACCAAAATATCATTTTCTGAAATTCAATACACGTATTTGAAAAATTAATCAAGGTTAGCCTTATTATGCAATATCAAACTTCCACATCCTTATTCTTTATCATGATACTGAATTAAATGTCCTTTTCTTAAGTGCTTAATGACCTTTAAAAATAGGTCAAGGTCACACAATTATTGGGTCATGATGACCAAAAACATAGGTCACCAAGTAAGTTTTATATACAATGTACTCAAGTGCACTTTTGAACTACAGGCTAAATTCTCCTTGCCACTGACACCCAAACTACATCCTACCATTACATAATCACATCTTCCACCTTAATGGGTCTGGTGACCTTAAAAATAGGTCAAGGTCACTGATCTAACATAATAAATTAGCATTGGACATGATCTATATATTCTATAAATTTGGCTTAATATCTAATTCAACTATTCTCCAAGATGGAATTTTGCATCTTTCAAGACATTTTAACTCGAAATTTCCGTCAAATTATAGGTAGCACCACCAGTATCATAACCAACTGAGATTTTGATCTCTTCTAGAATTCAACTAAATTTCATGAAGATTCATCAAAAATTATGGATGCTGGACTGGTCACAAGATTTTCACATTATGACCTGTATATTACACAATACCTTTGGTGGCACCACCAACACAGATGTTGACACACTCTTTAACTTCTAAATGTTATAAATTTCAAAAATTGTGTGGTGCAGAGCATTCATGAGATGACCCCCATATTGAAACTGGCCATTTGACCTTGAACTTCATCTCGGATTAAAAAATTGTTTTCTTTCAAAATGTGCACCCCACAACCAGCTTTCCATACCTGGTCTGTTTGCGCAAATCTGGTAATAACCTTTTTGAGTTATTGAAGAAATACAGTATACTTGGACAACTGCCAATTCCGTAACTAGCGAGTCATGATGACGCAAAAAGTAGGTCACCAAATACAGTTTTACGTACTATGTAATCAAGTGCAATTTTGATCTGGAGGCTCAATTTTCTTTGCCACTGTTATCCAAACTACACCCTGCCATTACAAAATCACCTCTTTTAGCTTTACAGGCATGGTGACCTCACAAAATTAGGTCAAGGTCACTAATATTATATAACATTCTAGCATGGGACATGGTCTATATATCCAAAAAAAATTGGCAAGTTAATTTATTTTTCCAGACATGGAATTTTATATCTTAAAACACCTTTTGGCTCATAATTTTCATCAAATTAAAGGTGGCGCCACAAGCATCATGTGCAGCTTAGCCTTTGACCTCTCCCACAATCCCACAATATTTGGTGAAGATTGGCAAAAAACTAAATATACTACAGTGTTCTCAAGATTTTCACATTTTGTACTCAATATTGCATAACACGTACGGTACATGTAGGTGGCATCACTAATATCAAAAGAGACCTAGATTTTCAGACACACTATAAGTTCTGAAAGTTACAGTGGGCTAACTTGAACACTGTGGATGGTATCACGCTAACAAGCAAAAGTTTACAGATAGACAGACGGACAGGCATGAGTGGTCGCACCAGCTCTGCGACCTTAGGTCAGCAGAACTAATCAACAATGGTAGACACCCACCAAAGGTACATTTCTACTATGTTTGAAGTGAATCTGGCCTACAGTTTTGGAGCAGAAGTCAAAAATGTGAACTACTATAGCAATCCCCATTGACTTAACATTGACAATGTAACCACTAGGAATATGTATACATTAAGCAACATGTAACTAAATTGAAAATCTGTTCAAAATCAGAGATCTAGAGTGTCACCAACCAGTGAACACATAGGTTGGCCCTTCCACAAACTACATTTCATTACAATCTAAATACCATTTTCAGAGAAGAAGTCGAAAATAGCTCTAACTCCCAAGCATTCATTCAAAAAAAACAGAAAAAATCACAGTGCCACCTGTTGAACAAATTAATGTGTAGGAGTCTTAAAGGTGCCCATATGCAATTTTGAAGCCATTGGCCAAGCAGTTTCAGAAAAGATTTTTAAAGATTTTCCCCCAAAAATGAGCAAGTGCACTTATAACAAAAAAATAAAAGTATCACAGGAACATATCCATTTGAACAAACATGGTAGAAACCCACACAAAGTTGATTTGCCAAAAGTTTGAAGTCAATCCAATTGACGGTTTTGGAGAAATAAAAAATGTAAATTGTAAGGGCCGCCAGAAATATGGACAACAGATGAACGCATTAAGCTCCATCACATAATCTCAGCCAACTTGCAAGTCAGGGGAGCTAATAATTGGCAGGGTACAGATCTACTACAGTGTGCATAAGAGCTATCACTTACACTACCTACAATATGGTCTGGACAAAATTGTTGCGGACTAAACAAACTTCATTAATTAATTAAAAAAGCAAGCTAATTACCCACATAAAAGTATTTCTATGCACACCTACAACATACGATCTACCAACCCGGACAATTTCAAAGGAATAGCTTTTATAGTTCTCATGATACAGCCCCCCCCCCCCCAAAAAAAAAATTGTTGTGGAATTAACACACTTTGTAACAAGACATATTTGTAAAACATGAATGCCATTATTATGTTGAACTTCGCCCTCGTTAAAGCTGATCTAGCCTTAATAGAAGACTATGAACATCTACAAAATAAAAGCTCTAGTTCTAATAAAAGTCTGTAGTTACTAAGCAGAAATGAATTTCAGCAATGTGGCTCTGTGACCTTGGGAGTTGACTCAAGGTCACCCATTTCAGAACTTGATCTAGCTCCTGTAGAAGGCTACATTCCTGTGCAATATGAAAGCCATACGTGAAAAACACTTTCAGTTATGAAATTCTGAGTTACAATGCAGAAAACAAGTTCACAGAAGTGACCTTTTGACCTTTGAATTTATGTCAAGGTCACCCATCTTTGACCTTGATCTAACCCTGGATAAGGACTATAACCCTCTGCAATGTACAGGTCCTATCATAAAAAAAACTTTTTTAGTTATCATAAGAAAACCAAAACTCACTGCAGTACATCTGTGACCTTGGAAATAGGGTCAAGGTCAACCAACTTCATAATTCACCTAGTCCTTATATAGGGGTATATACCTGGGCAGTATCAAAGTCCTATCTAAAAAACTACTTGAGTTATGGTGCAGAAACCAAAGTCTCTCTACAGACTGACTGACTGACATAAGCAAACCTATATGCCCCACCTTCTTTGACTGGGGGCATAATTAATTAATGGAGGTATGCAACAGGCCACGAAAAACTGTACCTATGCACACCTTGTACATAAGATCTACCAACCCTGAAAATTTAAAAAGGGTAGCTGCTGTTGTTGCTAAGATATGGCTCAGACAAAATTGTTTCGGACAGAAGGAAAGATGGGCAGACACACAGACGGACCCCATAACCATATCTCCACATTTCAAGGAAACAGGATGTCAAACTTGGGAGAGACTCACCCAAAGAAGATTCTCACCAAGTTTGACGAAGATCTGACCTACAGTTTCTTTGAAGCAGCCAAAAACAGTAGACAAGAACAGACAGATGATGGACAACTGACCAATCTATTAGCTTTGCTGACTGACAAGTCAAGTGAGCTAAAAATCCAGAAAAATCAAACCTGTGCTGCATTGTGACGCAATTTGGTTCATACAAACACAAAATAATGTCTTACACAACTTTAAAAGAACTCAGCCAGCAATTTTGGAGAAGAGATTGGTGGTGTCACAAAGACATGAAATTTTATTAAGGCTTGTACCTGATTATCCAAAAACGTGATGTGCAGTTCTTTTGAAAAAAAAAAAAAAAAAAACAAGATATGTTTGTAAAACATAGATGCCCCCCTCCCTCATTACCCTTGCCCTCGCTACCCTATTGATAGTGGTAGAAGGGGCACTCGTGACCTTACAAAATTAGTGAAGGTTAATCATACATCAATGTCACATATTTTTATTCTTTAACCTTTAAAATGAGGTCAAGGTCATCAATCTTCAAACTTCGCCTACCCCCAAATATGGACTATAATCCTGTGTAATATAAAAGTCCTAGCTTAAAAACCTCTTCAGTTAATGTGTGGAAACCAAAGTTAACTCAGGTACCACTGTGACCTTGGAAATTAGGTCAAGATCACCCATCTTCAAACTTCGCCTAGCTTTTGATTAGAATGTTACACCTGTACAGTATCAAAGTCCTAGCTCAAAAACTTCTTTGTGCGGAAACCACAATTTAACTACAATCTCTCTGTGACCCTGAAAACTGGGTCAAGGTCACCCATCTTCAAAATCAACCTAGTCCTTACAGAGAACCATAAACCTGTGCAATATAAAAGTTCTAGCTCCAATGTATAAGTTATCATGCAGAAAGCATGAAACCATATTCAGTAAAGTGGCTCTGTGACCTTTAAAATGAGGTCAAGGTCATCCATCTTCAAACTTCGCCTAGCCCCAAATATGGACTATAATCCTGTGCAATATAAAAGTCCTAGCTTAAAAACCTCTTCAGTTATTGTGCGGAAACCAAAGTTAACTCAGGTACCACTGTGACCTTGGAAATTAGGTCAAGGTCACCCATCTTCAAACTTCGCCTAGCTTTTGATTAGAATGATACACTTATACAGTATCAAAGTCCTAGCTCAAAAACTTCTTGAGTTATTGTGCCAAAACCACAGTCTACCGACCGACTGACTGACAGACAGACTGACCGACATGCGCAACGCTATATGCCCCACCTTCTTCGAAGGGGGGCATAAAAAAAAAAAAAACTTCCTAGTTTTGACAGTGTAGACTCCATATAGTGGACACACTTGGTAAAGACTTGCTTAATAATACATCTGACTATATTCAAAGTGGACAAAATTAGAGCATGTGTTTTTGAGTAAATGTATTCAAAAGCATGATATTTAAGAAGTTGTTCAAATTATGAAAATAGTGGCACTGCCACCTAGTTTACATGTTTTGAAGCAACAAAACCAAGGTACATTCTGATTAATGGCTGCATGTCCTCAAGTACTCCCCAGGTGTGATTTTAACACAATTATCTAAACTGGGTTTTGGAAGTCCTCTCTGATTGAAAAACCTCACAACAAAATGTACAAAATCCAGAAATTGTGCCACACAGTGAACACATTTGATAGTTTTACTACACATGGTATGTATCTCCAATCAGTTTGATCGGTATCCATCTTATCAAGATGGTTTAACCAAGCCACACAGAATCTTGACCTTCCAACCAAAACAGAGTATTTCACAATTATACTTTTGAAAAATGCCACTCCAAAGATATATACACTGTGTATATACATTTATATTCAATGTTCAAATAAACACATACTCATAGGATATTAAACTTGTTTTGTTTGGTCATGTAATTCAACGTGTCCATATTTAGTTCAAAGTCATAACCATGCAGCATCAGTGGACTGAATTACAATGTAACTATGATGTATGGCTCAGGCTTCAATTTTAAATTTTGTTTTGGAATAACAACTTTCCTTCAGAAACAGGAAATGGCCACAAACTTCTGGTCAAAAAGTGCTATGCAATCAAAGTTCCAGGAGCAACATGATGCATTTTGCATAACAAATTGAGATGTGCTTACTTTTTATATCGAACGCTGACACATCAGCAAAGGATCCACAGCATTGAAAAAATACAAAAACATTCATTTCATGTGTCATGTTTTATTCTTCATACAGTATATTAACCTCTGCGACTGAGCAGTAAAAACATAAATATGTTAACGCTGAAATATTTGATCCCTCAAATGATTTATCTGTAATAAAACTTTGAGAAAATAACTTAAGGAAATCAGAACCGCCATTGGATTTGACCAGGCTGAGATTGGCGGGAGATTTACAGTGATGGGTTTTAGCTACTTGGTGACCAGACTTGTGAAAGATGGCACTCAAGGTCTCTTGACCGGGGAGTAGTTACAATGATCCTATAAATTGAGAGCGTTACTGACCTCCAATGAGCCACTGTTGAATAAAATCACTCAATCAATGGGCTTTATCACCGCAAATCACTGCATTCCAGACATGCTCTGGGAAAACGTGCTCCACCAGTCAGGCAGATTTCACCAGTAACTCATTAGAGAGGGACCTTAGGTCTACGCTGGTAATCTACACCATTATCCAAATCTAAACTGCATTCCTCAGTCCAGCAGCAGCAAGTCCAAATAAACGTTATGTATGTTGGCCAATGGTAATGGAATACATGTATAATTATGACAAACGTGATGAGATTCTTAAAGAAAGAACCAGCTGGCCAATAAACTTTGAGTGACTATCCCATTTACAGTGGGGGAGATATATGTGTCCAAACACAATTAAAGATCACAGTTTTCATATTAGTTACAATTAAAAGTGTCCATAAATAACATGAAAAGGGCAAATCTTTCACAGCACCTCACGAAAGACTGCCCACTTAAGTCTACAGCACATAGCTAATGTTCAACTAACATATTACTTCACTCTGCAAACTGTTTCAAATTTTCTGCATATTGCACACTAATAGAAAGTCTGTGTCCGACATGTGAATATTTCTCATACGCCGTAAGTAATTTGGTTTAATGTAAAACATAGTTACCCTTCGCATATAAATTTGACTAGATAGCACATGGCCAAGTTCCACTGACCACATGTCTTTTTAAAGGGCTGAGTCTGACATCCATTTCAATTTGGCTTCGTGTGGGATCACCCTTTTACTTGGACAGCTATTCGCTCAATGTCAATGGGAGGACATGAAAAATGGCAGAATCACCGAGGTACCGGCATAGAGGGACATCTCGTTCGACCAGCCACTGACAGCCTGTTAGATCACCGAATTGTGTTGGATCTGCTGTACTCAAGTCCGGGCCATTTGATTGCCTACTAGTCTTTATTTAGAATAACACTGTCTAAGTGCAGGCCGCTCGGATTGACTGCACGAGGTGTGCCAGCCATCGGTCATCGTTGCCCCTCGTCCAGATCTCCAGCCACTGGCCTGGGTCCAGCTTACAGTGCACCAGGCAGGTATGAGCCAAATTGGCTACTGTGCCGGCAAACAGGGCTTCACTTCCTGAAACGCATACACAATACATGTACAACAAATCATTGAATAACTGCAAACGCCTTTACAAACGAAAATGGAGCCCACATCATAACTGCAATGTTTTATACATGTGGCCCTCTGGGGGGGTTTGTGTGTGTACATTTATTAATTTTTTTTTCTTTTTTTTTAAAATACAGTTAGCACAGTGAGACATGCTCTCCTGCATCACCAGACTAACAAATAAACTCAGGAAAATCCCCATGACTTTTACACTGAAGTAACTTTACCAATGAACCAAAGGCCATCAATCACTTAAGCTTTAAATGTGGCCACCCTCAGGAAGACCTATGTGTGACACCAAGTCTCTACATGTCTGGGAAGCAAAATGATTTTCCTTTCAATTGTATCTCCCGCTACTGTCTACTTTTTAACATACACCTGCCCTTGATGTCAAAACTGGTGACCATTTCTCAATTTCAAAATGGAATTCTGCCAGATTATTCGTAAACAATGTAAAAGCGTTTCGGAGAACACATACTGTCTTTTTTCAATATAGCCAGCCAGGGACTGGTAAAAGGGCTGGCACCTCCGATGATAAGACGATGAATTTTACATCAATCTACCATCAGGGCATGTCTATACAAATCTACATGGACCAAAGTGGCCATTACGGGCACATTGCGAACTGGCAGGCTTGTCACTGAGCTCCAATGCATGTCATTAGCAGGAAACTATTTAAACGATCCAATTATTTCCGACTTAATTTCCAATTCACAAGCATGTCTTTTCCCCACTTATTCTTTTTTTTTCTTTTTTTTTTCCAATATGGCTTGCCAGCGCATGAGATTAACTCCGATGACTTAATTACCAAGGGGCCAGGAAGCCAGTTACTGCAATTAAAGGAATCCACTAATTGCTTGGACTGTGCAACTGTTGAAGGTAGCAATGTATGGAAGTAATGAAGCTGAATGATGTGCAAGTCAAGCAGGACACACCACACTGTGGCTGTCTAGTACCTGCATGGGTCTTTATTTCAACCTGCCCTGGATACATGACTTGTTTTTTCCTTGAACTTGATTTCACGGACTTCTATGATAAATGGGGACAAAAATCGTTAACCAACAGCAACCACATGCAACACTGTGCATGTGCAGCTAAAAATAAAAACAAAAACAAAAAAAACCTTACTGGTGCATAAAAAATAGGATGATGTGGAACCAGGACGGGGTTTCCGTCCTGAAATATTTGGGGGCTAACTGGGACCTAAGGCGAACTAATTTAGTTGAACTGCTATCAATTATAATAAGGATGTTAGATTCATATTCCTTGTGAAAAGACCTTTCATTCAAGTACCAGCATGCCTGTAGTTCTACGGGATTTATTTGTCCAGGTCAACAGCTTTCCTCGGCACGCTTTGGGCACACGGCACCCAAGCATGCCGAGGAAAGCTGCTGACTCAGTGTAAGACTTGGCACTGAGAGACTTTACCCGACTCTTGACAATAGAATGTACTTCTATATGCAGACTGATAAAAAGTTTCATTTGGACATTTGCTGACTGGCTAGAACTCTGCAGAGTGCCACCTGCTCTACAGATCACCTCTCATGAGAAGCAGCATCTTTTTCAAGACAACCCTTTCTGGATATTATTTTTGCAAATGAATTTACCATATTCCTCCCAATAAGGGAACCCACTCTAATAAAGAAGACCCTACCTACTTGCTTGGAATCTGTATGATCCAAAATCAAACAAATATTTACCCTGCGTTTCATAATCTTTTTCACATTATTTTCCCAGTAATGTTCTAAATAGGGTTCTAAATTGAATACCTATCACATTGTAATTTTGTAAGCACTCCAGGCACTTGGAGGAAAGAATAAAATACACGTATATGTGTTTTGAAATATCTGAGACCATCTTTTTGCGTGGCAGTTCGAACAGTGTTATTGGCAGGTACAACTGTATCTGTTTTAGCCAATAATATGCTCAGACAAGTAAAAATGTTATTACAAAAGACATCACTTGATATTAAGCATTCCAAGCAGGATGAATAATGGGTTACCTATGACCTCCGTACAGTGCAGGTGACAGGCCTCAGTCAGAATATTGCGTAATGCCACCAGGTCTTCTATCTTACTCGGGCACGTGGTTTTTCTCTCTGAAGCACCATTAGACCACTGCTGGGCAAAGTCCTCTGTTGAAATCTCACGTGCCCTGTTCAAAAAGCCATAGTACAAAGATTAGTTTGTTTCGGTGAAGATCATTTTGGGTTAGACACACTCTGGGTGAGCAACTCATCCGATCAGCTGCACGAAATAAAAAACGCCACCTGCAATACGCACCCAGCCCGCCCCAGGAACCAATCTCCCATTTATCACCATCTTTAATCGTGCCCCGGAGCCCTTTTGTGGATAACTTTTCTCTTCTTTAATCTGCCACCATAGATCTTCGAGTTGACAGAGAACAGGCCACGGACAGAACCAAATCATAGTCACATCTGGCCAAGCATCAGGAAGCTTCGACAGTGAGATGTATAATCCACAGTACCTGGTGTAGCTACCCGGGCTGTCATGCCAGATCAGCTGATGGTACTAATCACCATTAACTCAATCAGGCCTGCATATTATCTTATGATGTCAATATTGCAGGTGCATCTGGCACTAATGTGTGTTTCAGCATCTGTCCGTGATTGATATCACTGAGAGGATGTACACGCCAGACAAAAAGCAATTCTGTCCTCATCAACGTTCATTAGCTTATTTGAACAGAAGCTAAATGAATTTTCTCACTAGCCATTAGGCCATTAAAGATTAACCGCCATTGTCTGAAACCATATTAGCATGCAGGCATTGCAGGTGTAGTCATGAAGGATACTTTCTTGATTTGATTTGTTTGCTGTGTGTTTTTGACTGGGCACTTTGGAGATAGTAAATATAACATAGAGTAAATGGCACTCGGGCATTACCTCATAAAGTCCAAGATAGTCACACTTGTCTGGAAGTCAACACTCATGTTTTCACCGCTTTCAGCCACTGCTGCCAGGTGGCCCTTCACATACATCTCAGAATGAGGCTGGTCACATGTTACTTCAAGTACCAATGAAATGCTGTGATCACTGCACAGATCCGGAAGAAGTATTGGTGGACTGTCTGTGGTTGCAATTTCTACATTTCCAACCTGTTTTGAAGATAGAAAGAAATATTTTCATCATTATGCACAAATACGAAAATTTCAGTCAAGGAAAAATCAATTACATGTACATGTATGTTCAAAAATCACCTACAAAAGAAAAATCACCGTTTTTTTTTATTAACCAAATTGCCAATGTTTACTTGTCATAAAAATGTTGTTAACAAAAGTATGTGTACAGTAATCCATGTCTTATGTGACCACTCCAACGACAACCTGTTTTGAAAGATCACCACATTAAAAAAGTTTGCTCAGTTCTTGTTACTGCATCTTAAACCAGTATGCCATGAGAGACGCCCTGCCTCAAACCCAAATAAAAAAAAAATTTGGTCATGCATAGACGCAGTTTTCCCAAGACAGATTTCACTGTCTAGGGGTATGCACCAGTTACCTTGAGACATTTCACAACAGTGTTAACTGCTGTACATGGTCAGCCTTTCTGCCACAAAAAGTGGCCACATACAACAGGTGACCTGTCACTGCAGGAAATGATAGTTTCAGCATGCTGACAGATTGTACAACTTTAATCTCAAGTAATTTTCAATGCCAGTTATCAAGTGTCGATAACATCTTTGTTCTCTTCCGTTGTATTTTCATAGGGTAATTACAACTGTGTACCTGACACCACAGTCATCTTCCCAATAGGAAGCCTCATAATTACTCCCAAACATCTGGTATACATCAGTGGAATATAGGACCCAAGATGGCAGCACTTGACAGTGTTCATTTGCATAAATTTGGATATTTGATATACAAAAGCTTCAAAGGAATTTGTTGTTATGCAAATAAGTAAAGTTAAGCAAATGATCACCTCCAAGTGCCGCCCTCTGGGGTCCTAAAAGGGTCTATTAAAAGGCACTTTTTGGCTGCACACTGCTCATTACTTGCCTCGTCAGTTTTACTGTTTATCAGTGGAAGGAGGAGCTCACAGGGAATTCAATATTGTGCATGTACATAAAATACCGATTTCTTGTTCTGGGTTTCAAAGGAACGTCATCAACATGACAGGAATCAACAAGGTAGATCCTCTTGCCCTGGAAAAGGTGGCCATAAAGAGTAGGAATTACCACTCATCACAGTGGCCACATGCAGCAGGTTCTACTGTATTGTAATGCATCACACATGCAGAATTTTTTCCTGTTTGCCCGGCCTTCAGCCATCCCTCAAAGGACGTGATAAGCCCGAGAAGCAGAGGACAAGCAGATATCATACACTCTAAAAAAATTGCATTTTCTGAACTTGGTGTACGAAACTTCAGATTTCCACATGCACTTTAGGAAGCAGCTCTTTTATGGAGATGCACTGGTCGTGGAATGAGGGTCACGGGGAACAACTGCCATTTACCAGCATATGTGTTGCTTGCGTCTAATAAAGAGAATGCAATAACTTGGCCAATGTTTCGGCGACAGTTATATTAATGAATAGATGTGTTATCACACTTGGGCCCACGTAAATCACTGGCAAATAATAATGATAAATCTGAGAAAGATCTGTGTCCATATCGCCACACTTTTTTTGCCACAGCATCATTTTCTGATATTGTGCAATCAATTAACTCGCACTTTGCTGCAGGAAATTAAGCACCGGCCTTGTTCCTAGGCATGCCCTTTATCCCTTTTTCAGAAAATTATTCTGATCCAAAATATTGTACTCAACTGTGGTCTTGTTCCTAATATATTGATCTGAAGTACTATTCACAAAGCATAAAAGAAGGGCATGCTTGCTAACTATTGGAGTCAGCGTATGATTGGTGTAGTTGGACTCGGGCATGAGCATCGGACTCGTGTGTCCCTTTCTAGTAATGTAGCCGAAAGCATGTACAATTTTCCTTCTTTCAGAAGTAAGGTGAATAATAGTTATGGCTTGCATGCTGCACAAACAGCACAAATGATCATTCTAGGCAAAATGCGTAGCAGCTGTGAGTTGCAAATGTACTAATTTTGCACACGTAGCTGCAAACCCTATTCACCCCCACACACCTGGTCTTTTTAAAGATAAAAAATATGCATTATTCAATAATAAAAAAAAATAAATAATGGGGCCAAAATGTGAGAGAATTTCAATGCAGACTTTCTCTGCAAATATGCAAAGTAAGTAGACATCTGTTTCACATCATGCATTTTTGTTTAATCATTTACTATCTGTACTTTTCTCATGTTCCTGCATATATGCACTGATTCGAACATGGTTCACTTCATGAACTCGACAGTCAAGACATCTAGAATTGACTGAAATGAAAAAAGCAAAAAAAGAAAGAAAAAATGGTGGTGGTGGTGATGGTGGGGGGGGGGGTGTAGGGGGAAGGTAAAAGACATGACCACTGGATCAATGATGTGAGAATCAAGGCAGCCAATGAACAAGTGCACCCAGAGAATGAGAACAGGAAAGCATGATTGAAAGAAATTGCATGAGTCGACTGATTCCTCGAGAAGGAAGTCCATGATGAGAGACCAGGATTGAGCTGAACTGGGCCAGCAGGTAACAAATTGAGCCGAAGGAGACGACTGGCGATGAAAATTGCAAAAGTGTGCTGGCAAATTGCTGCCATTGGGTCAGTCCTTGGCAGACCAGTAACATGCAATTTACATATCAAATCTACAGGAACACACAAACATGTATACAACTGTGCGTAATCCTTGAGCTACGATGACACGGGGTAAACGAAGAAGAAAGGAAGTCCACACGCAGAATGTACAATTTGACTCATTTCCTCCAGGTAGCACGAATTTGGCTTCGCCATTACAGACAGAAAATTTGGCTGTTGAATTAGAGACTGTTTGCTCTTTGGGGTGGTGGCACAAGCAACTAGAGTCAGGGATGAAGGACAAAATAGGCTCCACGTCTTGAACAGCTCTGCTCTTTCGTGTCGCAAATACCAAAGTGCCATCCTTCAGGCCAGAACAATACTGGCACTGAACTCAATGTTCCAGTATAGACAGAAGCATCATTGCACGTGCAAGTTTTCAAGTCATAAATTGATAAATATAAATAACAAAATATCATTTTTTTTTGGACACACCACAAAAATTTGCCTTTGTTGGTCAGCGTTACCTCGTGTGTCTTAGCTTCTCCCATGGGAAAAAAACTTCCAATTGGAGATATAGATCCCATAAAAGTGATTTACACATAGTACATGGCTAAATGATACAAACATGGAACAGACCTAAGTGTATGCGTGCCTATTCTTGGAGAAAGACTTCCTGTAATATTTTTGTCTATGTATATTTCATTGGTTATTGTTATCACTTTAACTTACAGTGTTTTATCATCATATATATATTGCCTCATTAGGTATTTACAATTTTCTTTTCAAAAATCACAATGTACTTGCTCTATTTTGATGTATTTATTGTTGGTGACAAGAGCTCACTAGATGTTACTCAAACAGTTTGTAAAACTGATGTAAAAGAAATCCCATCTGATACATATCATCTTAATTGCCAGCAAAAAGTAATTTTTATTTGCTACACTTCTTCAGATTATAGCTCAAATTTTCCACAAAAAAGGCCATCCATTCAGGTGGTGGTTATCAAATAGTGCATACAAATGCCTACTGCTATCAGTTTGATTTCGTACACATGTACATTATTCTAATTCCACAATGGAAAAGAAACTACTACAAGTAGGTGCACTCCAACAGACAAATGCCAAATATGAATATGAAACCCTGCTACATTGTAAACTCGATCATATTAGCATCATTTTACAATTCCATTTGCTCTTCTAACTTGAAATACCGAAAAGTAGTTTCACAGTCCTCCTGGATTGTCTGTCTATTATGGCAGAGAGTAATGGGAAAAGCTTCCTAATGGGATGGAATAATCGTCTAGACTGATAAATGCCATCAAATGCTGACCACATTTATCTGTGATCTAATAAACAATGACGGACTGCACCGGGATATTACACCGCACAGCAACACAATGTATCATGTCCGCTGGGTGTTCTGCTCTGGCCCTGTGACTTGAGCGGCCCTGCTGTGAAATATGAGTTAATCAAGACCAAATAACAGGAGAGTTTTACACACAAACAAATGCCCTGATGTCAACCTGCTGGGCAGCTTTGATCTGATATGATCTTGGGATATTTACATCTGATTGAATCGACTTCAAGGTTGTTTTTTTAATCCCCTTGGAGAGCTTTCCTGTGACAGTATGGTAGTTTGTCTTTTGCCACCAGCTATCGGAAAAAAAAAAAAAGGCCAGCAATAAAAGTCCAAGAATTTTGTTGTGATTCATATCTTTTTTTGGAACAAGTTAATAGATGTGTCAAAAAAGTGAACATTTTCAGTGTGTGCATTATTTAAACAAGAGGATGGTGACAGTCCTCTGCTCAGCTTACCTTGCACACACACACACACACACACACACACACACACACACACACTGAGTGAAAATTGCTGACATAAATGAAAATTTTGAGCCTGAATATTACTGCAATGAAAAGCAATCTGAGGTGTTCATGTATGCCCATCCCTCTGTAGGAAATGAACACATATACTGGGAAGGTAAGAGGTCGATTCAAATTCACAAAAGCTGCCTTGTACCCTTGCAAATATAAAGGTCAAGGTCACCCGTATGAAATTGTGTAATGGGCTTTGTAAAAGAAAATCATGCAGGTACGGTATCAAAGTCCTAAATCTCTCAAATAGCTTTTGACATATCATATGGAAAGAAAATTCAATAAAGATGCCCCATAACCATAAGAATAGAGTGCAGGTCATTCAAAGATCACACCCCAGCTAGTCCTCACAAGTATTTTTTTTTTTTTTTTGGGGGGGGGGGTACCAGTGTCATCAGTCTGTGTTGCCTGTAAATATAATGCAATGATAGGGATGGTATGCATTAGCTTAAATGATGACTTTGAATGTTGACCCATGGCTTTTAAATCTGGTCAAGGTCACAAGGGAGCAAACTCAACCAAGGTCTCCATAAGAAGCTTCCGCTGTCGAAGATTGGAGAGTGCAGCTTTTTCTCCAGAAATAGCATTTTCAAAGGTGCAGAAGTTTGGCGGCTGTGGCATGTAGCTTCATTTGTTGTCAAGATTCAGTGTTAAACCACTTTTTTTAAAAGATTGACATTGCCCCTCTGACCTTGAAAAATATACATGTATAAAGGTCACCAGGCAGCAAGCTCATCTTAAGTCAAGATAAGATGCTTCGGGAGTATAAGTTTGATAGTTGTAGCTTCATTTAATCTCAAGAAATGTGATTTACCAATTTGAAAGTTGATCCCTAATGCCTTGAAAATGGATCCGGTGGTCACCAGGAAGTAAAACTAATCTAAGGTCTAGGTGAGATGCTTCAAGAATTTTGAGTTTTATGGATGTATCTTGATTTGGTGAGCGGTTCTTGTGCTTCCAATGTGCACAGACAGGATGACAATAGTCTGTCGGCTCATGGTGCCAAGAGGGTTACAAAAAATCCCCCAAATCAATGAAGTGTACCCTATTGAACATAACCCCATTCATGGTACATCTCCATCAACTTTGAACAGGATGAGGCCCGTGGCTTTTCGGGTACAAAAAATGCGAATTGTAGAGGGATGGACAAAGAGGATGGCAAGATAATCTCAGCTGACTGACATGTCAGCGGAGTTAAAAACAAAACTACCAAAATGCTGTCACAAAGTTCAGGACCTCTGATGATATTTGCTTGTAGGAGAATATTCACCTTTATCATCATATACAAAAGTTTCTAAAAATATTTTTATAAAATTTGAACGTATTGGAAAGTCTATAACAATTCCATATATATATATATATATATATATATATATATATATATATATATATATATATATATATTTTTAAGCTTAAAGTGCTGCTCAAGCTCTTGGAGTAATTAGACTGCTGTTCCTCATTGAACATGTTGAAGGAGGGGAGTTTTACTGCCATCAAATTCAAGAAGGACTCAATTTTTTTTTTCTTTATACGCATATACTTCAAACAATGACAGTAAATCTCAAGCATATATCAGCATCAGTGACAAGTGATGCAATGATTTTAGCTTTCATCCAGATAAAGTCACCGTAACAAAGAAAAAAGAGAAAATACATAATCACATGGATTTTCATCAATGAGTGGCACCGCAATGGGGGTGTGCATAGTGCCTTCATATATGCGAGCCTTGTCATGGGCGAGGTGCAGGAGAAACTGCCATCTTCATTTGCCCTCCAGCCAACAGCATGGTGGAGGTTCATCGACAATATCTCCTGCACATGGCAAAATGGAGGGGAAAATCCCCTGGGATTTATAGAATATCTGAATTCCAACCTCTCCACCATAAAATTTTCTGTCCAATACAGTGACAAAGAAATCAGTTTTCTGGATCCAACACTGGTCTGATTTAGATGACACCAAAAAGCTGTATATGACCCCATCCACAAAGGTGACAGAGGTACACAGGCATACGTACATACGAATGTGTTCCTGCACTTCAGATCAGCACATCAAAAATATTGCAAAAGAGCTGGACCTTACAGCCAGTTTTTAACAGTCAAAGGAATCTGCACTTGCCCAGCTGATTTTGAAAAAAAATGTTGAGAAAGTCTTGCAATGCTATATACAAAGAGGCTACCTCATGACAGTACTTCTTAAAGCCATGACACAGGTTAGAGCTCTAGATAGAGCTACCTTGCTGCAACACAGCTCTAGGAACAGATCAAAACAATGATAAATTGTTCATGATCACCAGGTACAATCCAGCATTACCTCAATCTTCTAAAGGATATATCATCATGAGGAACTGGGGCACAGTTCAAGCTTCTAAGTATGCACCAAATCCTGGGCAACAAATGAATTAGGACAATAGTGGGATTGCGAAAAACAGAGCATCTGAAAAACTTTCTACTGCAGTCAAGAACTGGATACCCTCGAGAGCAAGGACCTCCTTCCATATCAGGGGTAACAGAACAACACCCAGCCAATATCAAAGACTGTAGATACTGTGAGAAAATGGACACTAAGGGGCAGTGTCTGTCAAAAGCACGCAAACTGGGTGCAAAGGCCAGATCCTGACACTTAACGCCACTCTGCCCAGAGCTGAGAAAAAGAAGCAAGTGTCAGACTCCAAGGAGAACATTTTTGGATCCACCAAATGTGTACAATGGAACCGCTCAGTCCGAACGTCATGGGGAAACAGGAATACCTGCCCAGTACTCACACTACATTTTTACAGTTCTTGTGCCTACTTCCCTGTGACACTGCTGATAATACACACATTTCAGAACCTGAGAAACCCTGTCCTCAACAGATTGCTCAAGAAATAAAATGACACCAGCTAAAATGTTCTCTTCAGTGATATTGTGGCCGATAAGCGGTTCATGGATCACCCATCTAGCCTATGCTACTCATAGTTTAATATCTGGGTCAATTCCTTCCCCTTTGATGATTTCCATACAATGTGGACAATTTTCAGGAAAGCCTAGTTCAGTCCCCAGCAAGGTCGAGTGGCACGCCAGGCACATGCAATGGACACATGATCTGGACTGTGAGACTGACATGCCACTGCTGGCAGTTAGCCTGGCAAATGTAAAGATTCCACTTTAGCATTAGACCGTTTACGTAACAAACATTACTAAGGCCAGTGTTGCCCCTTTATGCACAAAGGTAGAAACTTCCATAAACCTGTTGGTCACTGATGAGCCCCATTGGTGGAAAAACCAGTCAGGCATTGATGATCAAAACTGTTTCATCAATGAGACTGTATATGGTACGAAGTGTGTTATACCGTACTAAATGTGTTATACAGCATGGCATTTTGAACTCCTGATGGCACTTGCCTCGTCCACTTACATGACATGTACATGTTAAGGAACAGCAAAACCGAGCAGGTAATTCCAGGCCCGAATGGCCCATTGTTGGTGCGCGTAGCCCAATGACCTGGCCTTGACCTGAATTACCAGACATCATATTGTGACATCCACCATTTTGTTCATGATGCAAACTTCGCTGCTGCTGCTGCTGTAAGTGCTGGGGGTGGGGTGGGGTGGGGGGCACACTTTTCATGCCGGTTAAAAAAAAGTGCCCCACTTCTTTGTTTTGCTAGTGTCACTTGGACTGTTTTCCACTGTTTAACCCTTTCCTGCTTAAGGACAGGTAAGACACCAAAAACCTTTGCATGGCTGATTTTGGATTTTAATGGTTTTTACAAGATGAATGTCCTTCCTATTAGTTGTCAAAATTTCAAGCTTTTAATTAAAGTAGAAATATGAGAAAAACACAAAAAAACACACAGGCATGTGAACATCCAGACATCCATGTGTCATTCTTTTGGTTTTCAACCGCCAAATGGAACACTGCCACCTGACAATCATACTGAACAGTCTGTCACATGGCTATAGGTAGCAACAGCCCATGGCAAAAGGAGAGTGGTATCACGGCGGCACCACAAAATCAGGCAGCATGCCGAAAGTATGTTTGTGGGCAGGGAAAAGATGCAAACATGCAAACATATCATCGCCTTAGTGGTTTACTTTATAGTTAATCTTGCTTGTTTTGCGTTCTAATGAAGGGAGACTTTAAATGTTCAGGAGGAGCGGAAATCGTCAGACGATGTCCCTTCAAAGACCGTGCCGCAATGGATTACCCCTGGCCAGTGGTCCTGCATATCAAAGACAGGTGGGGAAAAAAAACGGTCACTTTAATCAACAATACCCATATACATAATAATATTTTATCGAACCCCAGCGATGAGGAAATAAAAGTACAAATAAACACATATCGAAATAAGCACAAACGTGAACAGAAGAGAAAACACACAAAATAGCCATACAAAACTCAGGTTGGAAAGATAAATGAAACTCACTGAAAAAATAACTACAAAATAATGACAAGCTAACTAAGTAAAGTGTACAGCAGAGTCTAACAAGCCAACTACGTAAAGTATACAGATAGGCTAAAATATAATAAAACACTGTCGCTAAAAACGGGATGAAGAGGAAGGGGGCAGAGGACCAAACCTGCCATCCATCCACTGACCACGAGCAGGTGTAGGCCACCCCACCAAAGCAAGGCAACACAACTTTTGTTCCCAGGCTTGAGGTCACGGGGCCCGAAGGGCCGCATCCATGATGTCACGCTTTGAAACCAGATTGTTGCTGTCACTGTTTGACAGATCGCTGAGTAATGTTTTCCATACTTCAAAGACTCTTTTATTCATGTGATTGGCCAAGAATTGATTGACAACCTCACCAAACGTTAAGGGACGATGTTTACTACGTTTTGTACAAATATCAGCTCAACTTGAGTAAATGGTATTGTTTCAGAGGCAAATGAACAACATCAAAAGGCCTTTGAAGTTTGTTTTCTCAGAAAAGATAATAGGACGAGAACCCCACCTAAGAATGGTTATTCCAAGAAAACGGCTTGGCGAAATTTAATCCAGTTAATGGCTTTTGATTCTGTAATGTCTCAACTGCAAAAGCGATTCAGTGATTTTCAAAATTTCGCTTCCTTATTTTTCTCTGAAATGAAGGAAATGAACATCTTGGAGATCAAAGGGAAAATTGAAATATCAAACTTTGAGGGTGGATAACAGAAAAAATAAACCAAACATAAAAAATCGCAGGATCATTTTTTGTTGCCAATATTTCAGGATTAAGATGCAAGTGTAATTATGATTTCATCACAAATAATTAGTGACTTATATCGACATTTATGGGGTGGATGCTTTGCGGTCAACTTTCAATTGTTTATTCAACAATTAACATCACAGACACCCAAATACAGGACATATAAATTCTTTGGAGTAGGACAATTACACACATCTATGATTTGTTATCCTAACGCAAATACATTTGGAGTTAGGATTGATTAAAGTGGGATTTATTTTTGGTGTCTTTCCTGTCCTTAAAGCAGCTACCAGTCTCTGGACCTAAATTTCCATCTGCTTTAATGTTTTTACGTAAAATTCCACGTTAATAGAACACATTTTTGCTGACAATTGTAGATAAGACCCATCATAACAGTACACCCCAGATCAATAACTTTCTTTCGGTATGTTCTGCCCAAACTATGCCAAGATATAAGCTACTGACTCAGTCTTATTCTGGCCAGGAAAGGGTTATTGTTGGGCCCTATTTATTTGGTACCTTCGGAATTTGATAAAAGCATTTTGTTATCGAACACAGAGCAGTACGACCAGCAGGCTTCCATTCATGCCAGGGCCCCGCAGCACACATTCCTATTGGTACACGTGCAATGTGACCCCGGGCCAGCCGTGGATACTGGTCAGGATCAGGTGAAAAACTCATTAATATCACCCACCACTTGTAGATTAATGTACGGGCTGCAGATAGCAGTCTTGCACTTGTATTGTCTGTGACAGGTGTCGAAGGAAGTTTGTCACAGGAAGAGGGAACAGAGAAAGCGCCTACATATACAGGCACACAATGCCGACGTACAGGACGGCGAGACTGGCATCGTGCCCTGGCACAACACACGCATACACCGCATCCCACTCCCTTAGAGTTTCTAGGCGTTTCCTACTTTAACTTTACACCATTTAGTAATGAAGAATACCTACACAAGCATTTACAATTCATTCCCATCCAAAGGAGATTGAATATCTGACAACGGTTCGAGTGGCTTTGACTGGCTGATTGCTAGCATGGTATAGCAGGCCTGGGCCCCTCTGTAGGAGAGACAAGCCTCAAATTGCATATACTGGGGATGTGTGAGTTTTGAGGAATGTTGGACTAATATTTGCCAATTTAATATGATGAACCTTTATGGTCTCATTCAGAATGAACCTGACTCTCAATTTCTCAACTTATCAAAGCATCAGCAACAATACACTTTCCCTGTTTGTCAGCTCATGTACATTGGAATCTATAATTGCAGATGGGGCTCAAGTGATCGATGTCATAACGGCTATGGTAGGAAATCAATTTGAGTACAACCTCCGCGTACACCTGGCTGTCGTAGCTGAGAAGTAAATAGTGAGGCACACAGCAAATGGGTGCACAGGCACTAAACAAGGTAAAACAAGAGGCCCACAAGCCTAATGCTCAGCTGGCACTATGGCTACACCCACATCTTCATTTCAAAGTTGCGAGTCTTCAAGTGGCTTCTGAACATATAAAGCTTATGTGATTTTAGTGTCTCATTTGTCCACCAGATAGCACTCTGCTTCACATGTAATCATAGCTTATTTGTGCAATTCTTGTGATGGATATTTTCGCATATACCAAGCCAACAATGAGCGAGTCCTAAACTTTCTGTCCTCAGTGACCTTGGAACAGAAGATCAAGGTCACTCAGATTATGTAATGCAAAGGCCCATGGGCCTGGTGCTGTGCTGACATTGTCATTGATGTCTACGCTACATCCTGCCATTACAAAATAACTTTACAGGCATGGTGACCTCACAAAAATACGTCAAGGTCACTGATATTAAAGAAAATTCTAGCATTGGACATGGTCTATATATCCTATAAATTTGGCAAGTCTAATCTGATTACTTTTCTAGATATGGAATTTTATATCTTAAAACACATTTTGGCTCATACTTTAGTCAAATTAAAGGTGGTACCATTACTATCATTACCAACTTTCGATTTTGACCTGCCCTCCAATCCCACCAAATTTCATGAAGATCTGCTAAAAATTAAAGACGATACAGTGTTTTTACAAAATTTTCACATTTTGACCTCGATATGGCATAATATTGTAGGTGGCACCACCAGTATCACAGGGGACCTAGATTTCATACACCCTTTAAGTCCTGAAAGTTATATTGGGCTGACTTGAAAACTGTGGACGGTATCATGGTCACAGATTTTCACATTTTGACCTGTATGTTACATAATACTATAGGTGGTGCCACCAGCATTCATGTCGAGACTTTCATACACTTTGTAACTTCTAAAATGTTATATCGGCCTAAGTAAACAATTGTGGGGTGCAGAGCATTCATGAGATGACCCCTATATTCAAACTGCCCATTTGACCTTGACCTTTTACTCAGATTAAAAAACTGATAGGTTCAAAATGTGCACCCACATCCAGCTTTCAATACACGGTCTGTTTGTTCCAATCCGGTAATAACATAAAAAATAAATTTGGAAAAGCGCCAAACTTCATAATTACTGGATCATGGTGACCCAAAAAGTAGGTCACCAAGTACAGTTTTATGTACAATGTAATCAAGACTTTTTTTTATCCAAATGCACCATTCTCTTTGTCACTGATGTCCAAGCTACACCATGCCATTACAAAATCACCTCTTACAACTTTACAGGTTTGGTGACCTCACAAAAATAAGTCAAGGTCACTGATATTACATAACTCTCTAGCATTAGACATGGTTTACACATCCTAAAAATCTGGCAAGTCTAATCTAATCACTTTTCCAATATGGAATTTTATATCTTAAGACACATTTTGGTTCCTAATTTCCGTCAAATTAAAGGTGGTGCCATCAGTATCCTTAACAACTTATACTTTGACCTCCTCGACAATCCTGCTGAATTTGGCATAGATCCACCAAAAGATAAAGATGCTAGAGTGTTCACAAGATTTTCATCTTTTGACCCCTATATTATATAATATTGCAGGTGGTGCCACCAATATTGAAAGGGACCTAAATTTTCATATACCCTATAAGTCCTGAAAGTTATATGGGATAACTTGAAAACTGTGAATGGTATTTTACTCACAACCCTAAAGTGTACAGATGGATGGATATGAGTGATTGTATATTAAGCTCTGTGATTTTAGGTCAACAGAGCTTGAAAAAAAAGGGAAAAAATTAACAAAAATTGGAGTGGAACCAAATAGTTGCCTGCTTAAACATACCAATCTTGGTGTTTTCTCTAATGTAGGGATGACCAAAGCGCTAAATGCTCTGAAGCAGACAACTCCTAGGGTGTGCCATTGAGTGCAATTTATTTTCCTTTTTCTCTTCTGTTTTTTTTTTGAGTTTGTGAGAACTGTGAGAACAGCATTACTTTGTGTTTTGGGAGTAAGGAGTGTGAGCAGTAAAATACAATGCAGCCAAACGGCAAACACCGTCTGATTGAAGTCATACACGTGAGGCAAGCAGTTCCTTTTGGGCCATTATCAATAAGCTGGTGCGGGCAGCCAGACATATCCCCAATGATTATGGACTGCCGAAGCCACCACTGATGGCTCGTGTACTTTAGGTGCTGGCCGTATTACCGATGCCCATTCAGAAGCTGATCCACGGTTACAGGCCAAATGCATTTCAGGCTCTCAACTCCTGCCACAGTTGGCACTAAGTACATGGCACCGCAGGCGTGAGCTTGTGGATATCGACAACACTGGGGTACATGCACTACAGGCTCTTACCTTGACAGTTACTCCCTGGCTGGCGGACAGTCTCACTTCGGCTGTCGTAAGCGCTGAGCCGCCCTCCCTTTGTGCACTTACAACCATGAACAGACAGCTGTTTGCCCATACTTTGAGACAGCGTACGCTCAAGCATCCATTCTTGCCAATAACATATTCTTCAGGCTCCTGAGGATATTTCTTCAAATCCTGCAGGAGTATTTTTTGAAGTTCGTTCAAAGAGAATGGTTTTGTAACATCAGTCTTGCCCGTATTCTGTTCCCTACCATCCACATATTTACAGTCTAGATCTAAGCTGGTTTCTTTGGAATGTGCATGGTGTGCAAAGTTTCCAATGTCATGGATATTTCCTGAACTGACCTTGTGGGTTTTTTTGGCATCCGGGTGTTCATTTACAGAATCCTGGGTTCCTAGCACCTTATTTTGACCTCGACTCACAGGACAGAGTCTGGGCTCATTGTTTATTGTCTCTATTGTTAGGGTTTCATCCTCATAATCCTCCATTTTGAATTCAGAATACATTGATATCCCAGCGCCCCCTCTTGGCGACTGGCTGCACTCCTCTGACAGCAGGCTCCGCTGAGGGCTGGCAGAATAAATCCAGCCATCAGAGGTTGCATCAGAACAATCAGAATACATTGATGTAATCTGTTTTGAAATTGGGAAGTCCTCATCCTCAGCAGAATTGTCAGAGGAGTACTCCTCAGTGCCACTGGCCTGGTTCCCATTTAAAGCTGTTTCTGCGGCTCTTTTCCCATCTAATTTCACGTTCTGCTTTGGGCTATCCATTACCAGTTGAGTATTTTCTGTTGGTGCCTGGGTCCCGGACACAAGTTTGCCATGCATGCCTGGATCAGTGGTTTTCGTCACCTCAGCCTGCAAGCAGAATTGAAATTGGGCTCTGAGCAAGTTTATCATGAAACCTTAGGAGCTGGCAACCTTCCCGTGATCAATCTGTTTACAATTGTTTTACTAACATCTCCGAAGTGAGAACAGCACCAAAATTAGCACCCAAGTCATATGAGCTTGATCAAAGAAGAACTGAAATGACACCTTGCCTGAGCCGAAACTTTCTGGTTCTAGGTCCTCTGGTTACCAGCTTGTATGCATCTATCTGAAGATATACATGCCAAACTTGACGGATATAACATTTATTTTCATATTCATCTGTAACTAGGAGCCAGTGTCACTCGCTAATGTGCAAGTACAATGAAAAATCCTACCGGCTCACGGTACCTGATATCAGGAACAAAATCACACATGAAAGGCGTGTTTCTTGTTTCAATCTTCACACATCATCAGACTCAAATACAGCAGCATACATGGACATCTTGCTCATGTACTTCACCTAAGTGGATCTAAACATGGAGATTGCTGTGAAACACAGGGCAATAAACCCCCAAATTACCTGCACGCCTCACGTCCTGCTGGAAGGCTGGCAACCTTCTTTCCATTCCCGCCGGCTTAAATCTATCCGACACGCAACAGCCATTCTATGGTCCCTAATCCCACATTCCCATTTAGCTCTATCTATTACGGCCACTTAAGCAGTCGCAGTTAGTGCTCCTGCATTCTAACGATGTTCTCACACTGATGTCTATTTGGGAAAAAATACATCAACCCACAAAAAAGTGTGGCCTTGCGATCATGTTTAACCCTACTTCAAAGAGAATACCTTTTCTTCCTTGACAGTCATCTATTCACATTTTTTTTTTTCATATTACATTGACAGATGGACCTTCAACTTCTGGTGATTTTAATGATCTGGAATTGTGTCAGTAAAGTGCAGCATTTGATGATTAATGGGACATCCAAAGTTGCATGCTCGCTAAAAACTCGTTTCGTTTTGCTCCATTTCTATTTCTGCTTATTTCACTGACAGCATGGAACCACAAAAATAGATATGCAAGAAAAGTTATTCTAACTAGGTTCAATCATTATGGGAACTGTACATCTAAAAGAGTGAAATTAAAATTTCAGTTCGATGCCTGCTATAAGCAGTTTTGGAGAAGTTGAAAATATGAACTGTGAATGGATGACAACAGACAGAGAATGGATAATTGACCATCCTATGAGTTCAGCTGACTGACAAGTCAGCTGAGCTAAAACCTGCCTGCTCAACAGCCCAATTTCTGTATTTTTCCCTATTCCATCCTGGCAATTAAAACATATGAAACTTGATTAGCATGACTATGAGGCAATTAACAAGTGCTGTAAATTGCTTTTATTTCCCTGTATTTTTATTTTTGCTAATTTCGCTGACGGCACAAAAATTAAAACAAAACAAAAATACACTGAAACATTATTTTATCTATACATAATTGATTTGATATAGGAATATGTTCAAAAAAGTGAAATTAACAATTCAGTGAAAGGCCTGAAATGCAAAAAACTGTGAAAATTTTTGCAAGCCAAAATAAGTACATTTACAGTATTTGACCAAAATCATAAATGACATTTTTCTTTCGGCAGCCTCAGAAACAAATTGTATGAAATTGAACCCACATTTCTGAATCTGGAAAAAAAGAGTAATAGTAAATGAAACCCATTTGTGTACATGATTTGCAGCAGGAAAACTTATAAACAACAGGATGGAAACAGTATTTTTTTTTTGGAGGGGGGGTTGTTTTTTATAATTGGACATGCCTTTCACTGCCTGCAAAGACTACAATAATTAGTTGTAATAGGATATGTTTCTCTCGTTTAGACTGGAGAGCAAACACAACAGGGAACGTTAACCCGCATGAAACCGGAGTGGTCTGACCAGACCAATGTCTTCATACCTGTACCTGGCATCTTTCCAGTGCTAATCACAGCGAAATTTGTGCCCATCTAAATTATTAAAATGAGTCCAGATTCAGAATCCTTGTAAAAAAAAAGAAAAACGATCTTTCATTCAATTACCAGCTTGCCTGTTGTTCCAGGCAAGATAAGAATAGTCCATGTCAACAGGTTCTCTCAGCATGCTTTGAACGAAGAAAGCTGTTGACCAGGCCAATCCACAGTAAGCCACACCACGATACATGTATGTATCTTCTTTCTATATACACTGTAGAATGCAGCAAATTGTAAGCAGTTGACAGCCCAACCAATTAGATACTATCCTCCTTGCAGGTGCGGGGTTAATATTTGATAAGCATGAGAACACATAATTTGCACAATTTTTTTTTTCCTTTCTCTTTCTGATAACTAGACATAAACGTCCAGCTTCCTGTGCACACAACCATCATCTTTTACTGTCCAAACATGGCTGACTCCACGCGGCACACGGGAGGCCAATGTTGTATCGCTTCATTATCAGCCTCACGCATCTGGGGGCAGCCGTATGGCGACGGCACATGGGAGACGATCTCGAGGCACAAACATTGGGCATTATCCCCTCTTCTGCAAGTCAGACTGTCTACCATTCTAACTTTGTTAAAGTTTGTTTTCTTTTGTGTTTAATTTGCTTCTGTGTACATGTATACTACTTTTTTAGTATTCCTACTGTGGTTCATTTGAGAATAAATTGTATGGTGACCAAGGTTTTTTTTTTTTTTTTCCTCCAATGCTAAAGTGGTTTTTTAACAGGACTGACAGACGGTAAAACATTTGTCTGAGTCCAGTTCCATAACTATCAGGCAGCCAATGCAGGTTCAGGAGAATAGCATTCTCATCACACAGGCTGCTGTACCCACAGACATGTTGACAGCTAGCCTGTGTCCACAACAGTAACATTGTCACCAGTGGCTACTGTATGTACAGATAAGTTGACAGCCAGTTGGTGTCCACAATGCTGTACTGACAGATATGTTGACAGCCAGCCTGTGTCCACAACAGATGACTATCTTAACTCTTGTCTTCCGAGGATTCCACTGAAAGCCTCTGTTCCCCTGCTCTTTCATTCAGTAATCACATGAACCCGTTTTAGTTACATTTTTCGAAAGGTTTTAAACTAATTTAAACCCCCTGCTGGAACATCTCATCCACATCCAGAAACGGAACGACATTCTAGTCATACGGTAAATGTGATCTTGGGGAAACTTAGTGGCACTTAGGCAAGGAGTTAAAACACTGCATCTGTCGAACTCTTGGGTGGTCACAGCCAGACAATGGGGGCATGTGACTGCAGCACCGATACTCTGGCCTGGCCCATTGATCCACTCTCGCCACTGAATCAGACGACCAAAGTACAACCCCCAGCTAGTGCTGATGATGCCCTGCTCTCTACCTCTGGCCCTTGTGTTAATCCATTAACGGTTGTTACTGCACAGAAAGGGCTGGAGTCGTGCCCCTTGTGCCTTGTCTGCCGTGTATTGTTCAACCGACTTTGACTTCCTTTTCACGGCTCGGCCAGCTCAATTGACATCCACCAGGTGCTGTCCATTAAAGGCTTTCATTCTTTGCTTTCAGCACAAGCTAGGGATTCTGTCCAATGTATATATGCACACGCACATGTGCATATACACACACACACACACACACACACACACACACACACACACACACACACACACACACACACACACACACACACACACACACACACACACACACACACACACACACACACACACACACACACACACACACACACATATATACATACACCCAGACATCCAAGCAAGGAGAGGCCATCAATAAGCAACAAGAACTTACCATGCTTAAGATATCCCTTGTGCAAATATCACTCAAAGGGTACACAATGAATGCACGTAACTTTGTTTCTTTGTAAGTTGCTTTGGGGTAATTTTAAGTATACAACACCAATAGTTTTAATAATAATGGTAAACATAATAATGATAATAACAACAACAACAATACTAATTAACCAAAACAACAATAATAATAATTGACAGGCAATCACAGATTGATGGATCCATGCCCCCCCCCCCCCCCTTCGCCTCATTTATACCCTTGCTAATCACAGGTCTCATTTTGGAATGACTGTAGTCAATAGAAATAAGCTATCACGGTGACCCAGATACTTGACCTAGTGACCTACTTTTATGCATGACACACTCTTGTGTTACGATGCACAGGTGTGTGAAGTCTCATGATTCTAAGAACCACAGAATTACAGCCCCAAGATAAAGTGTAATGTAGTTTTACATGAATGTATTACCGTGACCCAGATACTTGACCTAATGACACCAGTTTCATGATCACACCTTTAGTTCACGATATATGTGTGCGCAGTTTCATAAAAATAAGACAACAGACTTACAGCCCCAACATGAAGTGTAATGTAGTTTTACATGAATGTATCACCATGACCCAGATACTTGACCTAGTGAAGTTTCAAAACACACCTTTAGTTCAAGATATATGTGTGTGAAGTTACATAAAAATAAGTTGAAATAGTGAAAAAATTATGGCAGGAACACAATTTTACATTAATATGTTACTGTGGCCCAGATACTTGACCTAGTGACCCTCTTTTGGTACATGAAACACCCTTATGTCTAGATGCACCTGTGTGGAAAGTTTCATTAATCTAACATGAAAATAAGACAACAGAATTACAACCAGGATATGAAGTTTTATGTAGTTTTACATGATTGTATCACCGTGACCCACATACTTGACCTAGTGACCTACTTTTTCATGACACACCTTTAGGTCCAGATATATATGTGTGTGTGTGTGTGTGTGTGTGTGTGTGTGTGTGTGTGTGTGTGTGTGTATGTGTGGTTTCATGAAAATAAGTTAAATACTAAAGGAATTATAGCTCATACAGGATTTTACAAGGGTATGTCACTGTGACCCAGATACCAGACCTAGTGACATACTTTTAGTACATGCTACAGAATTATGTCTAGATGCACCTGTATGGAAAGTTTCATTAATCTAACTTGAAGGACAATAGAATTACAGCCCAGACATGATGTGCAATGTAGTTTTACATGATTCCATCACTGTGACCCAGATACTTGACCTACTGACCTACTTTGGTTTCATGACATACCTCTAGGTCAACACGTGTGTGTGTGAAGTTTCATGAAACCAAGTTAAACAGTAAAGGAATTACAGCCTGGACACAATTTTATAAGGATATGTCACTGTGACCCAGATACTTGGCCCACAGACCTACTTTTGGTACATAACACATCCTTATGTGTGGATGCATCTGTGTGTACAGATTCATTAGTCTAAGCTAAATAGCAAAGTAATTATAGCCCAGACACGATTTTACAAGAATATGTCACTGTGACCCAAATACTTGACCTGGTGAGCTACTTTTGGTACGTGACACACCCTTAAGAGTGGATGCATCTGTGTGTAAAGTTTCATTAATCTAAGTTCAAGGACAAGCAAATTATAGCCCAGACATGACAGACAGACACATAGAAAAGACAGACAGACACATAGAAAAAGCAATTACTATATACCCCTCCTCCAGTAGGAAGGGGGCATCATAATAATAATAATAATAATAATAATAATAATAATAATAATAATAATAATAATAATAATAATAATAATAATAATAATAATAATAATAATAATAATAATAATAATAATACCATAAATTCTTCAATTGAAGCTGCGGCTTGTATTAGACTACATTTCTTTATTTTCCAAACTGAAGATGAAGAAATCAGGGTGGATCTTGTTATAGAGAGTTTTCCCTCCATGATGACCTTACGAGCTATTATGGTAGCTTCATGAGCAGATATACCGAGAACACATAACAGCATAAGGTCAAGTAATAATAGTAGGGTTGCTTTTTTAACATACATACTTTATATTGATAAAAATACCACGGGTAGAAAAAAAGGTAATAAAATGCTTCTGTGATATTGATAATATGACGTAAAAACACGTGATAATGAAGGAAGAGAAAATAGGTCGAACAGTCATAGAGTGCAAATTTGCACAAGTCGAAACTCAGGCAGGAACTTTTTCATTCTGATTCCTTTAACTTTGCAGCCTGAAGTCAGGGTGCATCTTCTATTGGAGTTGTTCTGCTGAACAAAATGACAGAGACTAGCAACCTTGTAGATGTCCCAAAGTCAGAGTGCTTCCTCTAACAGAGATGCTTTTTCTAATCGAGAATTTACGGTGATGATGATGACGACGACGACGACAACGATGATGAAGAAAAAGTGTCCCTAAGCAATACATTTATACTGAATGTAATACAGATTATTGAAAAGATTGCAAGTTCTGTTTCTTACCTGCTAATAATCGTATGGGAAATCAAAAGACATTTTCTTTTCTCTGATGTCAAAGCTTTCCCCTTGCAGTCCGGTTTTTCATCTACAAGCTGTATCGAACAGCTACATTAACTCCTCCAGTGCTAATCATGAAAAAGAAAGTTGTGATCATCTGAATTTATATCATGCAGATTCCAGATTCAAACTCTTGGTTATCAGACCTTTAATTCAAGTATTGGGCCAGGCACACCTGAAGTTCCTGAGAAAACAAGAATCATCCAGGGCAACAACTTTTCTCAGCAGACCTTGGGCACACTGCAAAAGTGCAACAAGAAAAGCTGTTGATTAAAGCTCAAAGTCACTACCGACAGCTAGGGTTAACTCTTGTCTTTGTACAGTTTGGTGCAAATTGGATGTACGTGTGTCGGTGGGAGTAATCTCCGACATTTTTTTTTTTTTTTGATCCAATATGTACCTCAGTTATAACAACTGGAGACTCTGCATGAGAACCCAGGGAAACGTGAACATCTGTCCCATTGCACATATTTATCCAATCCATGAATGTTACATGAAAACTGGCCACAGAGCCCTGCTACTAATGCATGGTAATGACAGCTGATTGAAATCTTTCATGGCAGCCCCTAGCGCACAGTAACAACTTGCAAACATGTTACCGGTTCATTTCTAACAATTATTGAACATTTTCTTACCATTTGTCCCATGGAAGAAAATAGCACAGTGCTCAAAAGAATCCATGTCCCTCCCCCACCTGGCCCTGTTTTTTTTGTTTTGTTTTTTTTTTGTTAAAGGCTGCAACAACTGCATCTGTGGGTTTAAAACTCAATGGGGGAAAAAAAAGCTACACAGAAAAAGTCTGGTCAATGCACATTCCTTTCATACGATGCATGTATGATACAGTACAGATGGTGTACAATGCTTCAAAGTCACATTCAGTGGCTTTGTGACCTTCTGGTACCAGTGACCCCGAAAAAGGTCATGGTCAACACAGAATTTAAAGCCACATTGCACAAATATGTTCTGGCCAATACATAAGCAATGCTGCACATGCTTTTAATACAATGCATGTATGATAAAGTATTATACAGATTGTATTTTGCTTCAAAGTCAGGCTAAGCAGCTCAGTGACCATGAAAAGAGGTCAAGATCAACATACAGCAACACTTCCCATGCCCATTATAGGATGCACTATAGCATAAACTGCATCATTCTACCTTCAATTGGTTCATCAGATATCAGGCCTTATGGACCTGTTGCATTTTGGGGCCCTGTGACCTTGAAAAGATGTCAAGGTCAAGATGAAGCTACACAATATATTCCCTGTACAGGAAACATCTATGGTAAAAATTTCATCATCCTACCTTAAGCAGCTCATTAGATATTGGGCAAAACAGATGTAACAGACAAACAGATGGACGGACTGACTGACTGCCCCATCCCTACTATTTCTGGGTCCCCCTGTGCCACCTGTGGTGGAAGGGGACAATGGACAACGTACACAGGGAACAATGTCATGACACACCACTTCCTGTTGGAAACAGCCAACCAATAGGATAAGCTAATTTTGATTATCTCCCAGATGGCAGCACTTGTAACAGTTAGATACCAGGTATAATTACCTGGTGCTGCCATCTGCTGTGTAGCTCTCCCATTTGATCCTGCTTATTGTCTTTGCTATATTCAGTTGATATTTGGCTTCATTTGACATAGTCATTCCTGTTTTGCTTGAAAAAAAAGTGGACATTTACATTCTGTTACCTCTTGTAGGACAATAAAAAGTTTCTGTCAATATATCAAACTTCATGAAATAAAGCATTAAGAAATGGTGCCAAAAACTTCTTAAGTTTCAGCTCCCATCTATCATTCATGACTTGTCATGGAGTACATTTGGTATCTGTAAGAAGAACCCACAGTATATAGTTTAGGTACCTTTAAATGAAAACCCCATCAGGGACTGCAGTCTAGTTCAGGCTAAACCACGTGTTATCTGTGTGTCAGCTACCCTTAGCTAAATAACTATGTGCCCATTTTGGGTCTATCTTCTTCCAACATCCTGACCAGTCCTTAATAGGATCCATCAAAGTTCAACTAAGTCTGCGTGAAACATGACTATCATTGTCAAATCCATCACAGCTTGTAGGATTTGTTGCTTCCAGCCGCCTGGCAGAATGTGAAATCTGGCAGGCAGGTGCTGAATATTTTCTTAATGTTGGGATGCTACTCCATCTTCTTACATTTACTGATAGGCTGGGGTCAGCGCATTAATTAAAATGCAAATATTCATCAAGTCAAAAACAAAGTTGCACGCAAATCTAGACGATCTCCTGCCAGGGAGACAGGATGAGTAATGTCCAAGTTGTGTTCATTATTAATGGAATGCACGAGTAGAGATTGTTGCTTAAAAGGACTCAATTTGTTACACCTGACGAGGAAATCTTAAGTTTCAGCGATGAAAAATGCCACCTTTGAACCCACAGGAAAATGCACATCAAGTTTCATTTGGAATATCTGAGTAAAATGTGTCATGATCTCCATATTTCAACTCATTTACCCAGTGAAGGAGACCACCTTCGATGGAAAATGACAGAGACTCTACTGATATGAATACGGAGTGAACACGGGACACAAAACAAGAGGGGAATAGAGGCGATTATCAGGTATGGAGACCAGCTGACACTGGATTTTTACCCCTGCTCATGATGACATCAGGGTCACCCGCAAAAATCCCCGGTGGCCAAGATATCTAGCAAGTGGCTGATTAGACACGACTGGAGGCGCAGAAGAAGCGACAGGTATAGCACACCGAGCAGCTATAGAATTATAGAGTCATGGCCATACTGGCTCCTCTGCCACATGGTATCAGCTCCATTCTCCATCTAGTTTATTATGCTAAAAACTCGCCCGTGCCAAACTTTCTGGAGATGTTGCTGGTCCTGTGCATGCAGTGGTCATAAGATATTTCAATAACAGGAGGCGCCGCACCATGCTTTCTGATCCTTAAGACGGGTCAAGATTATCACAGACCCAGAGGTCCATATTATGTTTATCTTTGTCGCACGATATGTCCTTGCTTGTCAGACTTGGGAAAAGTTTGCCCATGCTTATCCAAGATACTGTGGTGTTGACAATGAATTTTGTTAGCAGGAAAAAAAATATCCATAAAATATTCTGCAAGCCATATATCATTTTTCTCAGTGTCATGCAGTATTGTATGTCCATGCACTCCCACAGACAAGAAAAAAGCCCAGATTTTTCAGCAAACAAATATATCTATTTTTTTGTCCATTTATCACTTGAGCACCCGATCTCATAGGTATATATTAAAAGCTTTCTTTCGCAGTCTACATTTACATTAAGTACAGTGAAATCTGATCATCAAGACACTCCAGTATCTGACATGTTCACTTAACAACACTTAAGTTTTGAGGGGCTTAAAGTCAAAATCTGTTGCTATTTGTCTCATTTATCTGACAAATTTTGATTTCTGACACGTAAGTCTCGTATGGGACAAATGGTGTCACTATACCCCCACTTCATTATTACAAGGTTCCACCGTAACAGATCCAAATATGCTGATTTTTCGTAATTAGTAAATTAATAAGGAAAACTGTATATGCAGATAATGAGTTGGCAAATCAAACACTGTATTAACATTAGGCCAGGGGCTGAAATTCAGTGTTTCTGTCCTCGCCGACATTACCAGGCAGTTGTCCTCATCTGTAGTTGTCCTCGCCTGCAACTACAGTAACATGGGCCAAGCACCAGCAGCAGATCAGTTATAAAACATACCATATGTGTTTATGCATGGACAATAGTTCACTACCTGCTCAATTTACTGACTGAATTGGACGGCTTATTTCCATCTCTCCAACAAATTTGAGCAATTTTATATGCAGCACAGGTCGGTCACACGAGTATCACACATGTTCCGTGCCCAGCCCATTGCTTGTCGCCCATTTGTGCACATTACCTATTACCTGCAGTGTACACTGATATCTGTGGCTCTATGGCTTCTGTATTTTTCAGTGTTATTTTTCACCACTATAGTCTCTCCATTGGACTTGTAATTTACAGCCAGTTTTTTTTTTTTTTTAAATGAAGCCATCAGTCTCCCATGGACCCTCTCATCAATCCACCACCAATATTACAAAAATCCTTTCCAGGTAAAAAAAAACTTGGACCCGGCTTTAGTAATGAAGTTAGACGTCTGTCTTAAACAGCTGGAAATGATTAGCAAAGCAGCTGGCTCTGTGCATTGTCTGCATACCTACAGTCTGTAGACACCCAGTTTCTTCTCGTATTCTTTGAAGAATCAGTCATGTTCGAGACTGATAAATTTTCCGGAGAGGGAAAAAAAAAGGAATTCATTTGTACCGACTGTGACTTGCGGCACTTCAGTGCCAAATACTGGAAATTACTGTAAATTGCATAGGACTAAATTCTTGCTCATATTTGATATTCCTAAAAAAATCATTCATATGGTACATTTGTTTTCCTCATTGGTTGCCACGGCAACAGAATGGGGCAATTTAGACCACTAGCTTAGAGCTAAATGCTTCAAATCTTGAATTTCTTTCCATTTTCCCAACCTGAAAACAAGTTCAATTTAGGCCATTTGCTGGACTTGAAAGACCATCAAGAGTGCTGGGTGCTTGTGATCTTAACCCTTTGGATCTACCCTAACAAGACAATTGAATGGACAAATCTGATGATGAGGTACACGATTTGGCTTGAGATGAGTCTCAACTGAAACATACAAAGGGTAAGCAGAGTGTCGATCACATCATCTGCTTCAAGATGTCCACTCATTCACATCTCTCCACTTGTCTTAGTGCCATCTATGAACTGCTGCAAAAGGTTGCCCGAAACAGTAACAGATGATTCACACATCTGAAAAGGATTATTACATATGCATTGAATTGATGAGTCAAATTGGCCACTTCCCCTGGCCGGCATTAACAATGGATGCCGGCCAGGACACCTGCATCCTCCCCTCCAGCCGTCCCGCTGGCGTTTCCCTCACCTCGCCCCAAAATCACAGGTGAGCTCTCTTGTTTATCCACGGCGCGAAAATCAATGGCACTGTCGGGGTGGCTGGGGGGCATGGATACTGGGGGACACAGATGGCACGACACTACCTTCAACCATAGCGTCCGGCGCTCAATCTCAATCTGGCCAGAGATGACTCTAATCTATAAGCTAAATCATTTGCACTTACAGCAATGGAGTTGGTTTTCGGAAGCACATGGTGCCTTGTGGTGGATTGGAGATGAATCGGAGCAACATCGTCAGCAGCTTGTGGACAGATTTTTTTTTTTTTGGGGGGGGGGCTTTTCAGTAGCTGTAAGGGACATTCTCGGTGCCAACAACACTTAGGCACGAAGCTGACACTTAATCCCAGACAAATAACACTAATATTCCACAAATGAGCTGTGGATGGGAAGCCAACACTTTATTTGTATACAAAACAGCACCAGCTTATTGCATGGTGTTGACATGTTTTTTGCTCCCATAACTAACCAGATCCATCACTAGTGCTACAGTGCCAGGCCCCTTGTGTGGGCATTCAAAAGCTGTCTCATGTCAACTGCTGCATGCCCTAAGTTCCAGACAATGCTGGGTAATGTCCACTGTAACACAGTGGCTCCCTCCTTAACGTAACAGCCATCCCCTGCCGCTCCGCGAAGAGAGGCCTCCCCCCTCACTGTGGCCACTTCTCCATGTGGCACACATGAGGTTTTCATTTTTCCCCTCAAGAGAAGCAACCCCTCGAATAACAAAAGGCCACATTTCGGTGAAATTTAAATGGATTTCCAAACACACATGCAGGCACAAGCAAGGTACTACATGCGCATGTCATGCCTAGCAAAATCCACAAGTCCATCAACCTTTGCCGTGATATCACTCAGGCAGCATATCTTTTAACTAAATGAAACAGCCAACTTATTTTCACCATTTTTACGTGCATTTCCCTGAAAAGGGTTTAAACTCCCATGTATTTTTTTTTCTACCTCCATTGACTTTTTGAGTGCTCAGCTCATTTTTGACTGAGTCAACAAATTTCCTCAGTGTACTTCAGGGAATAAACCCATTCAAAGTCTGCCCACCTGGAAAGCTGTTAACTTGAGCCATTTTTGAACTTTCTCTTAAACTGCAGCACATTAAACTGATTTGAATACGAAGTCTTTCTGTCACTTATTTGAAAGTGAAACCACCTACAGTGGTACCTGCTATTTAAGACCACCCCTACAGCCAACAAAAAGTGGTCTCATACTGCAGGTGGTCTTAAATTGAAGGTATATTCAACATGTAAATACAGCACAGGGTCTTGAAAGTGTGGTCTTAAAAAGACATGTGGTCTTAAATTGGAGGTGGTCTTTAGAGCAGGTACCACTGTATAAGAATTCAAGACAAGTGTAATACTGTTGTGACTAGCATTCAAATAGCTGGTTAAAGGTGAACACACTGATCAGTATCTCGACCCAAATAATATTTTTTTTCAGGTATGTATATGCCACATTTGTGAAAGGATTGCATCTAAAAGGAGTCTACCAAGACTTCATTTGAAAATGACGCTAATTTTACTTGTCCCTTTGAGAAAATCCACATGCACATCTGTACTGCATCATTTCGCTATCTTCCTGCATGTATTTCACTTTCAGCCATTTATATGATTTTGAATTGAGTATATGTGCATGCTAGCAGTTTCAGATGTACCTAGATGTGACAACTGCAAAATTACAGTCACTTCCTTATGTTTTTATTTTTCCTCCTATTGTTACAGTGCTGGCACAGAAACCACCTGCCAGTTTAAGTCAATAAATTTCTAACCAGCCTTGTGCACACATATGTTGACGAAATTTACCAACATGGGGTCATAACACAACACATTCATATTAGGTGCGGCGATGCTCATCAAGGGGTCAGAACTGTACAGGACTTTCTGGTAGGGCGCTGGGAGAAAAGAAATGGAATGTTAAAATTAGAAGAGACCAGGGTTAACTGGAACAACATGTTTCCGGGAAGGAAAGGGAAAAGGAAGGGAGGGGGGGGGGCCAGTATCAGGGTCCCCATGACTGTGTGCAAATGAACATGGGAAATGCCTGAGCCATAAAGGCAGGGATAGGGTCAGAGGCAGTTTTTCTTTTCCCCAACCACCTGTAGCAGATATGTTCATACAGGACCACAGCAAAAAAACCAGAGCGCCACAGCATTTATTACCTGTACAGCTCAACAAAGAAGAATTTATATGTGTGGGCATATCTTCGTACAGAACAGGCCAAAATGTCTTGCTCTTGCAAATATGGCCAGTTAGATCTTTTTTTTTTTAATATTAAAATATATGTGATATTCTCTGAATACTCACTGACCTTGAGATCATCACTGTGCTTAAAATAAGCACTGTTTATTTCCAGAAATATTACTGCCACTACTGGTGTATCCTTCAGTACGCCACTGCAACGTGATACTAACAATTTCCTTATATGTTCTACCCTGCAATGTCAGTACATCCTCTCATGCTTTGTCGTCATTCACTGCTTCAGCAGCAGGACCAGTGTTCATTTTAGGCGACATTACTCCATTGGGAGATATTACTCCTGCTGACAATTTCAATTTCAAAATAATTGTTTTCTGCTGACATTTGTATGACCTACTTTTACATGTTTTTAATCTGTGATAACACTGTAAGACTTCATTATTTGCACACAAGCACAAAGAATCTCAAATTTGAAGCACCCAAATAAATAATTTTGCACTTGCATGGTTTCCTATATATGTTTGTTGGTTTATCATTTTTTAAAATTTTGTTTATGTTTGGTTTTTTTTGTTGTTTTTTTTTCAGGCCAATATAGCATATTTCTTAATTTTGTAAAATTTTGAGAAATTAGGGTAATTTTGCTGGTTCTTTCTTGGCTGTCTAGCCTTTGTACTTGTCATCATGCCAGCTCCTGGACATGAGGTCATGCAACAAGTCTAGCAATACATGTATCATATATCCTTCTTTTTTTTTTTCTTAATGTACTTCTCATGCATCACTTCAAAAGCTTCATTCTAAATAGATTTATAGTTTTCTTTTCCCCAGACTACAGACTCCGACAGGAAGGTTTAAGGTTGCATGTTCATATGAAGGTCCTGACAATTCACAAATAATCAGCTTGACGCAACAACAACAGTTCATGAGAAAAATTGAAATGTCTACATGAGAGTTCCGTTTGACCAACACCTGATTTTCTCCTAAGTAGGGGTATGAAACTCAGACTGTGTTGCTGCTCGAGCACGTTACAGTTGTCAACACAAAAAGCTGCTTTTACAGGAATCCACATTGTTTAAGTGCAGTTGTCTTCAAACTCAAAATTACTTTGACACTTGTGGTCACAAAATCCATTTGCAACCTGTACGTATTCCGTTTGGGTATAAACAATCTAAATGACGCCACTTCAAGAGAAACCAGCAGGCGGGCGCAGTGCGAGCTCGGCGTCCCTCTTCTAACCACTCACCACAACATGAACTGCTCTTGTCAACGTCAGATTCCCCACGCATGCCAAATTGCCGTTTGCAAAAAGAAAGAAAAAGTCAGAACACAGAATAAGTTAGCCCAGTGAGGCAGTTTGACAGTGCAGTGACAGGCGACTGTGACATCCATCAAGCCAGGGTGGTATTCAGGAAATTGTCATTTCGTACTCAAGTTGAAAAATTGAACTTGAGCACAAAATTGACCATTGAGGAAGCTCTTATTTCTCATGGGCAGAACAATGTTCTGGCTGACGATGTAATTGTAGTCAATTTGCTTACAAGTAACGTACACATATGTTGTGAAAAATACAAGTCACTGCTTATATATAAACATATTAATATATACATGTACGGGACAATATATATATATATATATAAAATATATACATATATAAAATATATATATATAAAATATATATATATAATATATATATAATATATTTAAATATAATTTATATATGCATGCATGTATATATATATGTATATATATGTATATATATGTGTATATATATGTGTATATATATGTGTATATATATGTGTGTGTGTGTGTGTATATATATATATATATATATATATATATATATATATATATATAGTGGTCCTTGTTTTTAGGGAGACAGGGGCAGCCAGTGGAAGTCAGATGTGGCCGACAGCAGCCTGCAGTGCAGCTCTTGGCAGTCGCTGTCTACCATCATCAAGGTGACACGCCGCCTCTTTGGGCTTGGCAGCGGTTGGCATTCAGCAGCAGCAGTTGTTAGTGGTCAGGGGTGCTAAAAGGGGGATACGTCAGTATGTCTTCAAATGTACAGGTTATATTCATACCGCTTACTGAGACAACTTTTCAAAACTCAAGTTGCTGAACGAGTCCTGAACAATTTAAATCCTAACTTATAAATGGTAATACACAAAGGGCTACATATATATTCTCGACTGAATACAGTTATTAACAGCTCTCACTTTAGAGATAGTGAATATAAAAAGTTGTCGGTGATCTTTTCACAACCTGATTCATGACAAGGTTACAGAGCTATAAAAAATGTTTAGAGCATGCTTAAAAATTACAGAAGTCTTATTACAAAATGCTTCAAATGACATGGAAGTGTTTCACATCTTTGACCTATTCCTATTGCACTTAATTATGCAAATTAATCTGATAAGGAAAGTCCTTTTCCTGTATGGATTGGTAACACATAGTGCTGTCTCTGTATCAAATTGTCCTGTCTCTACAGGAAAATGCAAGCAGGTATGACCCTCACAGTCCTACATGTACATTGAGGCCATGGCATCAGATTTATAAGTTGTTTTTTGTTTTTTTTTAAATCTTATTTCTAAACAACCAACTTCAATATCTATTCGTTACACTTTTCCCAATAACATAATATACCATCCCCACATACATGTTTGTTTCACAGTCATTGAGATAATAGGAAAGTTGTTCAGAAAGAAAATAAAAAGCAAGGGCCCTAGGATCCTTGGGATACACCATACTTAACGTTTTGCTGGATCTGAAGTTTATTGACACAAACTCTCTTGTGTCTTTCAGTCATACACATGTGTGCCTATGACATTATCTGCAGTCTTGAGGAGAGCAACAAGGCAGCTCAAATTTTTTTAAACTTTGCAACTGGTCCACCATGTCAAATGCTTTCCCGCAGTCCAGCATAAGAGTACCCACCATTTATCCACTGTCTCACGCTTTGAACTATACGTCTGACAGCTTACTCAGACAACATTATTTATTGTGAAACCTGATTGACGTACACATGGATTATTATATGTGGTAAATGATTAGAAATGCAACAGTACATGTTTCTCCACTTCTAAAGACAGGGAACGTCAGACTGAAATCAAACAAATGTTACTGATGTCTACTGTAGACCAAGTTTTATTTTGTTTTGGGAAGCTTCTTACACCAACCTCCTTTTGCTTGGCAAGAATCTCCCCTGAATTATCAAATTATATCACTGGACTTTTTGGGGTCTAGAATTCTGAACATCTCCGCTACTTCAGTAACTTTGACTTCTTAATGGCAGCCCAGATAGTGTGAATCTTCTCGATAGGTAAATGGCAGTCTGTGGATGGTGGAGAATTTTTCAGTGGACCAACAAATCAAATCAAACGATTTACCAATAAACTACGACTCTATATTTGTCTTGCCTGTACATGTGTGTAAGGGGGGGGGGAGGGAGAGTCAAATACTTGTTGTTTTGGAACAAAAATCTATGTGCGGGCCTATTTAAGAACTTCCCGGCTAGCTCAAGAGCAGGTTTTCCCTGCAGACAAATATCTGAAGTCTTTACATGGAGAGAAATGCCTGATGGTATGACACTGCAGCTTCTCCGCTTATTAATTTCATTACATGACTTGTAGTTATTCAAAAACTTTGTCCACCAGTTTTGAAGAAATTCCATGAAAGAAAGTAATTGTATCTGTCACAAATAGCTGTGATCAGTTTGCCTGCTTTCAGTGAAGCAGGTCTTGTTTTTGAGTTCGTTCCCCTGAAATATCTAAAATGTCCACAAGGTCTTTGGATTTTCCGTGTTGTCTTAAAATACCTTGGAGTAAAAGTCTTGTTTTGTTGAAAATATTAAACTGAACTACCTTGCGTTTTTTTCCAAAGTTTATACAAGTCAGAATCTTCAGTGGATTTACACACATTCAGTCTTTTCCTGGCATTTTTAAGTCATAAAGGTTTAAACATTGCGCCCAGTAGTATTTAACCTTCCACTGAACGACAAGAAGACTGAGGCAACAGCTCTCCTTCGCACAAGTTGGATGCCAAATCAGCCCAACCTGCACCCAGGAAGATTCTTAACCAAGGCATCATACTTTTCATCAACAATTCTCACCAGAAAAAAAAAAAATTCTCGATTAGACATTTCAATAAAAACATTCAAGTAGTTAAGAGTTTACATTTTGGGCAATTTGAGCCGGAAGAGATTATCTGGAGTATGTTTACCTGGAGTCCTGCTTTGCTGACTCATGAAGCAATTAAGGGCCTAACTGTGGTGCTCACAATTACCAACTGCTCTTCAGTTGCCACACTTCATGTCTTCTGTAGATTTTTCCTTCTGGAAACCTTTCATGCTACATGGCTATTGGCAGTTGTTACGACCAGTCGGGTCACGATTGAATGGGCTCTCATTACACTTGGGTGGCAGACATCTGCAGGATTAGCCGTGTTTGACTTTTCAGCCCAACCTGGGTACAGTTGCAATGTACTACGTGAAATGTTTCAGGGGAACGGATGCTGGGTTTACACACGCTCACGCAGTCTATTAGCGTTGATGTACTTTCTGTCAATTGTGCTGAAACTTTAACTATTTGTGATAGTTGGGAGGCTTACACTTCCCCGTAGTTTCAGTCAGCTGGATATCATGTATCGGCGATTTACCAAGGAATGCATCACTCGTACAAAATAATGATGCCAAGGCCATCAGGCCATGTCTTATTATTTTCTACAAAGGATGTGGTTTCAAAGTGATTAACGCTTTCCCCCTTAAACCGGCCAAAACCGGCTGCTGGTCAAATGTCGTCTGATTCAGTGCTTTCAACTAATTTTGACAGTAATGCAAAACCATTTGACTGAGACTTGCAGCTGAGATCTATCAAGATCACTCACCCCAGGTCAACAGCTTTCCTTCAGGCACTTAGTGCCCAACCCATGCCAAGAAAAGCTGTTGACTCGGTCTCAATTCAAGGGGAAAAGGGTTTACCGACTTAAAAAATGCACTGTTTACATTCATGAAAACACTGCAATGTGACAACTGTCATAGTGTCAGGTCAGAGACTCTGTCGGCATCGTGCCTGCAGTGCACATCAAGAATGGCCATTGTCCTGGGCCGTTATTATCTCCTCTCAAATTACAATATTAATCATGCTGTTACTTGAACGAAAGGTCTTATTGCGAGAAATTTGAATCTGGAATCACTATGCTGATTAAGATGAGCACGACTGTTGTTGTTGTGTATCGCAAGGGTCGGGCTGGAGGTTTCACCACCAATTTGAAAACGGATGTCTCTACCACACATCAAAATATACATTCTACTGTATTTTTGAAAATTGTATCTCTTTATGTCATATCAGCTCGGTTTGAGAAAAACTCTGGATACAATCTGAACTTAAACTGCACGATCTTGGGTCTTTCTGTGTGTTGTATCAGCTGCATCTGAAGAAAAACTGATATAATCTGCACCCAAACATCATGATCTTGGGACTTACCAAGCCAACTGATCATGATAATTAATGTAATCCAAGCCTTGGTATAATTCTGATGGAGAATTTATCACTAAGTTTGCCTTCTGTGAATGACCCCATGGGATTGAACCCTTAAACAATTTTCACGTTACCATCATATTTTGCAAAAGCTGGATTTCCGTAAATACATCCATGTTTGTATAGGTTACAAAGGTGACGAGGTCGACAAACATATTGACCAGCACAGAAGGGATTTGATTCTCATTAAAATTGATTTATTATCTCACTTCTAACTCATTCCAACTATATGATGGTAAAGGCCTTGGTCGGTGATCTTTGTACTGCTTAACAAGTCTGCATCCCCTCCACCCTCCCAGTTGGAGAAACTTTGCCCGGCAGTCCAACTAATAACAACACCACACCATGTTGGCACTTGTACAAAAGCCTTTCCTACAAATATTAATACACAGTCCTTGATAATCTTGATAGCGATACAGGAAACCCATACTGGTATACAGCAAGCAATTACTTTCCGGCTCAAATCGCCCAAAAGCAGATACTGTAATGTGAAATGCGCAAATTGTCTGTGCTATCGCTCTCATTTCAATTTGTTAACAGAAAACATTACGAAGAAATAAAGTACATAACACCTATGTGGACTGAATGGCCTGTGTCCATAGCTTTCCCTTGTAAGGGTGCGACACATCGTGCCCCACCCACAGCAAGGAAAGCTGGGTCAGGATTAACCTTCTATCTATGTTAGAGCAAAACCTGCTTCAAAGACCAGCCACAAGGTAAAAAAAAAAACAATTTACGACAAGGTGCTCTGGGCGGGATACCATATTATCGTTCATTGACCTGTATTCTTTAATTTTTTCTCCTGCTCAAAATTTAGGGTGTCGGGAAATAGCTGGGTTGTTTTCATAAAGAAAATTTACCATCAGTAAAGGTTATGCCACAAAAGGCATTTTCCTTCCAACTTACATGTACTTCATATCAATCAAATAAACTGTCTTATTGAATTTTTTTAATATTTTGAAAAAAAAAAGACTTATACATGCAATTCTTCAAGCATGGTTCTGTGTGGCAATAAATATGCGCAGACAAATAATTGAATGCTTCAAATTTCACAAAATGTAATACAGATAGATTTAATATAAAATTAATCCATTCCTGAGTGCCAACCTTTGCCAAGAGATACATCCAGACCTCTTCAATAAAGGTGAAAGAAGTCAGGTTTCCTGTCAGTCAGTTTCATTTATTTACCCCCCCCCCCCCCACTTATAATTCCCAAAAGTGCCCAGATATCTGGTATTTTTCCTAAAAGGTTTCTTCGCCAGTGAAAATAACAATTAATTCTGGGGTCTGCTTCCATGTAGGAATCACCAACTGTCTGTACCCGTGTACAGTACACTCATAATAATGCATGCAAATTGCAACACAGATTTCCGTCAAACAATTGGCAGGTCTTTTATGGACTGTGAAATGACATGTGCGTGCAAATCGTACATGACCAGGCGATGACATGAGACTGTATCAAGACTGCCACACATAAGGAGTCACCTCAGGCCCAATGTGGTGGCTTGACCAGTTTCTTTGACAGTTAACACCTTATGGTCCATGTCCCTGTGGCAATAGCTGGCATTAACCCCATTCCGGACGCATCACGACAAAAAGCTGTGCTCATTGGTATCGTAGCAATCATTCCAAAGTTAGGTTCCTGGCACAAAAAGACCACGCACTACCAGTCTATTTCCAGCCAAAAAAAAGCAAGTACAATAAATAAATGAATGATTAAATATTTAAATACATGAATGAATGAATGAATGAATGAATGAATGAATGAATGAATAAAATCAACAAGAACAATATTCCACAGCATCTAAAACAAGTGGTTCTTCAATAACATCCCACCATCTCACAAAAATATGTATACATGCATGCAGGTACGTATGTATGTATGTATTGAGAAGATCATGTTGATTTTATTCTGGGAATTTTATAAATGTGTATAATTACTGTGTGTGAATTGTTTGCTCCTGGATGAATAAGACTGTTTTGTTTCTTAAGTTAGTCTGTCATAATGACTTTGATCAAGTTAAAATGTTTTGTTACCAATATTTTGGCCCAGTGAATTGGTGTTATTTGCAATTTCTGAAGACACTTTAATGGAAACCTTGAGCATTTGCCTTCCTCCTAGTCTGACCAAGCAATTTTGTGCCATTTACTACATGTCACCATCCTAGAAAATGTTTATATAATCTATGCAGCCAACCATTTGTCCTTAATATGGACAATAACAGAGAGATCCAAGTGGTTTCAAATATTAATATTTCTCATAATAGTCTGTGGGTAAAATATTTACTTCTACTGTAGAAATGACTTTAATTGCTAAGTTGATAAATACAAATTATAAATTTGATTGTTGCAGTTCCATACATATATATTAATGTTGACAAATACAATTTTTATTTGCATTATTGCAATTCAAGCTTCATACATATTCTAACTTTTGTGCAAAAAAAAAAGTAAGGAAAAGTAGTCCCTGGGACAGAGACATGGGATATGTCCTTTTGTGGTTAATTTTGTCTAACTCTTCACCTGTGCACAGTGAAACCAGCCATCTATTTTTTGATCTTTCTCTCAGGCTTGTAGGAATTAGATATCACTCTGCTTTGATCATTCACTGCTTGATTCCTGGATATACCAGAATTGCAATGTATTATGCACGAGTTTGGAGGCCTTTTGAATGGGTTTCACTGATGCACGGTTCATCCCGTCAGTATTGCAACCCTTAGGCCATAGAGTCTGGCAGTGACAGTGACACTTGTGCCCATGTTCTATCTTTCTGATTCCAGCGAAGGCAGTGGAAACAAAATGAAGTTCACGAAACACTGACATAGGGGACAACATCCAGATCTTTGGAATAATGGGAGATTCAGGTTAAAAAATCGTGGAAACAAAGAAAATGGGCCATCTTCCTTCAAAATCACCTCAATTTAAAAGTCAATTTTAAAGTCCTCAATTCGGCAGACTCCCACCAAGTCTGGGTATTGGGTGTTGAAAACAGGAAGAAAAGACTGACTATTCAAGTTCACCTGCAAGACTACAGTGAGTTTTTCACAGTTGGTGTATTTACTTGTGAAGAGGAGGAATAAGAACATATCACATGGGCATTTATTTGCATGGGGAATATGAACTTTCTTTACGTCTTTTTAATCATAAGGTTGTTTGCCTATACATAGACATAAAGCTTACACACCCTGTGTACATGTTATATTCTATGGAGGTGAATTATAAGAATACCAAAGCCAGGTGTAGCCCTCGTAACCACACCCTACACTCAGGTCACTGAACAAACAGTAATCGGTCATAAACAAGCCGTGCGATGATGAAAATAACCTCTGGGGTTTTAGTACATACAATTTGTTGTTACATGGATGACATACCATACGGGTTGGCTTGTTGTATACTGTGCCAAGCCCTCAGGTTCCACCTCAGGGGGTTATCGCAATTTTCGCCCACAACCCATACGGTATCTCTCACATGCACAGTTCTCATAAACCCATGTCTTTGACTCTGCCCTTTGTCCTTTTGACCTTGTCCACAAAGATGAAAACCCCATTGAATGCCACATGGAATGTGTGGCAAGAACGTTGTGCAATAGTTTCTTACTTCCAGCAAACTTTGTACAAGTCAGCATGCTCAGGCCAGCAAATAAAGAATGACTTTTCTATCTGTTCCATTCTATTTAATTTTTAAAGTAAATAAACGATACATTTGCACATACATATTTGCTTTATTTTAAAGAAAAATCTGTTGCACTTTTTCCAGAGCATAGGTATCCACTTAATGCCCCTGTAAGTGTTATACGAGGCTTACTCTATTTTCATTTGCGTGTACAAATTGTATCTGGCTGACTAACTGTCCTCCAAATTAATGCAGGAGGTCATATGACAAATGATTTCCTTAAAAAACCAGAGCCACGCCCAGGGGCATGAATGTCTAGCCAGCATAATTTAAGCCACTAAGAACTTATTTGTTGACGGACCGACAGACTGAGGGATGGACGGACGGATGGAGGGATGGACAGAGGGACGGAAAGTGACTGCTTGGATTTGGATGAAAATGTGTTTTTGGTGATTTTTTTTTATATATTTCTTGAAAATTTGCACAATTAAACGGTCAAATTTGTGCTATTATGATCTCGATACATGTATCTACAAAAATGTGTCAGGAATTTTTCGTAACTACTGTTTTTACAATGATGATACACAAAAATTTCAATATAACTGCTTCGGTCAAAATTGATAAAGTTGATAGACTCTTCATTTTTGACACATATTAAAAAAAGAACTGTTCATTTAATCTTAGAAAATCTCTGATACTCTTTTGCTCTTGATAATTTTTAGAGTGAAAAATCACTTTTTTATTTGATCAAAATTATATTATTAGTTTTAGAGGAATATCTGCATGAACCAGTCATTTTGATCCAAACACCTATTGTGTGTATAATGATGACTCATAGGTTTACATGGTCTATTGATTACCATAGCATTAAAAGTGTTCTCTTAGTTCCTTCAAATTGTATTGAGAGCTTTATCATTAAACCCTTAAAGTGCTGATTTAAGACTGAGTCAACAGTTAATTTCCTCCGTGCATTCTGGGGACAAAGCACCCAAAAGCATGATGCCAAGGAAAGCTGTTGACTGAAGTCAAAGTTTTGCACTGGAAGAGTTAACAGAGGTACTGCAGTGTGGACATAAACGCTCGGTCAAAGTTACACACACTCCAAACGCACAACCACGCAGTTTTCAGGCAAGATGAAGGCATGCAGTTTTAACTCCACTCCAACATCATGTGCTGAAGTGTGTGTATCAAGATCTAGATTGACATGAAGCCCTGATTCAGGTTGCTGTCTGGACGTTCTTGTGACGAAGCCTCCAGGTTAATTGTCTCTTCGGTGTAAGCTGAACCTTTTCAGCTTGCCACAAAGTCAGGCAGCACAGTCAGACTGTGTAAACAAGTTGCTTTTCTCTGTTCACCTATTGCATGCCGAAGGCATTTAGGAAATTTACTGGATGGTGAGAGCGAAGCTCAGATGAAAGCGCTGAATATTACAGCACCAGCTTTGCATCGTTAATCACACTAACTTTAGAATGTTTATGGTATTTTGGCATTTCCTGACTAACCAAAAAAAAAAAAAAAAAGATAAGGAAGAAGCATATTAATTCACAACAAGATCAAGTATTGCATAGCAATACACAGTCCCCAACATGAGATTAGCCACACACCATTATCCTATATGTCCATACAGCAAATTTCGTAGCTGTAGGTGTTATTGGTACATGTATATGAAATATGGCCTGGACATGCTACATGTAAAACTTCACGAGGGGTCAAAGGTCAATGTCAAAGTGACCCCATTTTTATGTGCAACACACCCGTATCCTATGAAGTGTTCACATACCAAATTTAGCTGTAGCTGTAGGTGCTATGGTATAGGAAATATAGACTGGACAAGCTAAATCATAATGGGGGTCAAAGGTCAAGGTCACAGTGACCCAATTTTGGTGCATGACACACCCTTACTCTATAAAGTGTCCACCCACCAAATTTGGTAGCTGTACGTGTGATGGTATACGCAATATGGCTAGGACAAGCTAAAACTTTAAGGGGGTCAAAGAAGGTCAAAGGTCACAGTGACCCAATTTTTGTGCATAACACACCTCTGTCCTATGAAGTGTCCACACACCAAACTTGGTAGCTATATATGTAGGTGTTATGGTAAAGGAAATATAGCTTGGACAAGCTTAATCTGTATGGAGGTCAAAGATCAAGGTCACAGTGACCCAAGTTTGGTAAGCAACACACCACTTTCCAATGAAGTGTCCACACACCACATTTGGTTGCTGTAGATGTTATGGTTCCAGAAATATAGCCCGGACAAGCTAAATCTTTATCAAGGGTCAAAGGTCAGCGTCAAGGTCACAGTGACCCAATTTTAGTGCGCAACATCCCTACCCCATGAAGTATCCACCCATCAAATTTGGTAGGTGCTGGTGTTACGGCATTAAAAACATGGCCTGGACAAGCTTTGCCAGAAGGACGGACAGAAGTACAGACGGAAATAAGGACAGACAAAAGGACGGATGGAAAGACACAGTGCAAACCTATGGTCCCTGGTGGGGCACTAGTACTGGGACAGATGCACCACATAGGGAATGTGGTACTCTAAATGTTTTGACAAAGCCTGCAAGCTTTACACAGCAAAATGTTACCCCCCCCAAAAAAATGGAAAACTGAGGCTACATATCTTGCCTTGTAGATGCAACAGTTGAGTGTATTATAGCTGAATTAAAGTTTGGAGCATGTCGTACAACAGATGATCACACGTACAAACTGTATATACATGTGCCTATGACATGCATACACACCCCCAGGCCTGAAGAGTAATATGGTTTGCAGTGAGCAAGGCCTTGTACTTCTTATACAGGGTGGTCGGGATCAACAGTCTGCCTTGGCTCACTCTTGACCAAGGTAAACTAGCAACTCGATCCGCAACTGAGGGTGATAGGACTCATGTGGGGGTGGGGTGAGGTGGAAAAAAGACAAAAGTATGCATGCGCTTATTTTCACATGCATAAATTTTCACAGTTTTTGCATCTTTGGCATTTAACTGAAATCTTATTTTCATTATTTTGGACATAAGTTCCTGCTGAACCTATGTTGAAGTACTAGCTGTTTCACTTATTTTCACGGTTTTGTGCCATCAGTTGCCTCCAAAGCATCCCCCTGACTTGCTACTGCGTTCACTGATGTGGGCGCTCGGCTGGAGCACATCAGAAACATACAGCAATCTAGGGGGATCCTGTGGAGGTAATGCCATCAGAAGAAATAACTGAAAATAAAAATAGAGCGAAACCAAGTGAAATTACAGTACCCAAAGCTGTAACCACCAGCTTGTTACATGTAAACATTCATACAGATCCATCATGTATGGCAACAACAATCATTCAGTGCAACATACAGTTGACTGACAATCAGGCTGTCATATTTCTTGCTGAATTCTGTGTCTGTATGTATAGTGAAAAACGTCATACACGAAAATACCATTCTGTCTGCAGTGACATTGAGACTTGCTTGAGAATCATATTCAGCAGATACCAATGCTTTTGATGGCCGGCAAGGATGCTGGATCAGCACTCACCTCACGCTCCAAAACAAAACAAAAAAAAATCAACAAAGTTTCTTAAATTTTGCATTGCCTTAGCAAGCATCAATCAATACCAGGTCAGTACATGGACGTGTATGTACCATACTTCATACTCTTGCCTGCCATGATGCTGGGTGGAGTCCCAATGAAACACGATGACAAGATACAATTTGCGTTAATGATGATCAAAATTCATGTTTCAGCTAATTAAGACATAAAAAAATAGTTGAAGAGTGACAGTTGGTAATTAGTATTTGGAGAAAAGAGTGTGCAATAATGTACATTGATTTATTTTTTTACATGTATATATACTTTTTTTTTTAATTTGACAAATTTACAGTGTATTAAATTCATCTTTTTAAACATAACAAGAGGGCTGTGTGAACAGCCCATGCTCAGCTGACCTAGACATTCATCACACTTGCAGCTCTGTGAACATGGGACAGGATCAAGGTCACCCCTCATGTACTGAGTAAGTCTGACCTTTACAGAAGAACACTAACATGTGCAACATCCAGGTCCCAGTTCAAGTAGTTCTCAAGATATAGTGAAGAGTAAAATTCATGTATGTTGCACGTGACCCCAGAAACGAGGTCATGGTCACTCATGTTCTGTATAAGCATGACCTTCATAGAGAAACATTAACATGTGCAACATCAAGGTCCTCACTCAAAACAGATCTCCAGTTATGAAGTGAACAGTCAATTTCGTGTCAGTTGTCCCATGACCTTGGGAATGAGGTCAACGTCCAAACATCACTGGAACATGACCATTTGCACAAAATAGGTAGACACTTATAAAAGGTACAACTCTACCAAGTTTGGCACAAATCTGGAAAAAAAATATTTAAGTTATACCCATGACAAGAAGTTATCAATGTTAAACTTTCCTATTAAAACTTTTTAGAAGATTTCCAAAAAAAATCATAAAAATTCCAAAAATCACTGGAGCGTGACCATATGAGCAAACTTGGTAGAGACTCACCAAAGGTACATCACCATCACGTTTGAAGTGAATCTGACAGACAGTTTTTTCAGAGAAGTCCAAAATGTGAATTTCCACTAGAATGCATTAGAATGCCCATTGACTTGCATACTTAGCAATAGAAAAGGTGCATTTACCAATATGTACCCAAATTGAAACGTGAAAAATCAGGAATCCACAGCAGTGCTACTTAGTGAATATCTGTGCTTGACTCTTCCACAAGGAACATATCCACAAAGTTTAACTTAATCTGAGAGACGGTTCTGGAGAAGAAGTCACTAGTAACAAACAAGAGGACTGTGACAGTCCTGTGCTCAGCTGTCATGTACATGATTATACCCTTGCAATTTTTTTTAAGATTTGCCCAAAAAAGAACAAAGAAATTCATAAAAAATTCAAAAATCAATGGAGCGTGACCATTTAAACAAATCTGGTAGAGATCTACTAATGTATATTGCCACCACGTTTGAAGGCAATCTGACTGACAGTTTCGCAGAAGAAGTCAAAAATGTGAATAAGCATTAGAATTAATGTCCACCGACTTGCATGGTAATCAATAGGAAAGGTGCATTTATCGACAAGTACCCGAATTGAAAAAAGATCTTTAAAAATCAGGAATCTCCAGCATTCTCATCTGGTGAACAAGTTTGTTTGACCCTTCCACAAGAAACATATCCACCAAGTTTCAGCTTAATCTTAGTGACGGTTCCAGAGAAAAAGTCGAAAATAGCAATAACACACAACTTTTCTTTTTTTAAATGTAGAAAAAAATTGCAGCACCACCTGGTGAAAAAATTTTGAACTAGAAGTACCAAGGAGTGTTTCTGTGTGATATCAAAGCAATCGGGTGGGGTTAGTGGTTTCAGAGAAGAAGATTTGTTAAGATTTGCCCTGAAAAGAACCCAAAAAAAAAAAAAAATCACAAAAAATAAAAAAATCACTGGACCGTGACCTATTGAAGAAACTTGGTAGACACCCACCCAAGGTACTTTGCCACCAAGTTTAAAGTGAATCTGGCTGATAGTTTTTGAGAAGAAGTCGAAAATGTGAATTGTGGATGGACGGATGGATGGCAGACAACGGATGACCTATCCTCCTAAAAGCTCAGCTGACTTATCAGCTGAGCTAAAAACACACAAAATTTCATACAAAATTTGAAAAAAATTGCAGCATTACCAATTCATTAAAAATCCAAAAATCAATTGAACTAGGAGTCACCAGGAGTGTTCCTGTGTGATATCAAAGTAAATGAGTTAGTGGTTTCAGGGAAATTTTTTTAAAGATTTCCCACAAAAAAAGAACAAAAAAATTCATAAAAAATCCAAAAGTCACTGGACCATGACCTATTGAACAAACTTGATAGAGACCCAACCAAGGTACATCCCCATAAAGTTTGAAGTAAATCCAGCTGACGGTTTCGGAGAAGAAGTTGAAAATGTGAATTGTGGACAACAGCTAGACTAGTCTCCTTTGACACTTAAAAGCTTCATACACTATTTCACCATTCCGACACTGGTATAAACAGGTAAATAGTTATACATTTTTTAGCACCATAAAGTTGACTAGAGGTAAAGTGTACTAAGGTATTAGCAGGAAGCCACCTCTTCCACTATACTGGATGATGGTTGAAATGAAAGAAATCCTGCAGAAAGTGAGTATGATCATGGTTTTCTGACTTAGACGGACTAGTCTAGAGAAAATTCTCTAGGTGGGTGAAGTATACTTTACCCTCGGTACTTTCCCTCTTACCACTCTAAATACTTTAAGGACAGCACTTTGTCATTTCAAGCTCCATCTTGATATTGTTTGACTAATGTTCTTGGGTTAGTGTTGTATTTTTTAGGTATTTCTTCATATCTCTGGAAACATTTCAACAGAGTTTTGTGTAGTTGTTTTTCATAACCTTTGCATTGTAGTTTTTGCAACAAATTTCTGACTCTATTGAAAAAAATTGCTAAAAAATGTGGTGTTTCTAGCAATATGTATCACTTGTTCAATACAAACTCCATATGCTTGTTTCTCTGGAATGTTTCTTGTCAAATCAGGGTAGGAGATAATATCAAATTTGAACTGATCTCTCTTGTCAAATATTTTTGTTACATACTGGTTGTTCTTTATTTTTTATATCCAGATCAAGGAAAGTAGCTTTTGTATCACTTTCATTTTCCAGATTTGATATTAGTTCTCTGGGATATATTTTTTTCCAATTTCCCTTTATTTCATCTCCATCGTTTAAAGCACACCGGTCATCTATAAATCTTCTGCTGTGAGAATATGATTTTCTTGCAGCTGTAAAGTTTGTTTTTGCCAATTCCTCCATCCATTTTGATTCATAATAATGTAAATAAAGATTGGCAATATATGGGGCTGGATCTGTTCCCATTGGTATGCCAACTATTTGTTGATAGACTCTGGTTCCAAAGCAAAAGTATGCATTGTTGATAATGTATTCTATCAGTTTGAGCACACTCTTGCTTCGTGTAAGAGATTCCTTTGTTCTTACCTTTATCAAATTTAGCCTCACCACCAGAGATTTTAATATACTGACATATGCCACCTTTGTATGCTTTATCGGACGGACAAGGGATGGATGGACGTCGGACGGACGGATGATGGATGGCTAGTCATAACATAAACTCAGCTGACTGTCAGCTGAGCTAAAAATATGGAGTTCATAAATCATGCTGTTTAACAGGGGTCCAAGGATTGAAATACAAGCACATTAGAGCAAAATTTACCTCTTGTACAAGACAGCTAAAATGAGAACTCAACAGTCAGTTCCAGCATGAAGAACTGGAAATGAAGCTTTTAATTTACAGGATATGTTTATGGCATGATAATTGAAGATTACAGATACTTCTGAGGTTCTCTGAGGAGAAAGGAAGATGTTAGCAGGATCGAATGTCCACATACTGTAAAGGTACAAATTTTTCTGACGTATTAGTTTTTCCAAATTTTCCCCAGTTGTATCAGTCATGATCATGAAAACCGGGAAGTTTCTGCAGCAAATTGGCTGCACACATTGTACAGACCATTTTCGGGAAAATGAAAACCTTGAAATCTTGATTTTCAGTAGATTTGGGAAATTAAATGTGGGAAAATTTGTACTTTTACAGTATTACTCCAGGTGTTGTATGTGCACCCTGTGCATTGTAAGCAGGTAATATTGACCTAAAAATATCAAATCCCATTATCTTTGCCTCACCAAGGTCCCTTTAGCCACATTTGAGTAAAAGTCTTAAGTAATTGTCACAATCATGGCGCCCCAAATTTAATCTCATCTAATTACCTTGGCCTGCAAAGGTCCCTTGTGCCAAGTTTATTTCTCTTTTAAATTATAAATAACATTGTTTTGGCTCAACTGTGTATGCACCTTTTAGTTCCCCTTTCATGATAACACCACTGTTTCAACTCAGCCTGTGTAAAAAAAAAAAAAAAAAATGGGGCTCAGCCTGTGCAAAAAAAACCACCTATTGGGGGGGGGGGGGGGGGAGATCAGCCTGTGTAAAAAAATGGCATGGCATGTGTAAAAAAAAAAAATTTTGGCTCAGCCTGTGTAATTTTTTTCTTTTCTTTTTTTTGGGGGGGGGGGGAGAGGGAGGGGGTCAACCTGCATGAAAAAATAAATGGTTTGGCTTAGCCTGTGTAAAAAAAATTAATGTTGTGGCTCAGCCTGTGTAAAAAAAAAAAAAAATATTAAATAAATGTTTCGGCTCAGCCTGTGTATGGTCTGTGCCTGTCTTTTGGGCTCAACCTGTGCATGTTACATGCCACTGTTCTACGGCCAGGTCACTGTGTGATGTGTGGCACATTACACTGAACACTATTCTCCACTCTCTCATCATGTCTGCTTCACTTTTGATGATTGCCTTTGCATGATCAGTATGCTACACCTTCCGATGACCAGGTCGCTCATTAATTTGTTTTTGTAATTAAGTATATGGCCGGACGAGCAGCTGGTGAAGTGCCTTCCATCACCGCTGTTTGCCTTCCTCTGACAGCCCCTGATCAAGGACAGAGCACAACTACTACATTGTTTGCACATCAAACATCCACAATTATCTGCCTCCACTCAGGACAGGCCAATGATGACGGCCAAAGATCTATCACCACAGATAGACCTAAATCAAAAAAAAAAAAAAGGAAAAAAAAAGAAGAAAGTCTGAGGAATTAGTTCAAAGGAGACTACATTCTGAGGCAATGTAACTGTTTACACTACAGGAGATAATGCCTAGGACTTAATATAAAGGACTAATAAATGTTTGTAATGGTTTCTACAGACAGAATATCTTCGCTTTTGATAATGCGTGGTTTTTGTTAAACACTTATGGTAAGGCTGTAGCAGATATCAATATTTGCCATCTGAGTTTGAAGATTTATGAGCCATTAATGTGCTTCAGATTTCCCTCTCATTTGATTATCGCATCAATACAGATTGAGTCTTCTTAAAACTGTATTTCCAAAGACCCCGCAAAATCCTATCCTCCCAATAGGGATGCTGAGGGATACACTGGACCAATCACTGCTTATATCAACATCAACCCACAATGGGTCGGCAACAGTGCATCCCTAATGCACAACCATGTAACAGCACCAATGGGAAAATTTTGCCAAATCTACCTCTAATCTGGTCGGCGAAGTTGAGAAGTGTGGCGAAAGCCAACATACCCTAACCTTTCCGTAGCAGCAAGCTCATGACGAAGAAACACAATTGACTGGGGGCCACCTGTAGTTGGACTGCAGGCGGCCCGTTAACCTCATCGAGGTGGTGTGAGGACGACGTCCTGTCGATTCGCACCCCTCAGGATTGACACAGTTTTAATCAAGCAACTTATTGGGTCTAACCTTTTCTTCAGAACTGTGTGCTCTGCAGACTCTTGTGGACCATGCAGCTGAACAAACAGCGACAACTTTCAGCGCTATTGATGTATGGCTTGCCTGCCCCCGTGTGCCCTGCCTGAGTTCTGCCGGGGTCCATCTGCGTCACTCTAACGCGGATCCTTCAGTGTGCCTAATGATGGCCATTAGCTTTGCCAACAGTAATATTACAGTGATGAAAACCTATCAAATCCCAGCATAGGCAGAAATTTATGAAGTCAAAAAGGCAAGTTGTGTTGACGGTAGCCAAAATCTGCATAAGGTTGGGTTATTATGTACGACACAACGGGGACACTGTGCACACACTTCCTTCTTCTCTTCAGAGTGATGTACAGGATCAAACTTATCACAGACTCAAGATCTGAATTGAAAATCCCGGTTGGATGACAAATTAACCTGCCCTTTAACCATCAGATCATTGCCAGCCTTTGCTATATTTAGATCTTATGAGGAAAGAATGAAGTCTATGTCAATAAAAATGAACACTAAAGACGACAAAGAGTGGAAATTTAGTGGGCAAAGTGTATTTCCTTATCAAAATATTTGATGCCAGGGGTGTAGTGGAGTTCTAATAAAACTGGTGTTAGGGGGTAATGGAGGCCTTAAGCTTTCAGATGCTTTTAGCTTAAACTATCTTAGAACAATTAGGTGACTCACTAGTCTCAAAAGTTTTCTATAGATACCAGACATGAGAAACCTGAACCAAACATCCGAAATCATATGCCAAGGGACTCTAGACTGAAAAGCCTGAAAGTATGGGGACTTTTTAAAGATTTTCTTCTCTAGGATAATAACAAGACAATTTATGAAGAGAGGTTCACAATGACTAGTCTGGCATTACACAACAATTGGCATCTCGTAGCAACTGAACTCTTTCAGCAGTAAGTGAGGAAGGGCAATTAATTGAATAGCCCCATGAAGACAATAACGAGATGATACTACAATCTATTACATTATTATTACACTGTCTTGTCCAGAAACCTCAAAGATGTAGGAAGACCAGCTGTAACTTTAAGCTTGACTCCTATACTCATGTATCCCTGTGAGCATGTTTTTTTTTTGTTTTGTTTTGGTTTTACGGTTTGCCTAATAGTATCCTCTCTTTTTAAAATACCACATCAAGAATTTGAAGACACACATTAAAGAGCATAAAGGCAAGCCCACCCTTATTTGTTCAAGCTCATCATCTCGAGATTAGTTTTGGCATGTATACGCGTGAATCTTCTCGCATATACATGAACATGCCCATCAACTTCACAGAAATAAAGGTTCTCTTCAGAACATCAAGTGACTTCCAGTATGGACTCAGGCCCCTTCATCATGATAATGAATGGAGATTGGCCCCTGGTGTTTGGACAAAAATATTGTCCATGAATTTCACGGGAGGGTATAACTAGCGCCAGGAGATAGCAAACACTGACAAGTGTCAAATGTGCATTGAATCAAGAGCTCGATCATTAAGTGGCCAATTTACAGTAGTCCCTCCTTTGCAAGTACCCACAATTAAAGCCCACACAAAACAGGTGGTCTGTCGTATGAGTTCAACTAACAAGGAAAAGATAGCACCCGGGACCTCATAAATATGGTCTGAAAACTAAGATGATCTTTTATTGGAGATGGTCTCACAAATGACAGACTACTGAATATAGCTCTTCCCCAAACTGTTTCTAGGATTTCCAGGAAATTAAAAACTTAAGTGCATTAATTGGTGACCTTCACAGGGTATTTGCCTGATTTGCGGTCCTTAAGGTAGCATACAGGAAAGTCCCATCATTCACCTTAAGATTTACATTTTCAAGATACCCTGGCATAATACATTTTCATTTTTAGTATCTTGAGAGTTTAGATACATTTAAATGTTGGATGTAAATAATGATCAATCACAAACGTAGAATACGCTTCTGTTTTGAAACTGTAACAAACACCTGTTCGAGATTTTTTTTTGCAAACCCACCTTCCCTTTAATCTGCCCCAAACTTGTACATGTATATTATCAAGTTAATATTTTACTTTGGAAAGTTGTTTTTTTTCCCTCAAAGTTTTTAAACTACTACTTCTTCCCTTGTTTTTTTCAACTGTCCAGAATGAGGCATCATTAAAAAAAACAATGGTGTCAAATTTCAAACTGTCATGGCATCACAAAATAAAAACTACACAAATTTTTTTACAAATAAAAAAAACCAATTTCGGGATGTTACTGTCAACATTGTGGTTACACTTTGAAGTGAATTATTGTTTTTTACCCCCAAATGTATATCACTGAAAACATTTGTTTTCCAAAGTTTTTACTTGACAGTACATTGTATTTGCAAAATCTTATAGAAACAGAAGATTCTTGTACACTTGTAAATTATATGTCCAAGGATCATGTGCAAAGTAGAGATACCAAAAACTATTGAATTGCAGAACTACATCAGTGTAACAACTTCCTGTACGCCACCAAGGGCAGATGCGAAGTGCAGATACATTGCAACCAATGGGCTCTCAACAACTTAATTATGATGATTTACCTATAACTTAAAACACTTGCAACAACCAACAATATACCTGTAGGCAAATGTAATTTTATTTACATATATATATATATATATATATATATATATATATATATATATATATATATATATATATATATATATATATATATATATATATATATATGCATATATGCATATATATGATTCATATCTTGAAGGACAATCCTTTCATAGCCATCTCTTCAATGGCCATCGTTTGAGGATATTTTGATGGTTTATAATTTTATCAGTACTGGCACCGTCTGTGAAGGCCTATTTGTTTGAGAGGCCTCAATTTGGTCATTGAAGCTAGAGGTGATCCTCTTACACACACCATACTCTCTCTGTATACAGTCGTCCAATATCCAAGAATTTACACTAGTAAAGCGGGTCTCCTACTTTCAAGATCCCGGCACTTCCTTTGCATGCCAATATTAGAGGTGTTTTGGCCTTTTTACACATGAAGACCTAATGGTTTCTCTGATCTCTTTCATGGGCTAGATCTAAAGCTCTCGTAAACCTTTTTCTTCGAGCCAACTGAATCTTTAAGTCTTTTAACTAGCAAAGGGTTGTACATTATGCACTCTTCTACATGACCCAGACAGACATAAGCAAGTCGAGCGTAATGCTAACCATTTGACTGTGTGGTCACTTCCTCGGCCTTTTTACCCCGAGAGTTCACTGGGCTTATCTGAGAGGCTGCTGGTCTCACCACTTGTGATGGAACATATAAAGTTACCACCGGGGTTCTCATAGACAAAGTAATCCATAATGAAATTTTTTTCTGCCTCAAGTTGCCACTGCTTTATGAAATGCACCAGTGGCTGATTCAACACAGACACAACCCCGTAAGCACAGGTCCTGGCACCAAAAGTGCAGGTTCATGCCGCCTTGCCAATTCCACTCTCCGGCACTTGCTGTGGTGTTTCCTCAGGCCTATGTTTTGTGTATTCAGACAATACGTGTGTACATTTGGCATGCAGCTGTGGAAACAAAAAACTTTTATCTTTGATTCAGCACTGAACAAACTGCATATCACACTCAATTTAGAGATTTCTTTCCATTTTACCTCATACAGGTACATGTAGGTTGACAGTGCATGGACAAGTTTATAATTGACGTCAACCACAAAGTCGTTGTCACCAATGAAAATAAATTTCACCAGAATAACGAGGTTGGAAACCGCATGACCAAACTGTGCATACATGTACACAGGGAACACTCTGTACTTTTGGCATCAATATGGAACAATGAACTTAATATCCAGTACATGTCTACCTGGGAAAGTGAACAAAAGAGGTGACCTTGTCTACGCAGTATTTCTGGCTCGTATAAAGATCAGACTAAACTCTAAATTACCTGAGAGACGAGACGTCTGACCACATTGCGTGAGATATATCTATTCCAGTTTTGGAACAGTTACCATCCACATACATCCACAAACACAGCCAATTTTTTTTTGCTGCTAGCACATTTGGGGGCTGGGGGGAGGTATAACGAACATTTTGTAGTAAGTGACCAGATCTATATGTCCCCCATAGCAAACGACAATACAAGTAGCGTATTACTGGATGGTGTACTGTCATTCTTCTAGCTGTCTCAAACACTTTGATGTGCCGCACAATAAGTTAACCCTTGTGCTCCATCTGCTCACTACTTCTAGTGAAAGACATAACCTGTTAACTTCCAGAAAATCCGCAGAACTTTCTCACACATTGGAAAAACTCATTGCCTAAAAACTGGAAACACTCGGGCCGAATTTGACAGCTTTCTTCAAAACAAATACAGGACATCTATAGACCCAGTTCCTCTCAGAGACAGTTCTTGAATCCATGTTCAACTTTCCACATGGCAACAAGGGTCAAGCGGTGAAGGATATGGCATCAAAAGACATGAACAGCACACCATACTGCAATACTAACCCATTCCTCTTCTCAGGTTGTGTCCCTGACTGATCAATAGTTGAAAGACTGGCTATTCAAAGCACGTGGCATGTTCGTAGTATAGCGTGCTTTCGTATGGGTTAATGTTTTGTTGCTGATTTTTTAAAATTCCAAATTTCAGGTTACTCTTGACACTGAAAGTGCTACTTTTCTGGATGAAGTCAACAGCTTTCCTCGGCGAGCTTAATGCATCCAGCGCTGTTGACCCGGACCATTTAATATTTCTCTGAACACACAGAATCTAGACTAAAGTGCACTAGCTGTCACTTGACAAGAGAGGTCTTCACATGAGGAATTTGACAGTGCAATCAATATAATACTTCAGATAAGTGCAACTTCTGGAATACGCTCTCAAAGGGTTGACCACATGAAACTTCCACCCAACTGATATTCTATACAGATTTATCCCTAGCGGTATCTTGAAATATCAAAAAAAAATCTCTTTATTTCCACATTGAGATATTCATTTTAATCTTTTCAGCAGCTAGCAAAGGTGCCCGGCACTGGTCCAGTTTGCTGTTTTCTGAATCGTCACCATGGTGACCTTATCGCCGTGCAGCAACCTGCACGGAAGCACTGTCCAGACCACTAACATATCGAGTCCCCTCACCGTCATGACGTAAGTGTCCGCTATTACCATCATTTAAGTCCATTTAATGCTCACCATTTTCCCGTTATCTCTTTCCAGCAATATGAATCCTATGCAGATGAGTCGTAAGAAATGACTGCTTATGTCACTGTGCCCATACAGGCGGGACCATATCAGACTTATTGCCTAGTGTTGCATCATTCCAGGCCATTTGCCAGTTCTCCCATGGTGTATACGTCCAGTATCAAGGCAGCTTGTACATGCAAGAACCCCAGGGGAATCACTAGCCACTAGACCCTGGATGAATGTGTAACACCTAATCACAGGCTAAAACTTGGCTCCACTTTCGTCAAAACTCTTGTGTGGCTGTTCCCAGAGCCCTCTGCATCACACTTCAAGCTGACTCCCCCCCCCCCCCACACACACACACACAACATTGTGAATGAATGAATTCAACATGCTACAACCAAGGAGTCTATTAATTCTAGTGAAGGCGGCTGCACTCGTATGTCTGTGCCTATGGGAAAACTGATTTTCACGCAGTTTGTTTGTACACTAACTATAATCAAAGCACATTTTCAGCTGAAATGACCAATGACTTGACACACAGGCTACAATAACAGCCCCCTGATGTGCAAGGTGCTTTGACAATAACACTGTCCCAGACATGATTTCTGAAAGCAACAGATCTACCAGGCAATATGCTGGACAGGGTAAGCTTGTTGAAAGTAAAGTATATCTGCAAATGATTAACGCTAAAAGTATGTTCCACAAAGTCAAGCTCAATCCAACCAACTTTTTCCGGAAGTTCTATACACATGTATTTGCAGATTCTTGATCACCGTGATGCATTGGGGTTGACTTTGCACAAAGGTGCTATTACTTTTCACTTGTCAGAAAATTGTGTTGTTAAAAGTGAAATTTTCCCCTATGAAAACATCAATTTGCACCTTTCAATTTCAGCAAGAAAGCAGAAAAAAATGATTACAAGTGCAGTGATATTTCTATTTTGTGTGCATCAAAGGCAAGAAAGGAACAATTTACATTTACAATGACAGATACATATTGACTTGGCATACAGCGGAAACACAAAGCAACCAAGTTCTCTTCATGCTTGACACACAACCACAAAAACTTCCTCTCTCTCAAGGTGCAGGCTCCTCTCCCACAGACTCCTTGCTGAAACCTTTTTACATTTAGTGTGATTTTCAGACAAAGTTTGCAGAGAAGACTGCTCATGTCTTGAGGTGGACCAAGCATCAAATAAGTTAAAAAGTCTATGGCCTTTTCAGCAGGGCCCCAATATCCCCCAGTAATGTTACATTTAACTGCATTTTTTTTTTGCCATGCATTTCATTGTTCAAACTCTTATTAAAAAAGATATGTTTGTAAAACATAGATCCTCCCTACCATCATTATGTTTGCCCTGATTACTCTGTTGATAGTACTAAATGGGGCACTCATGACCTTGGGAAGTGCATGCAGAAAATAAATTCACTTAAGTGGCCTTGTGACCTTGGAAATTATGTCAAGGCCACTTTTCTTTGAAGCTGATCTAGGCCTAATAGAAGACTATAAACATCTACAAAACAAATGCTCTGGCTCAAAAAATTCAGCAATTATTAAGCAGAAATCAAACTCGGTAATGTGGCTCTGTGACCTTGGGAATTGACTCAAGGTCACCCATTTCAGAGCTCGATAGAAGGCTATATTCTCTGTGCAATATGAAAGTCCTAGGTGAAAAACATCTTTAGTTATCATGCAAAAACCAAGTTCACTAATATGACACTAGGTGGTGACCTTGGGAATTTGTTCAAGGTCATCCATGTTCTACGCTGACCAAGCCCTAATTGAGGACTATTACCATGTGCAATATAGAAGTCATAACTTAAATTTTGAGATACAATATAGAAACCAAGTTTACTAAAGTGACACTGTGACCTTTGAATTTAAGTCAAGGTCATCCATCTTCGAAATTAACGTTGCCCTGGATAAGGACCATATTCCTTTGCAATATAAAGGTCCAATCACATTAAAACTTTTCTAGTTATCATGTGGAAACCCAAACTCACTATAGTACTTTCATGACCTTGGAAAGAGGGTCAAGGTCAACGACCTTCCTTCTTCACCTAGCCCAGAGTATAGGCCTGGCCAGTATCAAAGTCCTATCTCAAAAACTTCTCTCTACCCACCAACCAATCAACCTGGTGACCTTGGGAATTTAGTCAAGGACATCCATATTCTAAGCTGACCAAGTACTAATTGAGGACTATTACCACGTGCAATATTGAAGTCATAACTTAAATTTTGAGTTACAATGCAGATACCAAGTTCTATAAAGTGACATAGTGACCTTTGAATTTAGATCAAAGTCATTCATCTTCAAACTTGACCTAGCCCTGGATAAGGACTATAATCCTGTGCAATATATACAAGTCCTATGATAAAAACTTTTCTAGTTATCTTACGGAAACCAAAATTTACTACAGTACCTCCATCACCTTGGAAATAGGGTCAAGGTCAACCACCTTCACATTTCACCTTGCCCTTATACTGGAGTATACACCTGGGCAGTATCCAAGTCCTACCTCAAAAACTTCTTGAGTGGTGCGGAAACCAAAGTCTGTCTTTTGACCGACCAACATGAGCAAAGCTATATGCTCCGCCTTCTTCGTAGGGGGGGGGGGGCATAATTACCATCAGTTTTGTGCCACTATTGGCAAGAGTGTACTGCCTGCCCAGTCAATAATCACTGATGTTCGCTACTGACACACAGCAGCTGTGATATACACTGGAGAAACAACCACATAGGAATAACATGAACTTTTCGTACATTTGTACAACCAGTGACAAAGAGCAGTCACTTTCACACCAAATCAGACATTGATGGGTTTATGTACTTGGTCATGATAATCATTATCATAAAAGGAGGTTTATCTGTATATATGTTGTATGTGTGTGTATATATATTATATATATATATATATATATATATATATATATATATATATATATATATATATATATATATATATATATATGAAAAAGGCTGTTTGCCTGGGATGTACCACATAGCCCAAGAGCTTCTTTTCCTTTGGACACCTTCCACACAGGCAGTCTATATCTGATAACTGATGGGCCTGGAGACAAAAAAAGCCTGGACCAAAGTCCTGACAAGAAGTCCTTACTGCATCCCTTCATTTAACCTCTGGTCCACCTATGGACATTTTGGAAGTTTACAGAAATTCCAATACTACAGAATTTTAAGCAGTTCTGCTGAAATTTGACCAGTTTTTCAAAACGTCAGCCGACCTCCATCGAGAGACCACCTACTGTGTGTGAGCCCTTTTCAGCCTGCCCCTGGGGTGATCTCCAAAAAGGGGTAGCCACTGTGAAGAGTTGCAATAGAAAAAACATCTTCCATTCAAGTTCCAGCATGTATCTGAAGTCCCAGACAGGACAAGAATGGTGTGGGTCAATAGCTGTCCCTGCCACATTGTACTACAGCTGTGCCAAAAGAAAACTAATGTTTTGGTACTGGCAAGAAAACTAAAAAGTCTGCTCGGCTTCCCTGTGAATCTAAACAACAAAGACAAACAAGTATTTCATTTTAAAATTAGCCACAAGTCAAGAAATAGACTGTCTGTGTTGATGAGGCATTATTTACCTCAGGCAATTCACCCCCACCCCCACCAGTCCCTGGTTCGGGTAGGATCATTCTATCAATCAAGTCTCAGAGAGTAACGCAAGGTGACACGTCCTTTCAGGTTGGGGGAAAAAAATCACCTTCAAGGAATTTGTATTCTTTAAAAATTTTTTTAAGAAATTCTAGTTTTGGCTGCATGTTCAATGATAAATAGCCTCATGGCAGAATTCCATTGTAGTATGTGTGGGCTGTGGTTAAAAAAAAACAGGACAGGAAAATATTTGATCATGCACATGTACTTGTACACCACATGCAGTTTCTTCCTGTCTGGACACCATCTATCATACAGGTATTTTAACTCTATCAATGCCAAGCACGACTTAAGTCGATCTACTTCAGCCGAACTAGTCTGAATTATAACAAGAATCCCATATTTGTATTCCTCATAGAAGAATTTTTTATTCAAGTACCAGCATGCCTATAGTTCGAGAGAGAATATCCCAGGTCAACATCTTTAATTGGCACGCATTGTGCCAAATACATGCGGAGAAAAGGTGTTGACTCACTCCAAAATTTGGCACTGAAAGAGTTATTAACTTGCAAATAAAAAAATAATACCCATCAAAGTCTCATGAACACAACTCCCATGTTAACATCTCAGGCTTATCACATTGGGCTCATTATCACGTTATGGATCATCTTCCAATTTTCTGTGCAGACACACATTTCCTGGGGCAGGTGTTTTCGATGCAGTTGAAATTAAAACAGGGTAACAACTGACTGGCGACACATGCTTGCTTAATTGGTTCACCCTCAGTATCATTTATCCAATTTAAATCTTATTTTTAATCATCTCTTTTTTTTTTCTTTTTTAATCTTTTGTAACAAATTTCTACTTAGATTCAGCCTTTATTGCACATTATAAACGACTTTTAAAACTGATGAACGCAGCATAATGTTCATGTGCATCATTGATATCCAAACAGCTGGTCCTGGATCCTTTCTGTTACGTACGTCTTACATTCATTGGTTTCCCGAGTGGCATGGAATACACACACTTGAAACTGGAACACAAGAACACATGTAGTTTCAAACTCAATATAGGACCGAGACAGCATTATGCCTTGATAATGAATCACAAACGAAATAGAACTGTGTGTTCATTCAAAGGAATTTTGCATTGTTCAAATTTGATATTCTTAAAAGAGACAATTACTACTGCTGAGAAAGTCAAGCCTTGAAAAGACTGACTTTTTCCGCAAGGATGTTGTTATCTCCATGGTTTCTGCTCGCAGCTGTTTCAAATACACTCTCCTATAATCATCTATCTAATCCCCCTTACTGTCATTACCCTTTGTCGCCTAAACACTTTGACAATAACTGGTTGTTTTCAAAGGTCAGCCGCCTCCTCGCTTTCCTTTACCTTTGTACTTCCACGCAATGTCTATTTCACAGAATCTCAGACAACACCTGCTGGGATATCACCAAGGATAAAAAAAGCTCAAGAGCATGACGCAGTGTACTAAATCCTATTGGGTTATTAAAGAGTTAAAAAAATAGATTTGGATACAACAGCACATCATTCATGTTAGTCTCAATAAGTGATTCGAATTCCCTTCAAATTCATCAAATATACATGTTTCTAATAAATCTCCTTCCCCCCTTGCCCAAATAATTAATTTCTTAATCCACAGAGCAAATAAATGAAAGAATAAGGACTCCAATTTTACACTTTTTAATTGCTCGATGACTGGGACAAGCTTTAATAACAGTTCTTTGCAATGTGTCAATAATGGGGTAATGTTTGTCGCAAAAATCAAAATGTATTATCTTAATAAAATTATCTAAGCAGTGGCACATGTGAATGCAAAAATGAAACACAAGAATATTCTCCAAAAAGTCACAGTAATGTGAAGGCCAAGCTACATGTACATTTACTTAATATGTTGTAAATTCACAAGAATTTCTGTTGTTTTGATCATTTTTCATTTATTTCACTGCTGGCACAAAAACCATGACTACAAAAACACAGATACAAGATTTAGTGTTTTAACATGGGTAAAGAGGACCTATATATACAAAATAGTGAAATTAAAACTGCACTTACATGCCTTAAATGTAAAAAAGTAAAATAAAATGAAATAAAATAAAATAAAATAAGATAAGATAAGATAAGATAAAATAAAATAAAATAAAATAAAATAAAATAAACAAGGCCTGATGGCCTAAATGCAGGGGCAAAGCATATGTAGGCTTGTAGGGCTGTTGAACAAGTAGAAATAATTGAAGGGAAGGCTATTCAGGTGTAACAAAAACATTTTATTGAACGTAATTTATAAAATTAATAACCAGTTCTTTGGTTCTGCTTTAACTACTTTGTAAAAAGTCAGTAGTTATTTGGCCTCAGTAGTCAGCTCCTTAGCTTCAGTGGCAACTAGTTTAATAAAATTCAACACCATCTACAAAAGTAGAAGTAATTTAATTGCTAGGCTTCAGGTACATCTAGTTTATTTACAAGAGAGCTGTGTGAAGAGCCCATGCTCAGCTGACCTAGGCTTGTTCACAAAATCAAAGCTGCAAGGGAACAGGCCTGGGTTGAGCTTTATTTGAGTGCATATGACATTTAGAAGTATTTCTAAGATTTTTCCAAAGAAAAATTCATTCAAACTATAAAATTTTACTGAAGCATGAGAAACAGTAACATTTCAAGAAAACTTTAAAAGAACATTGCTACTTGGTGGAGAAAATACATGATATTGAGCATAAGAATGCCCATTGACTTGCAGAGTAATCAATAAGAAAGGTGCATTTACCCATTGAAAAAAGCAAAAACAAAAAACATGAACAATCGGGAATCCCCAACAGTGCCACCTAGTGAACAACTTTGTTTGACACTTCCACAAGAAATGTATCCACCAAGTTTCAGCTTAATCTGAGTGCAGGTTCTGGGGAAGATGTCAGAAATAGTGAAAACACTAAAAAAAAACATAAAAATATAGAATAAAGTTGCAGCGCCACATTGTAAACAGATTAAAAAGTAGAAGTCCCTAGAAGTGTTTCTGTATGATACATTGCTTCCAAATTTGAAGTTAATCTGGTTGACCCTTTCAGAGAATTTGAAAATGTTTATCAGCATTAGAATGCCCAATGACTTGTATAGCAGTCAACAGGAAAGCACATTTAGCAATGAGTGCGTGAATTGAAAAAAAAATGGTTTAAAATCAGGAATCCATAGCAGTGCCATGTAATGAACAACTTTATTTGACCCTTTCACAATTAGGCACATATCCACCAAGCTTCAGCTCTCTCTGAGTGACCATTCTGGAGAAGTAGTAAAAAGCAAAAACATACAAAAGATTATAAAAAATAGAAAAAAATTGCTGCGCCACCAGGTGAACAAATTCAGAACTAGGAGTTTCTAGGAGTGTTCCAGTGTGACATCAAAGCAATTGAGTGAGTGGTTTTGGAGAAGTTTTTTTAAGATTTGCCCAATACAAAGACCAAAAATTTCATAAAAAATCACAAAATCACTAGAGCGTGACCATTTGTACAAACCTCATAGGGACCCACCCAATTAAAGATGCTAGAATGTTCACAAGATTTTCATATTTTGACCCCTATATAACACAATATTGTGGGTGGCACCATAAATATCAAAAGAGACCTAGATTTTCAAACACCCTAGAAGTCCTGAAAGTTATATTGGGCTAACTTGAAAACTGTGGACGTTATCGCCCTCACAAATCAAAAGTTTATGGATGGACGGACAGATACGAGTGATCCTATAAGCTCTGCAACCTTAGGTCACCAGAGCTAAAAAGGCAAATGCCCAATTATTCAAAACTTAAATATCGCAACATCAATTATTTCTTTATTTGTGCTTTTCAATTTAGCAGTTTAGTTGTATGAGCTATGACTTATAATGTTCTTTAGGCATAAAAGTAGGGAATTTAGTGTTTTCTCTCACTGATAAATTCTCTTAGGGATGCTCTGTTTCAGCGATCGCAGAAGCTGCAATAGTATACTACACGGAAAATAAATTTTGAGAAAATCGCTACCTTTTCTGGCTTTTTTCGCTCCAAAAGTCTTTATCTTGAGTGAATCAGCCCTAAAAAAAAACACCAGAGATTGTTTCTCCAGCATCCACAGTTTGAGCCTTTGTGACTCACAATATGCAGGCGACTAAGCTGCAATAGTATACTACACGGAAAATAAATTTTGAGAAAATCGCTACCTTTTCTGGCTTTTTTCGCTCCAAAAGTCTTTATCTTGAGTGAATCAGCCCTAAAAAAAACACCAGAGATTGTTTCTCCAGCATCCACAGTTTGAGCCTTTGTGACTCACAATATGCAGGCGACTAATGCAGTCGGTGTGAACACACCAATGCAGGTATGTGCATGAGGATTCCAATAGGTGATGTTAATCCCTTAACAATTATTTGGCCATCAGTTGTATTCAGCAGGACTTAACTACCTACTTTATTCCTGTCAAAACAAGCAGCTATTTTCACTTTCATAAGCATAATATTACGAGATCAAAGGTACCAGTATTGGCTCATGTCCGTCATTAGAATGGGGTCACAGCAACTCACCGTAAGTCCAATTTGCCACAGTGATGACAAAGCAGTGTCAAAAAATACTTAAACTTGTATAGCGAATTCTTCTGCAAATTGGCACCAAATGCCATTTTCCAGTGGGTTCTAACAGATTTAGAAAGATCGTATATAGGTACCGTGAGTTGAGTTCCCAGGCAAACAAAACACACAAGTGACAGCGTGGAGTAATGTAATCTATGGTGAACTGAGCATCATCGTGGGATCTACTCTCACGGACTGATTTGTGACACATTGCGCACTTCCCTCTATCCGAGAGCCTCCAAGTCTCTCATCTCGGCGGGAGATCTCCCTCTTTTTCATACTTTTACAAAGTCTCCCACTTTTTATAAAATGTCTACCGCCACTTTTTGTAAAATGAAAAAATGGAAGCATTATTCCATTGGTGGCTGTAAAGTTGTACTGTTTTGCCGTGTTGTTGTACTATATAAATGTGCAGAATATGTCTATGATGCTGCCTGAAATGGTTCAAAATGCAGGGAATGAAGGTGAAAATTTCAAATTTTTCCCAGGGGGGAGCATGCCCTCTAATTGATCGCCCAAGCCTCAAACAGTCAATCATTCTTCCCCATCATTTGTCATGCCAATTCAATTGTTATGATGAACAGATGTAGTATCATTGCGGTGAAATGCTCTGCCAATTTATAACATTTGTACACTAATTAAGCCTTTTATTAAACAAAATTACTGCTCCACACTTTGTATCACAACATCGTAATTAAAATCCACTTATTGTTGTCTCCAGTTCACTCTTTTCCTTCATGTGCCCAGTCAAGTGTCCAAACATAAACACTGGCCAACACGTGCAAGTCCACCTTTACCTTTGTAAGATGGTTGACCTTGACCATGCTGACATGTGATAGCCTCATGTCTGACCGCTGTCACAGGAATACAGCTCCGTTTCTTACAGAATGGCTTTTCATGATGCACCTCGAACTTTATAAATGTTTACAGTAACTCGAATATTTACTTCCATTTTCTCATTGAGGATAGTTATCAAGAACACTGACACTAAATTTGAGTTCTGGGTGACTATAAACCTCCCCGCATGGCACAAAATTTATTTACCATCAACACAAACTAGGGCTACTATACGATTTCTGCAGCGGTCCTTTACAAAACTCTCATGACTCTTGATACAACCCCTCAACAGTAAAACGGTGCTCTTTTTAAAAAAAGACACGACACAACTCAAATAAAACATGCCAAAAGGAATATTTTGTTGGCTCTTCTCACATCGTACAGACTTAAAATTGTCTCATTTCACACATAATCCAATGTACTGTGGTGTATACGTTACATAACATGTAAACAAACAGGCTGAATTTTGGCCATGTAAATATGCAGGAGCCCTGACGGGCCCCTGCATAATATATAAAACACATGAAAATGTATACACATGAAAAGAAACACACTTATAGTGTGCCCATATTACTGTCTGATGGCACAAATTGCACAGGCCATTAGATGTATATGTACATTCTGCCTTTTCAAACTTTTTTTCTCCATGTCTTTTCTTCACAAAAGAAGGGAACAGATACACTTAATGAAAGTCCCCTCTTAACAGTGAACATGGTGAAGGTATACAAACATGCACATCTGCACAAATGTATCATAATGTTAAAACGAAAGCTTCATATTCCATGCATTGTTTGGACATATAACAAACACCCGAATCATTGAGACTGAACTTCAATGTACCATTTATATTCTGCAGAACAAAAGTATACACCCATATGTTTTACATGGATTGTGAAAGAAAGCCGGGCTGACATTAACCACTGTCCATGTACAGTCAGGGTGGCATATTCTTCCTACCTGGTTGTGAGGTGGAGGAAACCACCCTGTAGTCAGAGTGGTAGCAACTTTTTTTCTGCTCGCTCCTCTCTCCTGATGTTAATGGTCTACTGGAAAAAGCTATCTATGTGCAATTTGCAAGCCAATGCTCTCAGTGCTAAGTCAGAGACTGAGTCGAAACCCTCTTGGTGCTAAGTCAAAGAATGCAGAGTTAAAACCCTCTCAGTGCTAAGTCAAAGACAAAACCCTCTCAGGGCTACATCAGAGACTGGCTCAAAACCCTCTCAGTGCTAAGTTAAAGGCTCAGTCAAACCCTGTAAGTGATAAGTCAAAGACTGAGTCAAAAACCCTCTCAGTCCCAAGTCAAATACTGAATCAAACCCTCTCAGTGCTAAGTCAAATACTGAATCAATCCCTCTCAGTGCTAAGTCTAAGACTGAGTCAAAACCTGTTGGTGATAAGTCAAAGACAGAGTCAATGGCTTTTCTCTGCACATTTTGGGTGTAAATTCTATCATAGAATGTTGTTGACCTAACTCCTTCATTTTGTCTCTGGAAATACAGACAAGCTGCTACTTAATAAATGGGTCTTCCACAAGTAAAATTCTAATCTGAAATCATTCTCAGAATTACGATCAACTCAATTTTCATTGTGATTGGCATTTCAACATTTTTTTTTTTTAAATACTGCAGTTAACAGGTTATAATATTCAATGAGAGGCTGTATCTCTTTTATTGGGCACATACCAGATGGACGTGTCAGTTACTGTAGTTCTAGAAATTTTCACGCTCGATTTAATTTCGCGCTTTTCGCGCTACCACCTGAAGCGCGAAAATAAGTTGCATTGTATTTCACTACATTGTATGGCATTGGATTGCGCGAAACTAAAATGCGCGAAAATTCTGTAATTTCAGAAAAAATCAGTTTGCGCGAAATTAAACATGCGCGAAAATTTCTAGAACTACAGTATCTCAAATTCATTCATTTGAGATGACTGGACAGGTTTGCCTGTCCACGGACTCGGTCCTCTCAAATGTATTCATTCCAGCAAGGTTGCTATACATGGACTCCCAGCTTTGAGGCTTGACTGTTCACTCACTATATAAAAGCAGTCTCACATTCTGGTCTGCAGGGCTGCCAAGCATCCAAGATCTTCAGGGACACCCCACACTATATATGTGTATGTATATATATATATATATATATATACCATAGATCCCAAATTTGTGGACTTTGTTCCAGAATTTGAGTTTTTCAAAGTAAAAACCCTCCCCAAGAAGTGTGACTCAGACAGAATTTTTCACGATTTTACCAAAACAATGAATGAAATAAAATGAATAAAAATCATAAAAAATCTAAACATATTTTGGGATTTTAAATCTCGAAAGCTCTGGGTATGTACATGTATTTACCTTGTACCACTCGACAACCGTGCATGTCAACAGGCAGACATCGACGAGTGGAAGGAAACTTAGACCATGTTCTCTTTATTAACGACACACACTTGACAAGTCCTGCTGTTTCTCACAAAGAAACTGGATAGGAGTCCATGCACTTCCCATGACAATAGCATGGGACAAAATCGTGCTTTCTCAAACAGACAACTGAGAGGTCCTTCTGCATTGCCACTGGCTCTCAGTCTCAAAAGACCTTCGTCTCTCCCATCTGTTTTTTCCCATATGCTGTCTCCTGTCACCCAATAATGAAAATTATCCGCTTGAGCAGAACCTGAAGCCACAGGGGCATTTGTACATGTATTCATCGAAATCAATTCCACATGGCAAACACCCGTTTATGATTATAAGTTTATCGCCTAACAGATAATATGTCATTACACTGAACACAGACAACCCATAGTCACATTCTAAAAGCATCCAATGTTAGTAACCATATGATACCAAGCCCCATTTACCCACAGGCAAACAAACTAACCAACCACCGTAAATGTATTTATTTTCAGTGTCCCTTTTCACAGCTTTTGCGTTACAGGCATTGAACTGCAGTACTGTTTACATGTCACTATTTTTTTTTTTTTGAAATTATAAAGTTCCTGTTAGGGCTATGTTAAATGATATTCCATGATTGTGTTTCTATTTTGATGGTTTCCGTCCTCAACAAAATCAGCAAATTTTAAAAACAGCGAAATTATGTGAACTGACATTATTTCTACATCCTGTGAGAGTGATTCTCAGCCACAATCATAACTGTAAAATTACACGTTTTGTACGGTGTCGATGAAGCCTCCAACTGACGAAGCTTAAGGAAGCACATAAAATATTTAGTAACAGACCAGCGCTCCTATAGCAGCTTTAACTAACGTATTATTCCTATTACATGTAATTGCCTGGGCACCTACGAAATCTTTATGTGTTGTGCATCAAGTTCTTGCCTCCAAAGCTGAACCATGCTGCATATTTCGTCTAGGGTAGTAACACGGAACTTGGTCTGCTTTGCAGGCAAATCAATTTCAGGCCTACGTTTTGAATACTCTCACTATTTTGTGTATACAGAGGACCAGTACGGTAACCCTTTGTAATGGGGGTGAGTGTGATTGCATGTGGCAGCACATCGAGTCAACAAAGAGTTTAGGCAAATACAGAATACGGGACACGCATATCAATTTGCTGCTGCATTCTGATTCTGTCCCCTGGCCACAGTGCCAATCAGCCATCACGAGGGAGCCATGCAGACAGAAAAGCAGGGGTGTTGGTAAACTTATGAGAATAAAGAACATTTTATTCCAACCATATGACGACTCCTTCTTAAGTCAAGCTCTAAGTGACTGTTTGCAGAACGTGACTATGACTTTTCAAACAATTTATTTCATCCAAGTTGCCAGTTTGGAAAGAGCAACATATTTTGCCATATTTGATACAAAGATCTGCCCATACATATGGGTACCTTGGTACTTCCTTGTTGAATGATACATGTAGAAGCCAAAGCAGCACATACTGCAGCTATTGTGAATGTCCTGCATTAGCCTTCTTACTCTTCCTATAATATATACAGGGATAAGTAAGAGATATCTCATGTGGCAGTACATCCCAGAACAAAACAAAAAAACAAAAAACAAAAAAAAAACAAACAAAAAAAAAAAAAAATACTACAACAAAAAAGAAAAGAACAGAAAAAAAGACAACAGTGACAGTCCTGTACTCAGCTGACCTTACATGCACAGACTGTGAGTTCCCATTGCAATTCCCATTGACTGGCATCATGATGGTAATCAATAGGAATGCATGCATGCATTAACTGCAAGGTACCCAAATTAAAATATTCTTACACATCAGTGATCCAGAATATCACCACCCAGTGAAAAACTTTGCTTAACCTTCCCACAAGTTACATTTCCATCATGTTTCAGAACAATCTGAGTGACGCTTTTTGAGAAGTCCAAAATACGTGTAGCAAAAATACACGAAAATTCATCGAATGAAAGAAAAAACTCGTAACACTACCTGTTGAACAAGTAAGGTCTGGGGGTCCCCAGAAGTGTACCAATATGCAATTCTGAAGCAATTCCCCCAGTGGCTTCTGAGAAGATTTTTTATGATTTTGCCAAAAATTGCACTGAAAAATCATAAAAAAATCCCAAATCAAAGTAGCATGACCATTTAAACAATTTGGTATAAACCCACCCAGGGTTGATCCCCACCATGTGCCAAGTGGATCTGGCAAACGGTTTTGGAGAAGTCAAGAATGTAAATTGTTGACAGACAATGAGGGACAGATACTCATCCTATAAGCTCAGATGACTGACAAGTTTGCGGAACTTGCTTGATCATGTTCTGCTGAATATATCTCTAAATCAGCTTTTCTGAAGACTCATTTATGTTTCAAACAGCATGCAATGAAGTTGAGCCAACACGTTTTTTCAAAATCAAAGCAAATGGAAAGATAAGTGTAAATCTTTAACCCTTTCCCCCTTATATTAAGCCTGAGTCAACAGCTTTCCTTGGCATGGGTTGGGCACTAAGTAGTGCCCAACCCATGCTGAGGAAAGCTGTTGACCTGGTTCATGTTGTCTTGACAGGTCTCATCTTCAATTCTCAGTCAAATTGTTTTTCATTGCTGTTGAAATCAGTTGAAAAGGCTGAAGCAGACGATATTTGACCACCAGCCGGTTTTGGCCGGTTTAAGGGGGAAAGGGTTAAGGGACATTCTTTTCCCCCCCCCGAAAGTTGGTAACATTCTGACTTTAATTATTAACTGAATAGCTCCACAACTGGAAAAGTTATAGGTATCAAGTGTTGACACTTAAAATTTCCATGCAAAAATGTACCATTCCTTGACCTTGTTATCTTGGACAAGTTTGCTAGAGTGACCTGGACTGACCACCTTGTAAAATGTGATGTGTTCCAGCTGGCTCGTGTGTCAAGTATGACCTGTTCTTATAAATGCTTACACTACTGTGTATACCATTAAGTAATTCGGCATTCAGGTATTCAATAATTTAATTCTTTTCTTGGCCTTCAAAATTTACCCAGTGAAGTCTGCATGATGTAAACCCTGTGAACTGAAGAACTTGGCCTTGTGCCAATGAAAGCACTTTCACGGAGAACTGTGTGTGTATATCCCTGCCTTACTTTGATAACGATGCACAGACAGACAGACAGACAGACAGACAGGAACTGACTGCACACCCAAGATAACACCATGTCAACCATAGATACTGTGCACCGAAGCCCCCCAACCCCCCTACATGTATCTGATCTCCATTCACTTGCGCAGTTAACAGTTCAAGACTGGAGATGCCATCAATTACGTTGTGTAGCAGTGGCACCAATCTTGGTCTGGGGCCTAACATTGATGTGGGAAGTAAGTGTCTCCATGCTAACAGGAGGTGATGCACACCTCTCAGTATGTGCTGATTCCATATATTGCACCGTCACATCGATTTTACTGTGGACTTCAAGCAAGGTATCAGAGGTATCATAAAAAGAGGCCATAGATTGACTAAGCCCCCAAATGCTGCAAGATGTCTGTGATATTCCTCCATACTATAAATTCACTTGAATTCACTGCAATTTTATTTTTGCTTATTCTGCTGATGGCACAAAACCGTGAAAATAAAAACAACATGAAATAATATTTAAAACATAGGTTTAACACAAACAATGTGCCCCCCAAAAATGTTGAATTTAAATATTACTTAAATGCCTCATGTGTGGCAACCGTGAAAATCTATACAAGTGAACATAAGCAAATTTTTCTTAGTATACATGTATATTAGGCAGTACAACAAATAATCTATTTAATGAGAAATGTACCATGCCTCAGAGATGCATTTGTGCAAAATCACACTATAAGCTGAAGCCAGTCAAATTCTTCTATCTGATTTTCGCTAGATGCTTTTGTATGTATTACTTCTTTTTCGACAACAGTGTGACCTCTGTTGACCAATGCACCTACAAGTTTTGTTTACTTTGATGTGCAACTGTAGCTATAAACAAGTAAACATTCCTGGTTCATGTTTGCCAAATATCACACAAGTTTCACGATATATTTCCAGGAATATTGACAAAGCTGTGAAATGAACAACGATCTTGCAACAGATCGGCATAATATTATATACATTTAGGCATCAACTGTAGACTTATTAAAGCCCGACAACTTAATACGTTAAGGTCACAGCAAGACATGGCTACCTTCTGTAATATCATCTCAACATGCCAAAAAAAAAAAAAAGAGAGAGAGACACAAATGCAGAAAATTTGCACAATGTGACAATATGGCACTGCAAGGTACATGGTTGTCAATCCTCAGAAGATTATTCGTAATCTTTGTGTGACAGCCTCGGCAAACTTAATAATAAGAACATTGATCATAAATTGCTGTGGATTGATGGTACATTTATTGCGACTTAATGCAACTCTATGCACGGTTACGAGCCCAAGCTACATGTGGAAGACAAAACAACTTGCTGAGAAGACACAGTGTGAGTTTTAGATTGGAGAAAAAAAATATAACCTAACAAAGACTGAAATGAGAATATGTTACACCTCATTGTTCTGTTTTGATGATAGGCTAATTGTTCTTTCAAGGGTGCCGTTTCCATGACAACCATAATCCCTCTAAGGGTATCAAAGTCATCACAGCTTTTATGCCGGATCAGGAAAGGGGGAATCTTATGGCATATTACTGTACATAAGCCGTAGATTATATGCAATGTGATTCACATTTGACTTCTACTATCTTAGAGTGTGAAGGAAGTTCACGTCCAGGACTTGTTAACAAAAAGCTTAAGTAATCTTGGAAAAATATAACACCACATTGCTGCAATGTTTGTACTTGAAGTGTGATCTAGTGTCCTGGAATTAAAAAGTGCAGTTTTACCAAACAAATGTGACATTTTTTTTGGCGGGGGGGGGGGGGGGGGGTCTTTAAACAGTACAGTGGTCCCTGTTTTGAGAGACCACCTGCATTTAAAAGACACCCTTTCAAGATCTTTACCTTGTGCTCTTTTATTTTATATGTACCTACCATGACAAACCAAGCACCTGCCTTGAGTGACCAGGCACCTGCCTTATGAGACCAAGCACCTGGCTTAAGAGACCAAGCACCTGGCTTGAGAGACCAAGCACCTGCCTTAAGAGAACAAGCAACTGGCTTGAGAGACCAAGCATCTGCCTTGAGAGACCAAGAAACTGGCTTGAGAGACCAAGCACCTGGCCTGAGAGACCAAGCACCTGCCTTAAGAGACCAAGCACCTTCCTTGAGACCAGGCACCTGCCTTGAGAGACCACAGCTTGTTATCCCAAAGGGTGGTCTTTCCGGGACAGCATCACTGTGTTCTATTGATTTCAATGACGTGAAGTCAAAAGTGTCGAATTACAATACGATTTATATATATATACCATAAATTTGGTCCCTCCATTAGATATTGACAGTAAACAATACAACAGCTGTACATGTTTAATTCAGCGCCAGATGTATAAGCAGGCCATATCATACAATGCACAGAATCTACTATTACACCAAACCTTGAATTGCTATGCACCACGGGGCTGAAAAGTAAGAACGCAGACTGCTCTTTAACCATAAGAGACCTAACATGTAGATAGTCTGCCTGCAACTTTTCCCCATTAAAAGTGACCAGCATGTGCCCGGTATGTGTTGTACAGATTATTGGTCCTTGTTGTCTTAACCGTAATATGCTATGAGTCAACAGCTTTCCTCAGCATACTCTGGGTCAATGGGCCCAGACTGCACCAGAGAGAGGTGTTGACTCAGTCCCCTTGGGTTTAAATTGAGGAGCTACGATGCAAATACTATTGGCAAAAACATCTTTGGGAGGAAAAAAATGAAATTCACAAATTTATCTTCAAATCTCCAACACTAAATGGTTATTTAATTACAATTACATGGCGCCCAACGTTCAAATCACAAAGTTGGCTTCAAGCTGTTTCTCAGATCTGACTACTTTGTAGGGTAAATACATTTAGAATGGATCCATAACCCATTTCATCAGTAAAATCAAACACTTGGGAATGATAGACGACAACAAAATTGAAAACTGTGTCATGAAAATCAACTATTAACATGGGATTATTAATTTTATTCAAATTATATGTAAAACTTTTATCGTGGTAAGAAAATATCTGCACAACATCTGTGCTTGATCACATATTAATTTCTGGTCTCCTGGATTTTAGCCAATGTTGTTTCCTATTTCTGTAAATTTTAACAAACACATGTTCCCACTGTATACAGGTCCTTTATAATGACCAATCATATCTTAGGAGCCACCTTAGGCATACACATGTTTTCATGCACTTAATGACCTACGTATGGATCCTCTCGCAGGTTCTCACCTAATGACCCCACAGGTCCCCGGTCACATGATCTAAACAGTTGCAGTGGATTGTCCAATTGGAAGCCATATCATATCCAAGATGACAAATCAGATCACAGAACAGCCCCCCCCCCCCACCCCACCCCGGGGCTATATATAAAACACACTGCCACATGTCTATCATTCCTTCTCTAACATTTGAAGAAGAAACTGTAGTTTCAAAAGTGCTCAGGTTTGAATAGATGCACAAACATAGACTTATTAGCTCTTTACATGGTATCCATACACTCTCTGGTTAATATTATGTCTGTGTGCCAACACAGACATACTGTTTTTCTAGGAATTCTTTATCATGTCTGTGTGTCAACACAGACATACTGTTTTTCTAGAAATTCTTTATTATGTCTGTGTGCCAACACAGACATACTGTCTTTCTTTCTTTCTTTCTTTCTTTCTTTCTTTCTTTTTCTTTCTTTCTTTCTTTCTTTCTTTCCTTCCTTCCTTCCCTCCCTCCCTCCCTTCCCTCCCTCCCTCACCTACCTATACTTGACAGCTATTGTCAAATAATCTCTAAGTCAAATTGTGAAATTTCACACCACCTCTTGACCATTTTGTTTGCTATCTAAGTAACAGACCAATAGGAAACCAGTGGCAATAACAATGAGCTGAGTTTTCCATAACTGAGTATAACAGAAAGCATGGTGGGAGACAAGTACAATGTATATGTACATATGTGTGAGATTATATATATATATATATATATATATATATATATATATATATATATATATATATATATATATATATATATATATATATATATATATATATATTAATTAGAATCTAGGACCCCAGGTGGCAGCACTGACAGTGTTGATTTGCATAAATGTGGCTACCGTGGATTCACTTAATTTCATTATGCTCTTATTTCCATTTATTTCACTGATGCTTCAAAACTGTGAAATTAAGAGCACGGTTCCAAAAAATTTTAACATGGCATTGATCGGAAATATACTATTAACCAGTCTCATTAGAGGTCCAATATTAACAAGTAGCTGCTGATGCTCGCCATATCCCCCTCCCCCCCCCCCCCACAGTAAGGTCTAGCAACCATAAAAAATTCAAAGGGATAGGATTAATAGTTTAGAAGATATGGCCCGGACAAAATTTGTCTTCCTTAATGAACTTTGTTAATTAATTAATTAATGGAAGTTATTAGCCACACAAAACAATGCCTATGCACACCTACTATCTAAGGTCTACCCACCCTAAAAAAATCAAAGGGCTGGCATCAATAATTTAGAAGATATGGCCCGGACAAAATTTGTATTGTATCTTGAGCTTGCTTAATGAACTTTGTTAATTAATTAATTAATGGAAGTAATTAGCCACAGAAAACAATGCCTATGCACACCTACTACCTAAGGTCTACCCACCATAAAAAATTCAAAGGGCTAGCATAAATATTTTAGAAGATATGGCCCGGACAAAATTTGTCTTGCTTAACGAACTTTGTTAATTAATTAATTAATGCAAGTAATTAGCCACACAAAACAATGCCTATGCACACCTACTACCTAAGGTCTACCCACCATAAAAAAATTTGAAGAGGTAGCATTAATAATGTAGATATGGGCCAGACAAAATTTGTTTCGGACGGACAGAAGGACGGACGGACAGTGCCCATTACCATATCTCCTCCCCCACTTCGTGCCCTTGAAAATAAAATGTATTTATTTAGAGTATTTGGTTAAGAAAAGGTCCAAGGGGATTTCTTGTTATGCCAATGAGTACATTTATGCAGATGATTACCCTCAAGTACTGCCCTCTGGGGTTCTAAAAGGGTATTAATTAAATCAATCATGCTAAAAACAGACAGCATGAATGCTGACTTCTAGCAAGAGCCCTTATTGGCAACCTGTTGAACAGTTCCCATTGCAGCCCGTAAGAACACTACTTAACCAGATAACAGCTGCCAGAATGACTCTCATCATAATCAATGCCACTTCTTCTGATATACATATCCACAAAGCACACATGAAATTAATTATCCTTATCACTTATGTCAGCATTGGCAAGCTAATTCCTATTCTATCCTTGATCATGTTCCACCTGGGATTTCCCAGGTGACGTGAAGATGGACCTCTGAGGCTTTGTCTCAGTCTCCATGACAAGCTGCCTGCTAAAGCATACCTTCAAAGACCTGGGATTTATATCTCTATGGCTGGCAATGACTGTGCCCCAGTGTCTCTATAGCAACCATGTCCATATAGACCACCAAAATGAACAGCCCACTCAGTATCAGTTCAACAGGCAGAGATGCCAGGATATACAGACTGAAGATGCCACATATATGATAACAGCTATCTGTGATTATATGCAGATATATCATGGTACCACATCACTGTGATCATGGTATCATAATAGCAACTAAGTGATCATGGTGATATCATGGTAGCAAATAACTATAATCATGAGGGTGATATCATAGCAGCAAGTAAATGATGATACTATAGTAGCAAAGCAATGTGATCGTGCTAATCCCATGGCAGCGCGTCACTGTGATCATGATGATATCACGGTAGCAGTGTGTGGAGGTGGCAGCATACATGCAGCAAATGAGACTATGCCTACAGGCAGGGGACAAATACAGGTATGCCAGAGGACCAAGAGCAATGCTGTTGCTGCACAATGGCATCAAACTAAAATGGGCAGCTATTCTGATCGCCAACCTCAATGACCATGTGTGTCTTCCATTCCGAGGCACTTTAACTTTCAAATGCGACACCCATTTTGAGGCAATTCCGCACCTCGTATACCTGTCCATGTTTACCGATGGTGTTAAAACCCCGTGATATACATGTAAATTAATTAGGTGCTAAGTGTCCATGCCCAGTCCGGTCAATGGGAATCATTCCTTCCCACCAAGTCATCCAGTGACTTCATTCTGGAGTACCGCCACAGCGGTGACGGACAATAGATCCATCACGCTTTAATAGGTGAGCGTATTGGCACTGGTTATTCCATCCAGGCAACGAATATGCGTGGACCTATTCTGCGAGCCCACAAGTTTGGCAGCCTCAGCTTTCAAAGAGAATGGCTGAAACCTGGATGAGGTAGGTGTATACTGTCATCCACGCATTCCATACCTGCATTAACCGAATCCTCTATTTACATGGGTGGAGGGCCTTGCAGGCATTTTGTATTCACCTGGTTGCTGCACATGCACTGGGTGGTCTTTAATTCTACAAATATTCAAACTTCTTCATGCTTTATTCATTCTCTTAGACAACTATGAGGAATTGTGATTGTGCTGCGACTCTATGATGGCAGGGAACGGGAGACCTGTTAGCTGTCAGATAAAGTGCCTGGGCAATCCATCCCGGGGACCCAGACACCCAATGATGGGACAATAATTCCGGACAAGATATGCCACTTTGTGATTCTGGTATCAAAGAGAATACAGGCCCTGGTCTGAACTGCACCCAAGGGACCAATCATGCTGAGATACAGCAGGTTTCCATGGCAACCATAGTATTTGTCACTTTGTAGGAACCAAGATAAATTCCTTGTAGAGCAGTTGATTCTGGGGTGATTCACAGCAGCGTAATTGAATCACAAACTCACATTGGCATAACTTTGCCGATCCCATCCTAATCATTCTAATGGATTTTCGCTGAGGTTGCAGGAGGATAACCCCATAAGAGAATCCCATTCCAACTTCTATTATCGCCATTTGTTTCACTTTGTGTTTTCCTCAAGTGAAACACAATCGTCCCTTACATTGTGTTTATTTGCCCATTATTATTTTTCTGACGTGTGTATTCATGGGGTTTTAAGTGGAAATGGCCCTCGCATTTGTCAGCTCAGTTTTCTTGGTTTAGTTTCACATGTTGGCCAGTAATATCCCAGACAAGACATGACTAGCAGATCACACTACACTCTGCAACGTGCAGGGCCACCCCTAAGGTAAGATCATATCTTTCGATCAGCCCGCATACCAGATCATGGGCAATGCCTTGTTTATCAGAAAGGAGGAAATAGACTGAACGCCGATGCATACTGGTCACTAGCTCGAGCACACGGATGGATGAAGAAAGCGAGCATTCAATGTTTGCCATTTGGAACCAGCTGGGGTGCTAGCCAGTCAGCTGGGAATCCCCATTACCTCCCGTCTGCCAGATAGTTATGGAAGTGGCCCTACATGGGAGACACAGAGGAAATTGCTGGAATTTTTAGCCATTGTCAAAACGTACTTTTACCCACAGTTGAGCGAACAACGGGCCAAAATAGATGAGAAATTGAATCAGCTGAGCTGAAATAACACTGGAGTCACGAGGCAAATGAATTGACCAATTTATCAATAATATTAATAGTCAAAGGACTGGGTTTGAATGGAAAGAAATACATCCATGTCCGCGAATGCATAGCAAGGACTTTAATGCACTCAAGAAACACAATCATGTCCACAAGTAGAAAATAAGGAAGTTTGTGTTAGAAAAAGCCAGCCGCACTGCGTGCGTGATCTCCATTCAAGATTACCAAAAAATAAATACACAAGGCATGATCTAGCCATATTTTGGCTTCTAAGGACAGTCTCCTCTTGATTGGGCTGACCAGGCCAAAAGTCTGTATATGGCTACAGTTGTGCTTCTGAAGCCAGTCTTCGTGAACACTTCTGTGTTTCTACCACAGTTGTCATCATGTCATGAAGCTGCGCCAACCCATTTATACCTCACTGGAATGGACCAAAAAAACCAGCAACACATATGACCAATGTTGGCAGTGTGCCAGGTTAATCTGTCGAGATCCGGGGGAAAAAAATCAGCTGACTTGAAGAGAAAGCCAGTATTAAAGATGTCACCAGAGGCTGCTTCTGCAGAAGGACTTTTTTTCCCCCATCCAATGATTCCATTTGTTGTACAGTCATGTTGCCTGGAGGCTATTAACCCTTGTGTCTTCAATTAACCCATTCCTGGTCAGAATACTATTCAATCAATAGTTTTCCTCCATGTGGGTTGGGTGCATTGTTCCCCACCCATGCCAAAGAAAGTTATTGACCTAGGGCATGCATCATGAACGGTCTTACATACATAATATCTGCAAAAATGTTTTCTGGTAATGAGAAATTTAGGTAAAAAAATAATTCAGACAGATGACAATTAACATGTGGGCGTTTTGGCTGATTTGAGTGGAAAACAGCTTTTCTTCACACCCAACCCATACAAAGGGAAGCTGTGGAGCCGGGTCGTCTTATCTCGACAGGTCGCATCTGCAGTTCTTATTCAAACTGTTGTTCAGTTCTGTATTCCACCAATACATGTAGTTAAAAAAAAAAAAAAAAAACCATCAAAAAACATCGAAGCAGTAGACATTTGACCAGCAGCCAGTCTTAGCTGGTTTGAAATGGACAAGGTTACAAAAGGACATGCTGCCGCCACGACGAGAGATGTGTAGTCTCTTGGTGTGGACATATGAGCACATCATGTTCGTTTCAAGTCCATGGCATTGTATACCGTACTGCACATGTAACTGTTATTTATACTTTAAGAAAAACAACTCTGTGTTTCAACAATGCAAAAATTGCAGATAACAATGTAGTCTGTGGACATGCTGGCACAATTAAGCCACTACTGGCTAATGTTGCACATAGGCACACCCTGGTGGCAGGGAGTCTGCTTTATGACATCCATAAAATCTTTCTCTGCTTGACTGACTCAACAGCTTTCCTCTTAGCTGAGCACCTTACCTGCCCCGAGGCAAGCTGTTAATCACAGGTTTGCTGTTCTGATAGGACTCGTCTAGAATTCTCCCATAGTTACCCATGGGGAAACACAATCGTTCCCAATAAATGTGTGGAACAATTTTACGACCGAAATGAAATAAAAGAGATAATCCTATTGGTTGTTGCTTTATTTGTAAGCCAATCAGATTACCTACATGTAAGATGGACAAGTGTTGTTGAAAGTTCTTTCTTGAGTGACATACCTTAGCAACGCAATGTTGAAAGAGAACAAAATGGAGTCGAAACGGCTGCTGCAAGCACGCTAAACCAAGCAGGTTTTTGACAAAAACATAGGATTTAATGCTCTTCGAGTGGAATTCTATATTTCTCATTCAAATTGTAAATGCCATTAATACTGAAATATGTTTTTAGCAAAAAAAATCGATGGAGCAGATAACAGTTGACCTCCAGCTGAAATTGGTCCATACGTATACCCTCCCTCCCCCCATACGTGTACTACTAGTATATGGGGGAGGAAGGGTTAAGGCAGTCCTCACAGCACCAACACAAGACACAACTGAAAGAGCTCAGTAATATCAAACAGTATCAGATTCCAATCAGATCAAATGATCTGGAACAATTCCAAATCGACTTGCAAGATACTTTGAAAAGAAAGCAAAATCAAATCAAGTCTGGCAGATTCACAAAATAAAATAAAATCAAGATCCCCTCATCAAGGCTGGGTCGAACAAACACAGACACACCTTAGTCCATGATAGTGTTCCTCTGACAGATCAGTTGCTTGTGACATCTTTAGCGAGTAGGCATATCATGTGTATGCTGCTTCCAGTCAGGCTATTGGTGAATCAACGGAAAAGTTCCGACTCGCAGTAAGCATGGCTTCTTTCGGCGGTGATAACAACAAATGCTGCATACATCAGAATAATCATAATAATAATTAATGAATTCCTCATAAAAAGACCTTTCACTCAAGTACAAGCATAATTATATGTCCGCATAAAAAAAAAAAATTGGTTCCAGTCAATAGCTTTCCTTTTATTGCATTCATTGCACCAAATGGTCACCACTGACAGCTATTGACTCAGTTGACAATACCACATTGAACGAGTTTCAAGAGATTGGTTTCAGGTGTGATTTGATCCAAACTTGTCACAGATCCCCCCCCCCCCCTCCTCCCCAGATTCTTGGCATGGAATAATTCTGTGAGTACTTTGATGTCAGATCGGGCATATCCTAGGACTGTGTAGCCTGCACGGGTCTGATATCCGGGCAATCAGTGTTTATGCTTAATTTGTATAATCCCCTACCCCCACCCCATTTTTTCTTCAATACCTGTCAGGCCCTTGCAGCATATACCCCAGGCCATTAACTCATTGTGTATTGAAATCAATGACACACCACACAGGCACAAATAAAGTACATTATCCTTTGCTTGAATATATGCTCAAATCAGTGTAAGTCTTTCTTGTCTTTTATTCTGTATAATAACACACTTTCAGTGTTTTACCCATATGGCCAACTACACACTTACAATCACTTTCCCTGACACATGTGTTGTACATGTATGTCACCTTGGTCTATGGTACTTCTGGGGCTGTCTTTGCTTTGACTGGAAAGACTAAAAACAGAAAAAAGCAATATGTAATATCATTTCCCAATTCAACCATAATAAACCAAAGTGCAACCGATAATCAACCTGCCGATCTTTGTGGTAGCTCTGTCATAGCTGCATCAGGAGACGAAATTGCACACATTTTTTTTCCCCCGTTTTCACCCATAAAAGAGAACACCCCCAGAAGTATGATGGGTATGCAGAGTTGTCGTGACAACGCCGGTGTTGGCAAAAATTAACGTAAGTGAAGAGTGAACAGTGAACAATGCCTGTGGATATATATGCCAATCCTGACACAAGAAAGAAGACAACTGTTGCATTGTGAAGTGCACTGAGGTTTGCTATTCTGCACATTTGCAAGTTGTACTCTGTTCAACCTGGGAGATCAGATATGTTGCCTGTAAGCTCTGAAATTAACTGGCTGCCAAGGCCCATAGAATAGGGACCATGCAAGCATTGCGGCTCATCACCACATCCAAATAAACATATGCCACATCATTAGAGCAGTGGACACTGATACTGTCCCGCTTTTGAACTCGGTTTTCTCATATAAAAAAGTCGCTTTTCAAATCTAAGTCTGCAGACTTCATGTACCAGTGCCCGAATTCCTAGAAATTATAAAAACCTGATTTTGTGCCTTGCCACAATTTTCACACAAACTAACTTCAGGCTTCCGCCACAAGCACACCCCTCAGACAGGGACTGTTTTCTGACGCATCATTTTCATTCCAGGAATCTCTACACTGTAACTCCCCTTACACAAAATATCACCTTGAGAAATTAAATGATTTTACCCAGATTTTTGTGATAATTGTTCTGTGTTTTCTTCTTTTTCGAAAAAGAGGGTACTCTCTCTACCCTCCTTGTTCAAACCAATGATACGCATTGTGGCCCTTCCTCCGATCCCAGAAATTCTCCATCATGCTTGTGTCTTAAGCGAAATGTGGAAGAAAGGTTTCATCTGATCCCCTCATGAGATAAAAATGAGATTCTGAGTCTTTTCTCTGAGCAATTGTTATCACAGTAGTCACAGGTGCATCATGGGAAGCACACAGATCGATATGTCATGCTTTCTGTCAGTTATACCTTGCTTTATTCACAAGTAAATGCCGAGAAATATCTTTAAGGTCCCCTTGCACAACTTGCATGACACAATCCCTACGAAATATGAATTATTGGTGAGGAAAATTACACAACATGAGATTGGAACGCTTGTCTGCGGAGCAAATTAATATTTTACATTCACACAGAACTGTGATTTCCCTCGCCTGCAGACAAAACAAAAACAAAAAAAAAACACAAAAAAAGAGTTGGAAATTAAATAGCAGAGCTTTACCCCGGAGTTTGCTCCCAAAAGAATAAGCCATGCTAGTCACAGGGACTACTTACGATGGAGGTCAGAGGTCAAGCATGTTGCTTCGCAGGAGAGTTTTTAAATGAGGCGCATGATAGAGTGTGATATTGCATGGCCCATTGCTATTGGCTGACTTGAGCTGCCCCTGACCACAGGGCAAAGACAGTCATGCACAAACTCTATTGCCGGGATAACTGCTACGCAATCTTATTAATTACCAGCATGTAACATACTGAGGTCTCTAAATGTGTCAGTGGAACTTATACTTTATGACCACATCACTTTGTAATCACGATCACAATACAAAGTAAATATGCTACTGTCAATTTCAGATGTAGCTGCATTGAAACCTGGTCTGCCGTGTCCTTGGGGACGGACATCTCATAAAGAATGGATGAGGATTATTTAAAGCCATGTTATTGTAATGGGGATTTCTTTATAAACGCTTTTACTAGACATGCAGATCATTGCCCTGTCGGCAATTTATACTGTGGAAATACCAACACACACACATGAATCACCACAGTTGATTCGACTGCCTGTAAAGACATGAATGAGGTGAGGTCTCCAATGCGCAGTTGTAATGTTTTAACTATTAACAATCTAACGCTTGTGAAATATGTCAAATATAAATGACAGCCCCATCACACGGACAAAATACATCGTCACCTGAAATGTGCACATGGCAATGCCTTGTTATGACATATTTCAAGTAAAATACACATCTACTTTTCTGCATCAACTACTCACGCTGCACATACCAACCTTTTTTTTAGCATCAGTTTACCCGAAACATTAGCGAGACATGCCGATAGATCCTGACAAGGTGTTAATTTCAGCACTGCATTGAAACAACCTGAAAATTAATATTTTCACACTGTCAACTTGCATACTCAAAATAATTCACCCCCTTGCACATAAAAGGAAGAGATGCATCATTTTACAGTTCCTAATCAGACACACACCTTACAGCCGAGTACAGTGACAAGGGACCCTGGAGGAGCATTTAAATCTCCGTAGTTCTGGGGGATCCGGCCCATGGTTAGAGAATGCACATCATATACGAATAATTGAATAACGATAATATTGCTGCCACTGTGGGTAGCTAACTTCAAATGGCTGTCAGAATGAAATTAGGTAAGCTTGCTGCTGGCCTTGAAAGGAAAAAAAAAACATGAAAAAGAAAAGACTCGTACATGAACAAAATACCTGACAGATTGATAGGTTTCAGGCTGGTTTGTTGCATGAGGAGTTCCAGCGAGACATAAAATGTATTTGGGCCAAACTGACCCTATGGAAGTAAGATTTACAATGGGCTCAAGATGCATGAGAGAAAGGGCTGGAATGTGATTTATTTATTTTCTTTCATCTATGCAACTGAATTATAAATCAAGCTTTGGGATGCTCTCGTTCGATCATGCGCCACACACGGATGTCTTCTCACGTCAAACATCCATTTGTAAGGAAGGAAAAGTCGCGGCTCTGCTTCTGTAGGTTGGTAGCAAAAACGACAAGGCAATTAGTGTATGACAAAACACAGCTTGGCCAGTTGACCACTGAATCTTTTGATACCTGTCTTGTTTTCCCCCTTCAAAAGGACAGAATCATTTGTGTTTTTGTTTTTGTTTTTGTTTTTGTTTTTTGTGGTTGAATGCTATGAAATGCCCAGGTTATCGAGAAAAAGTTATAGCCCGGGTTTTATGCAGCATTAGGATCTCCTTGATGGACTTCTACAACATGTTACAGGACTTAAGGAGTTGTTACAGAGAGCCAGCATGCAAGGGAAACTGAAGCAGAAAATCACTGGCAGCTAAGAATTGCCCACTGAGCAGAAAAGATATACACAAGACATGGGAGAACTTGGATTGGGGACGTCTCGGAAAGCATCAGCCTTAATAGAAGGGACTCATTACCGCAACAGGGCTCTTGATGGGCCTTCACCAAGCAACAAAATCCAATCAGAAATTCTGAATTCAAGTGCCAAGTGGAGGGACCCACACATGCTAAGGGATTGCTGTGGTTTACCCCCTGGGCAGAGTAGCCACTCATCATAATAGATTGTAATGTGCATAGGCTACGCACTGGCATCATCCTTGGGTAACTCCAGGTAACTCCCGGTTATGCAGGATCCATATCATTCTTCAGTATAACAAACAAATGGATGGCATTGGTTGCTAACTAAATTCTCTCACCTGTTCAACTTACAGTGCATTTACCTGGAGCACTTGGCTCTGTACAATAATATCGGAGCATTTGACAAAGGTGTGGGATGATTGCATCAAGATTGACCTGAAAACATTTCTCATCATGGTAACAGACTTTTTTTTTCTGGCCATTTCGTCCTTTGTCAAATTTAGTCATCATCATAGCTGGCTAATTAATAACAACAGGCCCATGATGACATTGTGCTCAGTTCACTGCTTACATCACTGCTTTAGGTTCAAGCTGGAATCAGTTAAGTTCATTATGTGTACATTATAAAATTAAAACGCAATCAAAGATTGCTCGATCTGTACTCCCCCCCCCCCCCCCCCCCCGATTCTGTGATCTTGGGATCTGGGTCAAGATGATTTATGTTTGAATTTTTCTCAGACCTTATGTAGGATTAAAACTATATGCAAGAAAGGTCTCTGTCAAAAACTTTTCAACTTATCACATGAAAACCATATTTTTAAGTGGCTCTGTGACCTTGGGATTTCAGTCAAGGTCACCCATCTTCAAACAAGTCTCAGGCCTTATGTAGGACTAAAATCATGTGTAATATGCAAGCCCTATGTCAAAAACTTTTCAACTGATCACATGAAAACAAAATTCTCTAAAATGGCTCAGTCATCAGGTCACCTTGGGAATTGGGTAAATCAAATCATCTTCAAACTCCTCTAAGACCTTATTCAAAACTATAAGCATGTGCAATATGAAAGACCTGTGTCAAAAACGTTTTGTGTTATCACCTGAAAACCAACTTCATTAAAATGGCTTTGTAATCTTGGGAATTGGGTCAAGGTCAGCATCTTCGAACTCGCCTGAGACCTTATGCAGGCATGTGTAATATGAAAGGCCTATGTCAAAAACTTTTCAACTTATTCTAAGAAAACCAAATTCACTTAAATGGCTCTGGACCTAGGGAATTGGGTCAAGGTCACCATTTTCAAACTCATCTGAGACCTTATGCAGGCTTACTATAAGCATGTGCACTATGAAAGGCCTAAGTCAAAAACTTTTCAACTTATCGTGTGAAAACCAAATTCCCTCTTATGGCTCTGTAACCTTGGGTATTGGGTCAAGGTCACCCATCTTCAAAAACATCTGTGACTTTATGCAGGGCTTGTGCAATATGAAAGACCTATGACAAAAACATTTTGAATTATTGCGTGAAAACCAAATTCACTAAAATGGCTCTGTGAACTTTGGAATTAGGTCAAGGTCACCCATCTTCAAACACATGCAACACCCTATGCAGGTCAATAAGCTTGTGCAATATATATGTCCTATGCCAAATTTTTTTTGAGTTATTATGTGAAAACTGTCAGGACAGACCAACATACTCCCTCATAGGTACTTAATTTTATTGTGCAAATTGCAACTTGTAGTGTGATGGATGTGAATGTGGGTTTTACTTAACTTTGAAGCATTAGCATGCTTCAAAGTTGAAAAACAAAATGGCTGACTCTTCATAACATGAAGTGCTCCCCAGATGGCACTGATGCTGTCCAACATAGACCGTCCATTCATTTTTCCACTCTCCCAAGAGTGCACATGTACTTGTGGCGTGACAGGGAAGTACATGATCAACTTGTGGAGTGATCCCCACAAGTACAGTGGTCCTTATGGATACATTTTTCCACTTCTTGTGTCTATCTGTATTTTTTATGAGTGGAAAATTAATATTATCCATTGTGGGGGGGGGGGTGTGTGATTTTTTTCTTTTAACTTCACAAGTAAGATGAAAATGACCATGAAGCATTTTAAACGCCACTTACTTGTGGGGATCACCCCACAAATAGCAATTTTCCCACCAAGTGGATCATGTACTCTCCAATCACCGAACAAGTATATTCTTACGAGAGGGGAAGGATGGGTGGATGGACAAAAGGATTGACAGACATGAGTGATAGCATGAGCTCTGTGACCGTTGGTCACCTGAGCTAAATAAAGTCATATTGAAATCAGCTCTGGACCAACCCACCCTGGGGTGGGGATAAATGGTATTACATGTTGCCAAACACTACAAAATGGCATTAAATACTACAGAGCTAACCCACTGTCATGAAGTTCTATGTGTGGCACATTGCATAGACACAATGCACTGACACTGCTGGTTACATGTGGACAGATTTGAATGAATGGGTTCAGTCTTTAACGAAAGAGTAACGCACCCATCACCACATTATTTTTGCTCTTTATTTTATTCTGGGTGTACACATACGTAACAGCCTTTCATTGTCTTAATGTTTTGCTTCCACATGGCAATACATGTACATATAACAGGCAATCACTGTAATAATTATTATTACATGTAAACCCTTTCTCCTTCATGAGAGGCCAATAGGCCTGGTGCTCTGCTGACACGTAATTTGGTAGGACTAGCTGCATTCTTTGCTGGAAAAATGATTTTATTGTCTTTCAGTACATTCTAACACATAATTTCCCTACAACTATAGATGGTGTCACCAGTATCACCCTTGATCAAGACTTTGACCTCCCCTGCCATCCAACCAAATTCCATCAAGATCCATAAAAAATGACAGATGTTAGAACATTGAGAAGATTTTCACATTTTGATGCCTATATTACATTATATTGTAGGTGGCACCACCAATATCACATTCAACTTAGTTTTTTTTATCTGCTTTCAGTTTTGAAAGTTATATGTGTCTAAATTGAAAATTGCAAATAATTTTCCTGTGTATGTGTTGCCCAGTGACCTTGACAAATAGGTCAAGGTTATTCATATTAAAACAAATTATGAGTCTTGATCCAAGGTACCATTCCTGTAACTTTTGTAATGTAAATTTTTTGCATTGTAAAAATAATGAATTTAATGGGTTTACTATCTATGTGGCAATTAAATTCTCCATAAATACAACAGGTGGTGCCAGCAGTGCTTCACACACAATAGGGATTTGTCTCTGTAATAAACATGTAATGTTGTATTCACATCATAATCTCAATTAAATGTACCAGGCCCAACACTAGCTACTCACCTCTATCAACTTTATAGGCCAAGTGACCTTGAACAAGTAGGTCAAGGTCATCCATAATGTGTAACATTCTAGTTTTGGCCATGATACATATATTCTATAAATTTGGAAAGACTAGCTGCATTCTTTGCGGAAATAATGAATTTATGTAAGTTTGAACACATCTTGACTAATAATTGCTGTACAACTGTATGACTGTATAGGTGGTGTCACTAGTATCACCCTTGATCAAGATTTTGACCTCCCCCATAATCCCACCACATTTCGTGATGATTCACCACAAATTAAAGACGCTACAGCGTTCACAAGATTTTCACATTTTGACCCATATATTATACAATTATGGACTTTTGCTGAGGTCACTGGTTAGTTTTATGGACCTGAAAGAAGAATACTGAACGAGGCCGAAGAGTGAGGTCAGAACGACTTCTTTCAAGTCTATAAAACAGTACTCTGTTTTCAGGTCCATAAAACTAACCAGTGAAAGCAGCAAACGTCCACAATTGTTTTATTTTATGAGTAGGTAATTCTGTCAAGATTACTGTTTATATTTCAAAGTAAGTAATTAAGATAAAAGTCCAGTTTCAAGATTTTTATTTTTCAACAAACAACCTTAAAAAAAGAATAAATAAGTGACTGTCAATAAGTGGTTGTGAGATGCAGTACCCAGATCAGCAGAATTGTGATACTGATTTGTGGGCGTGGCCAAATCAATACCAAGATTCAGCTGATCTGGGGACTCCATCTGAAGCCATTCAACTATTTCCAGCTTTGCCACGTGCACCATCATAACCAATAGGATTACAGCAATATTGAAAGAGTTTCCTGATCATAAAATAATACATAATGCTGTAGGTAGCCCCACCAATACAGAACTTGACCTAGATTTTCATACAGCCTATAAGTCCTGAAAGTTTTACATGTACTGGGTTACCTTGAAAACTGTGGACAGTATCCCACTAACCAGCCAAAGTTTACGGACGCACAGAAAGATGGACAGATGGACAGACATGAGCCTTCGCATAAACTCTGACTACCATCTTGGGTCAGCAGAGCAAAAAAAATTGCCAGATGCCAAATGTCATTTGCTTCGTGGCCATAATCTTCATCGCAGCTTGGTTACCTGAAACCTTTCAGTGACAATCACAACAAAGATTGAGTGTGTTCATCTGAAAAGTTAAAGTTAGTTTCTGAGACACTATGATGTATCCAGATTCAAGTTTCTTGTTTATCATCTTCCACTCAAGTACCTGAATGTCTGTATTTTGTAGACAAAAAAAAAAAAAAAAGAACCCCCCCCCCCCAAGAATTGGGTGCACAGCATCTCTGGGTGCAATTGTGCTCAAAACATGCAAAGAGACAGGAGCCACTGAGTCAGTCTCCAACTTAGAACTGAATGGGTTAAATGTAATGTCACATGTAGCACTTTTAAAAGACAGAAGTTGTGCACGGCAGGGAGGAGTCACGTTACAAGTTTGCAGTGTACTTTACCTGCGTGTCAGCAGGGTTGGAAGCCACTCCGCTGAAGAGTGCAGAGGCCAAGGCCTGCTTGCGGTTCTGCTCTGCCTGTTGGCGCTCTGCCAGGGACTGGCCACTGGAGCTGCGAGACATCCCCTCTCCGCTGGACCACAGGCTGCTCCCGTCTGCCTCACCCTTGCCACCTGACCCTTTCAGCTTCGAGTTCTCATCCTTTGTGCTTACAACACCCGATTTACCCCATATTTTGCGCACTCCTTTAAGATTCAAGCTGAAAAACAGCACAATCATCCCATTTATAGCAAACAAACGAGCTGATGCAGTGTCGAGCAGAATACAATTAATTCTTGAAATAAACTCCTGGTGCAACTATATTACCTCAAGGGGAAGGTGCTCTTTAAATGCTTGACCACAACAAAACTTGAGCTCACCAGCATAATTATCATAAGATTTCCCGGATCAAATTCCTAACCAAAAGACATTTCATTCAAGTACCAGCAAACCAACACTTTCTGAGGAAAAAAAACAAAAAAAAACTGGTCAGGTTTAGAGCTTTCCTTGTTGTGCTTTTTGTACACAGTGGCTAAAATGCACCAAGGAAAGCTGTTGACCCAGTCTACAAATCAGCAATTAACTCTTTCCTGCTCAAATTGCCCAAAAGCACCTGGATGTAAATTATCTAATGCTTTTACTTGTATATTTCTTGTTACTAGAAAACATTTTTGCTGTCAGAGATTTGTATGTAAGCCCTTTCATATTATGGCACTGCATCCAACTCACAGCAAGGAAACTTATTGACTTGGTCGTACTCTTACCAGGAATGGTTTAAAGTGCTAACTGTTGATTTTTAATTTCAGTATTTTTGTATTTAGTATATGCCATGTGTTGATCTATTCGACAATTTAACACTGAAGGTGCTGATTGTTGACTATTTATTTTCTATTTCAGTATTATTGTATTGAGTACATTTTATGTGCTGATTCACTCTACAATTCAGCACTGAAGGTGTTAATGGTTGATTTATTCATTTCACTTTTATTATTGCACATTAAAAGAGCTGGCTTTTGTCTCAACACATTGTACATTCATTCAGACAAAGGACACGCATGTATTTTCAGTGACTCATTTACACAAAATCATGTCCAATCCTGCCAACTACTTATTATACACATCAAGCAAAAAAAAAGACAAAAAAGAAAAAAATCGAAATTCCTGTGTGCCACTACCAGTTCTTTAATTACCATGATTACCTTAAGGGCACTTTTATCCTCGTACAGATTCAGCTAAATTAAGAACTTAAAAAGAAAGATCCATTTTTTTTCCTGCAGGTATTTGCCTTTAGTAGGATATCTATACCACATTAATTCAATGGCTTTCACACAGTTAAGTAAGTCACCTACAGAAACCATGTCACAGAATAGAGAGACCAACAAATTATGGAGGTGTGGCTGCCAAACTTTGCCTGTGGGACAAAACCGAGCCAAAGCAATTAGCCTGCCTGGCTTACACGACTCATTTGGACATGTGGCACGTAAAATTTGTCTCTCAGGTGAAATTGTACTCTAAATTAGCACCTGCACTAGGTTTGGTCCTCGCTATCTCTCCACAGGATGATCGTGCCACGAGCCAACCAGCAGAGAGCATGGGTTTTTTGCCTCATACTCCCCGAGTCCTCCCTGGAGTTCTCATAAATAGGCAAATTGCTCACAGTTGCATGTGACAAAATGCGTTATTACATGGACTGCATGACAGAGGTAGCAAGTTACCGCCGCACCGACAACTGGGGCCCGCTACCTTTAATTGTGACACGCAACACCAGCGTGTCAGCCTGACTTGAAGGAGATGCATTAAGTTATCACTTTGAGTGTCTTCACCATCAAAGTGCAGCACTTGGTTGCCGTGAAAGCAGACCACTTTTATATTTTCATCAAATTCAATGTATCATTTTCACATTTTGCCACATGGAAATTCATGTACAGTGGTCCCCTCTTATAAGGCCCCTCTCCCCAGAGGCCAATCCTCTTGAAAGACCAGCATCCTGGTGCAGAAAATACGGTACATGTATTTCCATTATATTCTCTCCCTCAAGACAGGCCACCCCTCCTATAAGGCCACTTTTTGGCTGCATTTTGGGTGGCCTTATAAGAGGGAGCCCACTGTAATCCTATTTGATTTGAAAGAAATGTTATACATTGTTTTAACAGAAAAAATATGCGTTATGTGCACAGTGTTAAATTTAAGACATACCGGTATGCAAATGTATACAATTTTCAATCTTCCTGTTGTTCTTTAGATTACTCCTCCCCTCCCCCCCCCCCCCCCCCCCCAGGGAATTTATTATAAAAGTGTATGTCTGTGTTATTTGGAACTACATGTATAAACGGCTGATAATTGTGGGCTGGACCACAATTTAATGCACCATACATCAATGTCAACAGATCATCTTGGGGCCAGAAGAAACTGTACTGGTCAGTCTTTTCATATGGTTATCGCAAGAACACCGAGTCAACCTATGGACAGCACTCTACGCAATTAAGAAACTTGAGAGAGTTAGGTCCTGCTGTCACTTTTTGTTGCTTTCACCTGCCTAACTGTGATCCCTGGAGCACTGGTGAGGCAGAGAGCCCAGACTCACCTCGTACTGGATTCGTCTTTGCCACTGCCCGTGCCTCCTGAGCTATGCGACTGTGCTGGGGACACATCCTTGTGGTCGATGGCCATGGTGGACGACCCACTGCCCCCGGATCGCACCGTGGCTTCTTCATACGGGGTGAAATTCAGCTGGGTGAATAATGGATTCTCTACAAAAAAAGGAAACAAGATCAATTTCTTCAATTCCTGCCAAGACGATGCTAGATATGCTAGTTTCGTGTACTAGTGGAGGGCCAGACAAGGGGAAAAAAAGTGCAGGAGTCTGGATGGACAGAGGAATGGACTGACAGTCTCTGCACTCTACTCCTTTCAACCTCACAGTACCAAGGTGTACCAGTATGCAGAATGTAATCCTTTTGAGCATTTTGCCCCAAGTTTCGTGTTAATTCTTTCAGTTTTCACCGAGTCAACAGCTTTCCTCAGTGCGTTTTGGACATATTGCACTCCAAAGCTGACCAACGATAGCTATTGACCTGGACAAATTCTCGTGGCCCCTGCAAGTGTCATGTACTTGAAGAGAAGGTCAGTTAACAACCAATATACGAATCTGGTGTCATTTGTATGTCAGCTCATACCCCACTGACTTTTGTCCAACTTGGCAACGGTTAACAGTAAAAAACATTTTGAATTGTAAAAAATTCTCCTGATAGCATGACCCTTGTCAAGTATTCTCATTGACATGGGTGGGGTCCTTAGTACCCATCCTACATCCAAACAAGAGGCCCAGGGGCCTAGTGCTCTGCTGGCTTGTAATGTATTACAATAATATAAAGGCTCGACACAGAAAAAAATCTGGTTGGGTGAACCAATGTGTTTATTGTTGGATCGGGAACACAAAGTTCAAGTGAAACATGATCTGCAGGACAGATTCTCTTCTCATTGATATCCAAGCTACACCGTACCAACCATCACCAAATAATTTCTCTCAACATTACAAGCGTAATATTTTTTTGGGGGTCCATTACTGTGGGTCATCTTAGAATTAGAGCAGAAAGAAAGGAGAGACAGAGGGATAAAGAGAAAAAGGAATCATGAGCAAAAGGACAGCAGGGAGACAGGCAGAGCTGAAGCAGGGAACAATGGAGGGAACACCCTTAACACAGTTTGGCAGCATTTAGTGCATTTTGGCAGCAGGCAGCATCGGCCAGCAGTGGCGTCTCAGTGGTGCGGACTGCCACCAGCACTTTTCATTTACAGTTGAGCTCGTTGCCAGTGGCCTTCTCACTGATTTCCATCCATCACTGCAGATTGCTGCCCACTGCAGCTGAGCAGCTTCGACTGCCTCGGGAGCACTTGTTTCTGTTCCATACGCAGAGACCAGTCAGGGTGGCACTGAGCAATGTGAGGCGTTTATGGGTAGATAAGTGGTCAAAGTTCAAGTGTTGGAAAAGCACATTACGACTTTGTGAAGACAATTCAGCCAATGATTTTAAATTTGTGAAGTTGAAAACAGATGGATGCTGGGGGAAGCCAAAGTCAAAGGCACAAAAAGCTGCACAATAAGATTACAGCCAATGGACAAGACCGCCGATATTGTACATAAATTTATGATGTTCTGAGGCTAGCTCACACATCTGGTCTCCTGCTATGAAAATAAAATGTTTGTCATTCCAGGTGACAAAGACAAATTTAAGCTTGCAAACATTTTTTGAAAATTCTATACAGTAGTCCCTCCTTTGAGAGACCGCCCCTAGTGCCACCCAAAAGGTGGTCACATAAAGCAGGTGGTCCTTCAAAGGAGGTATAAATAACATGAAAAGTACTACAGAGAGACCTGACAATTGTGGTCTCTCAAAGGAGGTGGTCTCCCAAAGGAGTGGTCTTTCAAAAGAGGGACTACTGGGTAATACCTTACACACATACTGAATAAAATTCTGTAGCAAAAAGGGATAAATAAAGGCAGTAAAATGCTTTGGACGATATCTTTGCTACCCTCAGGAAATTGACCTGTCTGACTTCAGGGTTTGGATTTTCACCCAGACGGTCAAATCTAAAATACTATCATGATGCCCACGAGTGCCAACCTGCCAGAACCCAGTGTAAACAAAGAGACAAGTCAGGCTGGCCCAACGGGATAAGAAACAAGATTACTTTACTGGGTCAGAGTGATTAATAATAGTTGACAGTGCATTGGTATCCAGCCTGCTGATATTGATTGCAAGCAATGAGGCATGAGTCGGCCCAATTAAGGGCTAAAGACCTGGCTTGACTTGCATATTCCACCGGACTGGTTCGCAATTATTTGCTCTATTTGTCTTCATCGTGTACGAGTCTATACCTCCCAGTAACAAGCTGAAGGTTACATTGCCGTTTACCTGGCCACGTGAAAGTGCCAAACTACTCACCTTGGCCATGGCCAGGGATACGGAGACTTCCAAATGAGTCTCCGTCCCTACACCTAACAGCCTTGGTATTGGTAGGAGCTGGTAATTGAATGCCAACTTTATGGTTGAGATGCATGTTGAGGCTGGTTTGCACAATAGAAGGTCAAGGTCAAGGTCAACGTTAAAATATGTTCTGCACAGATCTATGCAATTATCCGACAGTGCACTTCATCCCATTTTAGAGCACCTGATGACACTGAACAATGAAAATTCTCATAAATAGTCTCACTGGACAACCTAGTTATATGTTCACAGGAGTAATTACAATGTCTTGCTGCTTGAAAATGTTGAAAGGCAGAACTACACATGACACAAAAGGCTGCATGCATTGCCTGTTAAGCTGACCAATCTCCATAACCCATTATGCGGATGCCAAAACTGACGAGTTTGCCTGTATCTCTCCCCGAGAGGCAGATGGCACTGGTAAATACACCATGCTGTCGGGGACTGCATCCCCTATCTATTCCATGCTAAATGTGTGAAAGTTAGGAAAGTTGCATCGCTATTTTTTCCACTTCAAAGCTAAACAATCGGTCAGAAAAGCTAACCCTTCGAGAGCATAGACATGTATATTAAAGTCATTTAATATCATATTTCTATGATGTTTGTATGCTCTCTGTTGAGCTACAGTCCATTTCCAAATGCCAGCAACAAAGCGTTTTAGATAGGCAACTCTACAGCTTGCGCCTCTCTGCATCCCAGCATCCTGTGCGGTAGAAGTCACTTTCACACCAAATACACACGTGCAAGGCTATCCGTGAAAGGGGCTATGTTTTCTCAAAGTAGATATACTACACAGTGTGGCCAGCGTTGGAGGCAACTGTATTTTATGTGGGTCAATGTTCACTTCCAGTGGACTTAGGTCAGGACACGAGGACCCATACATCAACCAACTGCAATGTCCATTTATTCCAACATGTCAGTCTATGGCAGGCAAACAAAGCAATGATCTACAGCCGACGTGGTCACCCACTCCATGTCCCAAAGCAATAATATACTTGGTCATTATAGTGCAGGAACTTTATCAAATGTCAATCTCGGCCCAATCAGCTTCCCATCAAATGTGGGAAATCTGGACCTGCAAGCAAAACTCATTCTATCCATCTTAATGCGATAATAACATTGTAAGGCTGACAATGGACAGCATCAACGATTATTTTGGGCTTAACCTTTGTTGTAATCAAAGGCAATCTGAGATATATGCCGCCCCCCTCCCCCCTCGCAACAGGAAGTTAATTCTGAACGTTGGACCTCAAAATGTCAGTCACCCATGCAGAGTGTGACTGTAAGCCCCCATGGAGGACCATCATCATGAGTTCTATCAAACCTCTAGGTAGTTATCATGTGGGCAGTAAAATTAACTATAGTGGCCCTATGAGCTTGGGAATCAGGTAACGGTCACCCTCCCACGTGCAATCTCATACTGGCCCTTAAAGAGGACCATCAAATATGTGCAACATCAGTTCTTGAACCTGCAAATTTGGTCAAGGTCACACAAATATAATCTGTAATTAATCCTTCTACTGGAACATCATCCTGCACAATTTTAATGTAATCAGTCCACCTCAAATAGTGCCTGACTCAACACCCCCCAAAATTATCTGCATTTATTAAACTTTGCTGTGACCTTAGAAATTAAGTCAAGCTCACTCCTATGAATAAAATCAAGAACTAAAGACCCCAAAATGTAGTCCTCCGTCATGCAACAGCAGTTAGCTGAGGGATTTCACAGAAGTCTTAGAGATTATAACTAACAGGCAATCATAGATTGCTGGATCCACAACCCCCACCCCAACCCCCTTGCCTCATTTATAACCTTGCTAATCACAGGTCTCATTTTGGAATGACTAGTCAATAAAAATAGGCTATCACTGTGACCAAGATACTTGACCTAGTGACCCACTTTTATGCATGACACACTCTTGGGTCCAGATACACAGGTGCGTGAAGTTTCATGATTCTAAGTCAAAGGACAACAGAATTAGAGCCCGGACATGAAGTGTAATGTAGTTTTACATGAATGTATCACCATGACCCAGATACTTGACCTAGTGACCTACTTTTGTTTCATGACACACCTTTAGGTCAACATATATGTGTGTATCAAGTTTCATGAAATGAAGTTAAATAGTAAAGGAATTATAGCGCGGACACCATTTTATAAGAATATGTCACCATGACCCATTAACTTGACCTAGTGATCTGCTTTTGGTACATGACACACCCTTACATGTAGATGCATCTATGTGTAAAGTTTCATTGATCTAACTTACATGGTAAAGGAATTATAGCCGGGACATGATTTTACAACAATATGTCACTGTGACCCAGATGCTTAAGCTAGTGACCTACTTTTGGAACATGACACACCCTTATGTCTAGATGCACCTGTGTGTAAAGTGTCATTAATCAAAGTTGAAGGACAAGCAAATTATAGCCCAGACACAAACAGCGGACAGACAGATGCATGGATGCCCAGAAAAAGCGATTTCTATATGCCCCTCCTCTGTTAGGAGGGGGCATAATAATAATAATAATAATAATAATAATAATAATAATAATAATAATAATAATAATAATAATAATAATAATAACAATAACTAGAATAGTATGATTTTCCAACAGAAAATCAAATATCTCCCCATGTGCCCTGACCAGTTGTTGCTCTTACACTGACCTACAAATAAAGCCAAGGTAATTTTTTGCCCCTCCTTCTAGTCATGTGTTTCAACCTCTGACAAACACTGTAAACAATGTGCTTACCTTCATTGAAATGCACGTTGGAGAGGACAAACTTTGTTACAAATTTCCCCATACAATGACCACTCTATGCAGAAGGAGGTGCTACACATAAAATAATTAATTTTTTTTCCCTCTTTATACCGTGTTTCAATTATAAAAACGAATAATCAGAATGGTGGAAAAAGTCTTTCTCACGGAAAGTTTAATATTTTCAATGTGCCACTATGGCCACAAACCCAAGATTTGTGGGACAATATGTTGGAGTAAACAAAGGGTCAGTAAGTACATGTACTGAGGGGCGATTGGCTGAGCAGGTGCTGTCATTCAGAAGTGCACTAGGGTCATGGTAAGGCCACTAATAGCCAGGAGGTTACACGTTCTAAGACTGGTGGTCACATGCGTTGATACATACATGTTGTTGTCATACAATCATGATATTAATGCAAAGGGGCTTTTTAACCCAAAGCTATTGACCATGGGGTAAAACACCCCATTAATGAGATGTTCAGTCCTGCTGGATAGTATCCCACTCCCCCCCCCCCCCCGAGTTTATACTAAAGAAAATGTATTTCTTACTAATATCTACACAAGTATTGAGGACACAATCCCAAACATACTCACACACACATAAAAGGATCCTCCTGATAGAGTATAGGTGAGGGGCAAGATGCCCATTGAGTTAAGATTCACCCTTTCTCCTCCCTGTGGTAATTTAGAATGTACCGCTATGATGTGCCCCTTGGTGATGAAAAGTGGATGTTTCGCCATACTGGCAAACACATGAGTGGGATCAAGAGACATCTAAGCCATGAAGTATTTCAAAAAGGTCCTCTTGCCCCAATCAACTACCATAAATGGAAATGATGATCATATAATCAATGACAACCAATTATAAGCCCTCACTTAGCCTGCACGTGATCCATGTGTAAATTATCCTTGATAGGTAACATTATCCTTCTAAGTTTGATTAAACTTCCTGAAATCCTTCTTTGGTTATCGCATCCATGTCAATACTAAACTAATGTGGCTCTGTAACCTTAGAAATTGGGTCAAGGTAACCCTATCTTAAAACCTGAACTAGCCCTCAAAGAGGACTATAATCCTGTGCAATAGGGAAGTGCTAGCTCAAACATTTTTTACGACCATGCACAAACCATCAGTTTATGGCTCTGTGACCTCAGCAACTGGGTCCACATCATCCATCTTGGAACATGACCCAGACCTTGGTTAGTAATATTATCCTACCAAGTTTGATCACATTAAGTGAAATGTTTCTCTAGTTATTGTGTCTGCATTGAAAAACACTAATATCGCTCCATCACTTTGGGAATGGGTCACAGTTACCTGTCTTCAAACTTGACTTAGACCTTCATGTATAATATCATACCAAGTTTGAGCTAATTGGCTGAAATCCTTCTTGAGTTATCATGTCTGTATCAAAATTCACAAATGTGGCTCCCTGACCTTGGGAATTGGGTCAAGGTCACCCATCTTACATGTATGCAATCCACCATTACCAAGATACTAGCCATTATGTCAGGGGACATTTCACAGTCACTCAAAGCTAAAACTAACAACTGCAAAATACACCCAACAGGCACTTTTCTATTAGTGTTTAAGAGCAACCATGGGCGTAGTGTCCAAAATTACTGAGATATATGCCACTATGTCAGATTTGCTGCTATCCTTGTTGTACAGTAACAATACCAGCATGCACATATCCCCCTACTAATTTTTCCTAACGTGGATAATTGATTAAAAATCAGAAAATGACAGCATCACCACATGGTGAACAAACTGGGAGGAGGTCCAGTCCAGGTACATTCCTTCTAACTTCTAAGAGGATCAAAGTTAGAGTTTTTGAGAAGTCGAGAAAAGTGAATATGCACCAAATGCAGCAAAATGATAAAACAAAAAAAAAAATTGCAGAGCTGCCTGTTGAACTATTTACTGTCCACAGGTTCCCAAAATTGTCCTCATGCAATTTCAGTGCAATCGGTCTCGTGGTTTCGGAGAAGATTTTAAAGATTTTACAGAGAAATGAACAGAAGAGTCCTTAAAAGAATCTGGAAATCACCGGAGTGTACATATTTGAACAAACTTATGACAGATCCAGCTCAGGAACATCCCCACCAAGTTTGAAGTGAATATGGCTGAGAGTTTCAGGGATGTTGAAAAATGCAAATTGCAGATACAGTCCCCATAGACTTGCATAGTAATCAATAGGAACGTATGCATTAACCAACAAGCACCTGAACTGAACAATTTGACAGACAACAAACAAAGGACCATACTATAGCCTCAGCTGTCTTATCAGCTGAGGGAAAAAAATCACAGCACCACCTATTAAACAAATTAAGGTCTAGGAGTCCACAGAAGTGCCCCTATGCAATTTCAAAGCAATTTGCCAAGTAGTTTTGGAGAAGATTCTTTTAACATTTTGCCAAAAAATAAACAAAAAAAGTATTAATATTCCAAAAATCACTGGACCATCACCATTTGAACACACTTGATTCAAACCCTCCCAAGGTAGATCTCCACCAAGTTTGAAATAAATCTGGATACATCATATAGTGAAAAAAGTCTTGCAGAGATCAAGTCAAGGTGTGTTCCCACAAGGTTTCAGGACAATCTAGCTAGGCTGAGCATGTTTGGAGAGGGCAAAAATGGCGCAAAACCACAAAGGGTGCATGAAACAATGAAAAAATAGCACCAACTGCTAAACAATTTAACCCTTAGAGACTTAACATCAATGTATTGTCATGTCCTCTGGGTTTTTTTTGGTTTTTTTTGGTCAGTATATTATTCCCAGAGTGTGCAAAAAAAAGAAGCTGTTGTCTCAGCATCCAGGGAGTCAGTAGCCCTTTCCTGCCCAAAAATGCTCCCTCATACCTCCGAGGTTAACAAGATTCTTAGCTCACTCTGGTGCATTGCTCCTAGACCATGCTAAGAAAAGCTTCCAACTTCGTCTTAATATTGCGAGGAATGGGTTAAGTTCCAAGGGTACCCACAAAGTGTTCCCAGGCAATTTGAGGCAAGGTGCGAGAGATGCCTTTAACAATTTCCTGGCACCACCACCTCTTCTACAGCCATAAAAAAAAGAAAAAAGAAAATTTAAAAATCCAAAAATTGCTGGGGCATACCTGTTGAATGGACTGTGTTGGGGGACACCCTATAGGCTCATCCTCTGACCAACTATGCAGAAGATCTGAGATTATAAGTTCAGTGGACTGACCTACTGGATAAAAAGACCTTAAAATCAGTACCTGGAAACAGGTAGATGAGGCTTTTTAAAAATTTCTAGTGATGCTGACCACATGTCAGAAGATTTTTTTCCATTTCTTGTGGCAATACGAGCCTAATGAAATCTTAGTTCTCCCTTTTGTCACCTTATTGTGACGATCGTGTGCATGACTGAATTCATAGTTGCACTGGTCTGCTATTACCAAGTGGGACACCCTATGGACATGCTATCCTGACCACAGGGGAGGCTTAACTGTGAAACTGTGGAACATAACCCCACACATCCATGGATAATTGTCAAGATTTGACAATTTGTGCGTGTCAGCGCTACAGCCTGCATGGTACCTTGCAATTGTACACAAGCATATTTCAGGCACAGTACAGCTAACTTGAACAAAATCACTTTTTCAAGCTTCCACACTTTCTTCACGTCTATACACTTTAATATGGCTGTCAATGACCTGCTCATAGTGGTGTCCTACTTCCCATAAAATACCGTTTAATCTCCTCGCGCCATCCTGGTGGTCAAAATTGGAAAACTAAATTTTGTTAGGTTGGTATTGTGCTGACATCTTCCAAGTGCAGATTGGCACCATTTAAGTAAAAGCATGCTTTATTTGTGTTGCTAAGGCCATATATGTGCACACAGCTTTTTTTTTTATTCTGTGAGTTGTAGTAAGTGTATTCTGGAAGCACTGAAACAGATACATCTGATTAACTGATTGATCGCACACACAATTAAAATACAACCAGAGATTGCTAGATTTATGCTCTCCTCATGCTACACCTGTCACAGTACTGACAGGAGTCATGGTTCCGTGACCTTGGGATTTGGGTCAAGGTGATCTATCTTCGAATTTGTCCGAGACCTTATGTTGGACTAAAACCACGTGCAATATGACAGGCCTATGTCAAAAATTTTCAACTTACCATGTGAAAACCAAATTTGCTAAAATGGATCTGTGACCTTGGGATTTGGGCCAAAGTCACCCATCTTCAAAGTTGTCCGAGACCTTATGCCGGACTAAAATCACAAGCAATATGGAAGGCCTACAAGTATGTAAAAACTTTCCAACTTATTGCATGAAAACCAAATTTACTAAAATGGCTCTGTGACCTGGGTAATTGGGTCAAGGGCACCCACTTTCGTACTTGTTTGAGACCTTACAAAGGATTGTAATCACCTGCATTTTGAAAGGCCCATGTAAAAAATTTGTCAAGTTATTGTGTGTCAACCAAATTCATTAAAAGGGTTCTGTGACCTTAGGATTTGAGTCATGGTCACCCATCTTCGAACTCCTCTGAGACCTTATGCAGAACTAAAAGCATGAGCAATATGAAAGGACTATATGTCAAAAACTTCAATATCATGTAAAAACCAAATTTACTAAAATGACTCTGTGATCTTGGGAATTGGGTCAAGGTAATTCATCTTCGAACTCATCTGAAACCTTATATAGGACTATATTAAGCATGTGCAATATGAAAGGCCTATGTCAAAAACTTTTTAACTTATCATGTGAAAACCAAATTCACTAAAATGGATATCTGTGACCTTTGGAATTGGGTCAAAGTCAACCATCTCCAAACTCATCTGAGACCTTATGCAGAATATGAGCATGTGCAATATAAAAGCCCAATGCCAAAAGCTTCAACGTTATCACATGAAACCTGTACAGACGGGCACACACACATGGACAAAGTATTTGCTATATGGCCGCTTGCCCCCTCCTCCTTTGGGGGGGGGGGGGAGGGGGGCATGAATATATTAACATACCAAAGAAATAATGTAACACTTTCATCTTAGGACCAACTATCTTCTCCCTAACAAAAGTGGAATTAGAGACACCAGATGGCAGTACTTGGAGGTGATTCTTCATGTAAAATTTCCCTTTATATATAATAAAAGCTTCAAAGGAATCTATTGCTATACAAATGAGTGAACCATATGCAAATAACACTGTTAAGTGCTGCCCCCTAGGGACCTAAAAGGGTCTGTGGTCTGTGAACAGAAATAGAATGCTGTTCCACCATGTGGCAGATTAGTAAACTGCAGCAGCAATTAAAGCTCCAGTGTTCACAGTCACTGGCTGATTAATGAGAGTCGGGTCTTACATTGCACTAGCAGGATGCCACTTGATTGACCCTTTACCCCCTTACACCGGCCACAACTGTGGCTAGTGGTCAAATGTCGTCTGCTTCAGTGTTTCCCACTAATTTCAACAGTCATGAAAAAAACAATTTGACTGAGACTTGTAGATGAGACCTATCCGAGTCGTGTGCCAAGAAAAGCAGCTGCTGACTCTTTTTTAATTCAATGGGGAAAGGGTTAATGAAGTCATGCACGCAAATTTCCTCCCATATTGGTGTTGAAGCCATTTGTAAAGGCATACGCAATGTCCCATCAATTTTATTAGGTTGAACTTGTATTTTGGACATGTGTGCACAGTGTAGATGAAAAGTCTTTGTCAATTGTATACATAGCATCAGCCCTCGTTCAAACAAGACCCAAAAACCTAAGGAAGAGAAGCCTCATTGAGTGGCCATGATTACCCAGGTGGGTACAGTCGTCTCTCACATCTCATCCCGTTAATCTTCCTCCACTCTTCTTCTTCAATAACTGCACCCAAGCTACACAAACGCTCAAATTACTACAACTGTGAAGTAATGTGGCAGCGTATAATCACAGGTCTATGTGCTTCGTTATCGGCGATAAGACGGTGTATTTCTGCAGTAAAGACACGTTGGAAACGCCCATAAGCCATTTCTTTCCTCTTGAGAACAAAAGAATAACAGGCCACTCAAGCACAGGAAAAAAGGATCTGTTCCAAATTTGCTTCACTCTTAAATCGGGAAGCAAGAGGGCACGAGAGCCAGCAGTCAAATTGGGTTGGATCTCTATTTTGCCAGCGTGACTGGCTGCATAGCATGTCCTCTGTCGTGTAGCCTTTAGTGAGCCATCAGAGCAATGGGCATGTAGTAAACCTGCTTGATGGCAGATGAGGTGAAATATGAGGCAATTTCAGTTTAGGGGCTCCTTGTGGGCACATACCATCCCCGAGGAATACATAAAACTTGCTTAAGCTAACACTCAATAAGAGTAGAATTTAGTGGGGTTGGTGGTAGTAACAAGCATTGTGTATGTGGTGACGGCAATGCCATAAGTCAGCCACGCACCCAAACTGAATGGCAGCGTTCCCTCCAGAGCCATTACCCTGACCTCAGCGAGCAGCAGGCCAGCACGATCCTACGCACCCAAGCACTGCTTATTCATACGGACCACTACTGCCATCCATCACTCTGTCTACATCTAAAACACGTTTTCGACATCATCTACACACGCAGGTCACTCCCTGGGAAGTATTTTACGAGCCAAGGAACCAGTTTGTGTGGTTTGATTCAACTCTTGGCGGACCTGTTGTACAAGCAGTAATCAAGCCAGAAATTACAAAGTGATTTGCTCAATGTGGTGTCTAACACGTACAACTGTTGTTCCACACGCCTGAGCGGAGGGCAATGTGCCCATGCCGTGGATTTCTATCTGGGCACTGCAGACTGAACGCGTATACATGGCCACCCTTTCCCTTTACCCCTACCAGCCACCGGGGTTAAAAGCGCGCTGATGGGAATCTCAGCACCAGTTAACCCCAAGTCTATCAGAAGCACCTGTTCTGTACCGCTGGGCGGGCTGGATGAGATAAAGTCGGCATGACTGATGTGGCCTCAGAACAGATGCAGCTTCCTCCGTTACTTTTTCCCCATTACCTACAATTGAAACTGACCCCTTGGTGCCGAGGAATTACCAGATACAAGAACGTACTCTCCCTTTTAGGCAAATGATTTACCACTGCCACTGGGGCCAGGCAGGCTATCCTTCATACTGTGTAATGTTCCGTGTGGGTCAGTTTTGATGCTTTTCACAACTTTGCTGTCCAATATATATTATGTTCTCAATCACATGACTGGGACCGATCTCACAAAGAAATACCACTGGGCGAAGGCAATATGAAATCGACTTCAGAACCTGCCAAATAAGTTACCCAAGGAATAAGGTATTCATCATGGAAAGAATTTTTCCTGATTCTGGCGATCTGGTGCACAATCATCCAGTGTGTGCATAAATTATCCTCTGCCAAGATGTATGTCCTTCCTCCACATAAATTTTGCTGACCTTATTGTCAGGTTTGACATTCTGACTATGCGTAAGGGTAAATCTACTGTCCAAAGATGGTCTAAAAATCTGATCAAATTGGGGAAATCTCCATGTTTTCTTATTATTCACCAGGGGGGGGGGAGGGGATCTGCAGGACTGGTTTTCAAAACACACATGCACATATGCACACATGCGCACACACACACATACTTCTTTTAAGATAGTACCTTAGTAAATCTTCACCAATCTCTGCTGATGCCCCCATAAAAGAACAAGTATAATTACAAAAGGTTCAGTACAATACACAAAGGGTAATAATTTAAATTAAATGCCCAGTTACAGCTGAATTAGGTAACAATGTTCAGGAAAGCATAATTCACCAGCTATTGAAAAGCAGACCTATCAGATCTTTGTGATGCCAAGTGTGGTATTGCACCTTTTTCAAATATTAAATTAAAAGGCAATCAGAGATTGCTGGATCCATGCTCCCCTTGCCTCATTTATAACCCAGCTAATCAGTCAGGTCTCATTTTGGAATGAGTACGGTCAATAAAAATTGGCTATCAGCGTGACCCAGACACCTGACCTAGTAACCTACTTTTATGCATGATACACTCTTGTGTAAAGTTTCATGATTCTAAGTCAAAGGACAACAGAATTACAGCCCAGGCATGAAGTGTTATGCAGTTTTACATGAACGTATCACTGGAACCCAGATACTTGACCTAATCACCAACTTGTGCTTCATAACACACCTTTACCTCAACATATATGTGAGTGTGTGAGTGAAGTTTCATGAAACCAAGTGAAATAGAAAAAGAATTATAGCAAGGACATGATTTTACAAGAATATGTCACTGTGACCCAGATACTTAAACTAGTGACCTACTTTTGGTTCATGACACACCCTTATGTCAGGATGCACCTGTGTGTAAAGTTTCATTAATGTAGGTTGAAGGACAAGTGAAATATAGCCTGGACACAAATAGTGGAGACCAGATACTTGACCTAGTGACCTATTTTTGTTTCATGATACACCTTTAGGTCAACATATATGTGTGTGTCAAGCCTCATGAAACTAAGTTAAATAGTAAAGGAATTAACAGCTCAGACACAATTTTATAAGGATATGCCACTGTGACCCAGATACTTGACCTAGCAACCTGGACTTTTGGTTCATGATACACCCTTGTGTCTCAACCCACCTGTGTGTCAAGTTTCATAAATCTAACTTGAAGGACAACAGATTTACAGCCCTGACATGAAGTGCAATATAGGTTTACACGATTGTATCACCGTGACCCAGATACTGGACCTAGTGGCCTACTTCTGTTTCATGATACACCTTTAGGCCAACATATGTGTGTGTCAAGTTTCATAGAACTTTGTTAAATAGTAAAGGAATTATAGCCCGGACATAATTTTATAAGGACATGTCACTGTGACCCAGATACTTAACTTATAGTGATCTACTTTTGGTACATGACACACCCTTATATGTAGAGGCACCTGTCTGTAAAGTTTCATTGATCTAACTTACATGGTAAAGGAATTACAGCAGGGACATGATTTTACAAGAATATGTCAATGTGACCCAGATGCTTAAGTTTGTGACCTACTTTTGGTACATGACACACCCTTATGTCCAGATGCACCTGTGTGTAAAGTTTCATTAATGCAAGTTGAAGGACAAGTGAATTATAGCCCGGACACAGAAAGCGAATGGACGGATGGATGCAGGCACGGAAAAAGTGATTACTTTATGCCTCTGGTTCAGGTTGCCATCCAATTGCTTAATTACAGTTGGTGCTTTCTATATCACCTGAATACACACTGATAACTTGAGTGTCTATACCACTACAATTTACATGTAATGCTAGGTCATTTATGACGACGGGTGCACAGTTGGCTGAGCAGCAAGACGCTGACCCTTCACCTCTGCCACCCGTGTTTGATTCTCGCCCTGGGAAACATGTGGAGAGAGTTCCTACGGCTTTAACCGTGTACGGTGGTTTTCTCCAAGCTCTTCGGTTTCCTCCACCACAGACAAGGTAGGAGGTATAGGCCAACATCTGTGCCATGGAGAGTGACTCAATAAGTCAATGCTTGACTTCCTTTTTTTAAAGACAACTATGAGCAATAGAGGGTCTTAAATTGATGCATGGGGTACATTATATAATATATAAAATGCAGATTTTGATTAATAGCTTTGTTTTTTAGATTGCCATAAACATATATATATATATGTATATGATTAAAATTATTGGGCAGTTTCTGTACTACACCAATACACTATGCAATTTGTCTAATATAAAAGATCATGATTTACTAGATCAAAAGCATTCTTCAGGTCAAGCATGACAGCCCATCATCTGACCTTTGATCATATATTCAGCATGTCCACTTTGCAAGTCTCACAATCTTTACAGTGACATGACTGACAAGAACATAACAGACCATATGTAGTTTAAATATAAAACCTATTCTTAACATGGTTTGCAAGTGTTTTCCTGAGTGCCCTCAGAACTGACATTGAATGACAATTACTGCATTCGATGCTAGATACTGAGTTATAAATAGAGACTTCCTTTGCACCCTTTTGCATCTCCAGGAATCCCATTGGTTTGATACTTAAATTGAAGATAGCTGAAAGAGGCTTTTAGAAATTTAGTGCCCACCCCCTACCCCCAATTTTAAATAATCAATAGTAATTCCAGCCAAACTCCTAGCTTTCTTGTTTTATTACAGCAACACTAACACCATGCCCACTTGGTATTAAAGGGCATCTCAAAGCACACATCTGGGGCTGTATTCACAAAGAGTTTAATCTGATCCTGAATTTAATCCTGAAATGCAAGTCACTGTGCCTTTGGGCCTTTAAACTACTAAATTGTTGGCCTAATCATGCCAATTAATGTTTGATCTAAACTTGTGGGATTAATAAATCCATTTTCTCCACTGAAATATGAACTTTGGAATTAAAGTTTCCATTTTATTAAATCAATCTTGATTGAATCCTGGTTCAAAAGATTAGATACCGGATCAAACTAAGACTGATTTAATAATTAAACTAAACCTGTAAATCATTAAGTTCATATTGTAGCCAAGAGCATATATTGGCTAATCCTCGAAGTTTTGATCAAACATTGAGTCAAATTATAATTAGTTTAGGGTACAAGCCATATTGATTTTAATTTTGGGACTAAAGTGAGGATCAGATCGAATTCTTCCTGAATACGACCACTCATGGTGGGCATGATTTTACATAGCCTTTCAACTTTTTGGAGCATTCCTCACTGGAGGACTTTCAAAAGGTCCATCACTACACTTCAGTTCCTTTCTCACTGATCCATACTCAATTGTACAAAATGTCTCTATAGAGGATATAACCTGGCTAATAGTAAATAAATATTAAGCGATTAACCCTTAAAAATGCTAATCACAGCTATAGTCGTTTTCTCATTATCATTGAACACATAATGGTTAAAAGATTCATATTACTCATGAAGATACCTTTCATTTACAAACCAGCAAGCTTAGTCTAAAGAAAAAAGTAGTCAACACCTTTCCTCGGGACACTTTGCATGCCAAGTATCTCAAGGAAAGCTGTTGACTAAGACTACTTTTTGCAAAGTGTCCTGAGGAAAGCTGTTAACTCAGTTTTAAATCAGCGCTTAAAGGGTTAATATCCTCACAACAAAAACTGAGTTATTGATAAGTCTAAAAAAGTCAATTATGTTGATCAAGTCAATTCATAGCCATCATGGCCATCACCAAAGAAATTATTTCTTGAAAGGTATTCCAGTCCATCTGTGACCTTGAGAAAGTTCATCAAGGTCATCCATACTGTGCAATATCAAATTTCTATGCATGATACATTTGTGGCACATTTGATGTCATCAACCTTAAATTCGTTTTCAAAATACATGTATTGAATTCAATTTGGTTTTCAACAGATGTTAGTCCATTATTTTCCACAATGCTATGGCTGGCATCATCAAATTTTGGCACAGTGGTGACTCACAATTGTACCTCTACAACCTGCCAGGCCATTTTCTGGCAAGACCACACTCAACAACCCTCGATCCTGTCCTTTATCAAAGATGGAGCCATCTCACTTTCATTTGTGTAATTGATAATGATTATTATGGTTCCCAAGTGCCAGATGTCATCCCAAAGTGTAATTAAGAGCAAAATAGTATCTGTTGTTTAGGAGCACACTATAGTTATGTGAGGAATGGCTCACCTACACGTATCAATTTACAATGGTCCCGGAAGAGAGCAATTCCATTGAGTAATACCCAACAGGGATTGGTACCTGGGACTGTTACATAACACCACCAATGGCTGTCCCTGCAGTGGGCCACAGTCCAATGATTAGCGCCTGTACCAATAAAAGATTTGGAATGGGACACGTTACGAGGTCCATGCGATAATCTCTCAGTTTTATGGACTACTGCCACAGTAGACTACAGAGTTGGTGGCAAGTGTTGACCTTATCCCGCAGGCAACAACCCTATGGTGGGTGCAAATGAAAACTGAGTTATGTCACCGCCACAGCAAACAGCCAGTGACCTCTGCAGGGCTTGATGCTCGTGTCGGCTCTTCAAGACCCGGGCATCAGGTTACGCAAACACCTGGTTTATCCAGCCTGTCTCCAAGGAAGAAATCCGTGTCATAAATGCGTATACCATAAACCATCGGTTTGACCTGGTCAGACTTTAATTCTCCCTAACCTTATCAACGATGCCCTCTTTCTTCTGTATGTATTGCTCCCTGTTTGTAACCAACCTTATAACCACGCTGATTTTAATATACATGAATGGTAGTCGCTGTTTCCACAGGCACGGCCAATTAATGTATGGTAGACCGGTTGCCTTTTAAGAGTGCATTTATTAAAGTTCCCGGTCCCATCTTTTCCCTGTGATTCAACCGGCATTGGGAGACCACCTGCTCTGAGAGACCACTTGGGGGGCCTGCCCTAGCAGTGGTCCCTCAAAGAAGGGACTTAACTGTAACACATGACCAGCTCCCTAAATATGGTCCTGGTCAACAGCTTTCTTCAGCACAATGCAATTAAATCACTCCACGGTAGGCTGTTGACACAGTCTACAATTGGGCAATAAAAGAGCTAAATTCTCCTTAATATGACCTAAATGTGTGACAAGGAAAGTTGTTGACACACAGTCTATAATTCAGCACTGACAAAGTTATGATTACACGTCCCCACATTATTCAGTGATTTTGCTGTCGCACACAGGGTTTGATTCTCTGGATGCTGCCACCAGCATTAAGAACTGAGAGCACTTTACTGAAGAACTACATGTGTGCAAACCAGCTGCGTCCATTAACAAAGCTCTACCTTAACACCAGTTTAAAGTGAAGAAAATGATCTTGAGAGAATCGGGCTGAGTCCGCAGTGTTTTTGTTCTGGACACAATCTCAAAGATCCACTGAACAGTGACTCATGGGGTCAATGCAGTGCACTTGCCCTGAAGTTTGAATCTTCAAGCAGGCTCTAATCTGGCTTTACATGGGTCATCTTCCCCCGTGTACATGTACCTCTGAGTCCATTTAATTCCTACCAGGAGCAGGCCATACGTTTTAGCAGAGAATCTGTGAAACGGTACAGCACTCACTGACTTTAACACGGGATCTCTTAACCCTTAAAGTGCTATGGTCATTTTCTCATCAACATCAAATATACAATGGTTAGAAGATTCATATTCCTCATGAAGATACCTTTCATTCAAATACCAGCAAGTCTGAAGCTAAAAGTAGTCTCAGTCAACAGCTTTCTTCGGGACACTTTGCGCACAATGAGCACAAAGTGTCCTGAGGAAAGCTGTTGACTCAATCTTAAATCAGCGCTCTAAGGGTAAATACAGAAGCTGTGACTGATGTGGGAAAGCAGCTTACGGCCTGTCAATAAAACCCTTTCCCCTTCAAGCTGCCCATAACTGGCTGGTGCATGGACTCCAATGTCATATAGCTGCTTCAGTGTTTTCAACTCCCTTCAACAGTGACGGAAAAAAAAAATGATCGAGAATTGTGGATGATCTTGATCTATCAAGATGATAATTTAAGGGAGAAAGTGTCAAGGTGCAGCATATGCAAATCATTCCTATTTACACCATTGTTGTTGCCTTTAGTGAAATATTAGGCCTCCAGGTGGCCTCCACGTTGCATGATGCTGAGGTGGTCTTCACTATTTGAACGTGCAAAATATAGCTATGTGCTTCAAAATTCCAGGTAATGGTGTTTGTTCATGCTTCCAGCATTGCTGATGAGAGATTCGTGTTGTTTGTAACTTAACGTACGGACCCTGTATTTATATTCCCATCTGCTTGCATTATAGCCAATTCTACTATTACATTTGATAGAACCCAGAACTCGGAACACTTTCATTTCATCATGATGTATCATGATATATGTGGCACTAACTACACTACAGAAATGATAGGTCAGGAGACTCCCATTAGGGGCATAAAAAAGGCCACTATCATATGGACGCCACCTTGAAGAAAAAACATTTACCCCCAAGATATGAACTAAGATCGGTTACAGCAAGGGAGGCAATGTTGTATATGTTTCAGATACGCTGAGCTAATCATCTCTAAATGCAGTGAGGAATGGTTAATAACAGGAGTGTATTACTGTGCATTACCACACGTGATCACTGCAGACATAGCAATTCCCCACAAACCATATATGTGAATACTTTTCAATAAAACACATTTTCACTTAATATGCTAAATCAGATTTTGTACGAGTCTGCCCTTCATCCTACGCAAAACCAGGACGCTGTTTAGAGTGTCCACTAACTCATATGCCTTATACAATTTCAAGTGCCAGCGAGTCTTGTCTGTGTTACATTATCATTCTGTATGTGCAAGACATTTTCTGTGACTTATTATTCTTATTGCTTTATTTTGTGGAATCTGGAGCTTTTGTCTCCCTGTGGTAAAATAGCACACTTTAAGTGAGGAGACAGTTATATATTGTTGATGAGATACTTTGGGGGAGATGTTCTCTAAGCATGTACACAATGCCGATGGTCTGAGATAATTTTTGCTGCAATTTTGCCTAAGTGAGGGCTCCAGATGAGACGTTTGTCCACGAGGACTCCTATCAAAATGGAAGTCATTGACACACTCTCTCTTTGCGTTATCAATCACAATTTCTGGAGTTGCTACAGATTTTCTTGACAATTGAAGAAAACCATGGACTCAGTTTTCTAGACATTGAAGGATAAGCATTTTATGCACCAATGAACAGTACTGCAATAAGCTAAATGTATTTTACTGGCTTGCATAGAAAAGACTAGAGTAAGCCAGACATCTGTACACCATACCAACACAGACCATGTTTAAAAACAGTTAATGTGGTATGTGTGGCGTAAATAGCGCCACGGGTCAGAGTGATCCCTGGTTGTAAGTGGAGACGTCTGGGAGATAAACAAAGCTAGCTCATCTAATTGATCAGTTGTGGTAAACAAGAAGAAGAATGTTATGATAATTGAGCCCCCCCCCCCCCCCCAAACATGATCCCCCGTTGGCCAATGAGCCGAACATAATCAAAACCTCTCATACACTGGTTCACAAATGCAGACATGTAAATGTAACACAATAAAATAATTATGTTAACAAAGATGGAGCCACCAGCAGATTTCTTTCAAGTTCCCATAAAGTGCAGGTGGAGCCACCTGGGGGGATAAACAAACTTAGGTCCTCTGACTGGTAAGTTCTTGCCGACAGGAAAAGGGGCATCATGGGATTAATTCCCATGTGCTGGTGGCACAATAGGCTGGGGTCCATGTGCGTCATTGGGAGTTTGAGGGTAAGTCAGTAGCTTTATATTATTTAATATATTTAATATTTAAAACTTTTTCTTTAGATTTTAAGATCATTTTTGAAATATTTCAAATTGTCATCGATCAAACGCTGCATTCACAAGCAATGGCTTACAGCAAAGTCCTGGGGAAGATTGTAGCCTTTACTATCCTGTCTATCCTCGTAAAATATTATATTGTGACCACTACATAATATATTCAAACCACATGCATGTCTTTTATTAATAATCGTTATTTTTCTTCCATGGTACTATTTCACATGAATCGTTTGGGTTGTTTTTATTTGAGCTCAGACAAGAAGCTACAATGAGATATTAATGTGGCAGTTTGTACTTTTGTAATAATGCATGAGCTGTAAGACCATACACAGCCAAGCTGCACTGGATAACAGTGGTGTCCAATCAGTTTTGTTGCTCATCATGACTCTTCGGGGACAAGACGGAAAATGATACTTTAGAAGGCCAATATTTACATTAATTACATTAATTACAAAAAGAAAGCTGTACATTTTTCTGAGCAGATTCATTTTGCCGCAGAAAATATCTTTAAATATCACAGCAGTTGCTGACTGATTCAAAATCATTCAAAAGCAACTAAAAAAAACTTTGCAGACAGCCCAAATATAGCTTACACGTACATGCATCTGTCTAATGGCCCAGACGTCTTGACATATTCGTGTTTACCAAATATATCTACGCAGTATTACCTGGAAAACCAAGACCACACATAACAAAAGAATAAACCAAAAATATATACATGTGGTTTAAGCACGAACAGTATTTTGTTCTGTGGTGTATTCCTCTCATGACATGCAAGCTGTGGATTCTCCAAGCTAAAAGATAAACAGCTTACATCCTATTTCGCAGGGTGGATTTCACCCCCATTTCTCCTTGCAAAATAGGCTGGAGAGGTCTGTACTGACCCAGACTTCAAACAACACCTAGCAACTCACCCCAATTGCAATTACATAATCAATGAGATAGCACTTTAGTCAATAGATTAGTGGCTGTGATTAACTTTGTCCATTAACTGTTCTTGTCAAACGTAAATGAAAAAATGTGGACTAATTATCTTAATTTGAGAAAAGGCTATAATACCAAATCGACACATTGATCATGAAAATCGGCTGTAAGAAAGGGAACTTGTGCATCCATTTTGTACCAGGAAGCAAAGGGAAGTGGACACAGGCAGCTGTTTTGATAAAACATTCAATTGAAAGTGAGAAACACGCTCAGGCTAAGAACGTGTACCCAGTGATTAACAGCTGGCTTCAAAGAAATATTGGACTTCTGGCAGGGAACAGAGAAGCGGGGGTAAAAAAATCTATTTTCTTGGTGCCCGAGGTGTACATGTCATGTATAGTTATGTTGAGCAAAAGGTTTTCTCATTTTGGCCTGACAAACAAGTCTTTGTGAAAAGAAACTTGCACTGGGACCTGTACAAAATGCTGGGACGGCTTCCAAATTTGTGCTATCTATTCAGGTAAGTTATTATCATATGCACTTAAAGCAGGAGACAATGCAATACAATGATGGTCATTCCGAGGCATGCATATTAGCCATATCGATTTTGTGCCACACCGGCATACCTGGTTGTCTTAGTAACTATAGTCTCGCCTGATGAGATACGGGCAATGAAGGAGAATATTGCTAATATTTATCACTTCTATAAAAACTCGCCAGTACTCTCAGACCTGTATCCACTATCAGGGCAACCTCCTCCATTGAGCTTCATCTTTGATGCAGTGAGGCACTTGGCACTCAGCCTATTGCTGACCCTTATTTCATGTTTGGAACGAGCGGGACTCGAACCTGCAATTATCCTTTGGCACCAGTCGCCTAGCTGAAATGGGAAACGCACATATCCACTCGACCAAATCCCCATTCCTAAAAAGAATGGTTCAATGGAGGTAGTTATGTGCGAGTGCCATATCAACACGGTAAAGCAGTATATTTACTGAGTCGGCATTTATTTCATTGCCTCAGGGCGACTTCTATGTCTGATACAAAATACTATTTCTGGAGCCTACAACTGGTTTGGAAATAAAGAATACTTATCATATTACGGCAGGTGAAAATTTGTTCTTGTAAGCAATTTAGGAAGCACTAAATGAATATGACTTTGGTATTTGTAAACTTGAATATCTCTAAAAGAAACTAATAATGCCAGAAAGGGGTATCTTGCCCGAGCTGTCTGTGACAGTGATATCCCCATGTGTCCTCCATGCTTGACATGCGGGAGCCTCATGCTTTGTGGCGGTAAATTAACACGGTGCACTTTAATAAAATTTGGATGTGAAAATAATACTTTTATTCACATTTTTTTTCTTTAAAAACTCATTGCACCTTCAATCATCACTTTCTGTTCATTTCCAACACCCACAAGGGGCGAAAGGTTAGTGACGTCACAAACGCAACACCGCTGGCTCACAGGGAGGACTCCAAGCCTGCTAGCGACCTATGGCTGTCAAGTGTCACTTGGTTTACACATATTTTATTCACACTTAATCGACAGGATTAAAAATGCATGTCAAAATATTCATTTTGGTCCCTGTTCCCGCCCAGGATGGGTCGGCCTGTTGCTGTTAATTGTAGCAATACAAGTTCTACAGCTAGTTTACATTCCTCCAAAGACCTGAAATTATTGAGAGTGACCGAAGCCGTGCAGTCAAGTTTTACAGGGACAAGTGGCAAGGCCCTGGGAAAAGATTTAACCTAAGTGGCCAACACTTTGTGCCAAGTGACTTTGATTTGTCAAATATGATGATTTTTAGGATAAGCTTAGCAAGAAAAAAAATACTGCTGTTGCCAATGCAATCCCATCTGTGGACAATGGAAGGATTCATGGAACTGGCCAAATTAAACATTACTCATAAAACCAGGAACAGTGATTAATTTCTTTTACAGTATTTACAAATTACTCTTCAGTATGATTCTGATTTCAAAGCTTTCATTACAGCAAAATATAATGTAGGTCTAGGAATTCTACGACTGTCACAATATATCACATATTATTAATTATCATTTGAATGTCACAGTGACAAGGAGGGTCTGGGATGTTGTTACAAAGTAATATTGTAACAAAACTTTAGTGTGTTTAACCATTTTCATTCAATTGATGGAAAAAATGGGTGGAAAACATGGACAAAGAAGGGCCGATCTAGTTCCATACCCAGGTCTAGGGGCGAACAGTCTATAAAAGGTTGGGTTAGCTGGCCACTGTAATGTCTTATTAATTCTTCTTCATGCCCATCAGACCACGAATACGAAAAACTCAATTCAGACTCTCTGGAGTCACTATGCTCTGCTGTATCTGCCATGACTCTAGTCAAACTGAAGGCACTCTGGCTTATAACACATACACCATAGCCAGTGGGTTGCACTTGTGACGTCACTTAGTAAACACTTTCCCACATGGGGCCATGATCGGAGAAAATTCCCGCGCTTTCATGTCGCAAAATTGGTGCACTTTTGGAGCTAAAAAAAACCCCCCACACTATTCAAAAATGAAATTTAACATCTTGGTTTTCAGATACCAATTCTAACCACCCTAAACATCAACTTTCTAATTTGCGGTAAATATTCAATCAAGCTGACAGTAGATCAGGAAATGTGGGTAGTCAACCATATCAACACATTGATGGTTACATTCTGGGTCTGTACATATATGTACTTACTGGCAGTGTGTGCATCTCTCACAGCAGCTGCCTAATCTGATCTCCTGTCCATGTTGGTTACTCAAAGGCTTTCTTTTTTTTTTTTTTTATTCTGTAGGTGGATTTTAAAAAACGATGGACAGTCCGAGACATTTAGGAACAGTCTGTGACATGTAGGGACAGTCTGTGACTTACAGGGACAATCTGTGACATGTAAGATTAAGCTATGATTGATTATGGCTACAGTCGTGTAATGGGGGCAGGAGTATGAGGTTTTGCGTACAGTCGTACTGGGCATTTTTATTTGCCATGCTAAGCCTTTTTAATTTCCATACTTCATACCATAATTTGGACATTTTCTTATTTTCCCTACCTTGTATCAGGACATATTAATTTGTACCAGCATACTAGGGGCCTCCCTTACCCCCTCCCCCATTTATCGTAGGGGTATAGTTTGTCACATTTTGATACAAGGCATAGAAATAGGGACAGTCTTTAAAATGTACAAACAGGCACCAGATTGGCAGAAAAAGGAACAAAAAAACTTCATTAATATTTCTTCGAGATATAAAGCGTGCAGGATTTTATGACAGTGTATGTATGGCAGCAGATGTAAGTCAGGACAACTTAGTATGTTGGGCTCTGAGCAATCACTAGCAGCTTGAGTCTCTCATCATGCTAATTAAAAACCGAAACATGAAGGGTAACATTTTTTTTTTTTTTTTTTGGTAATCAAATTAGTATGACATACAGTACTGCTGTGCATCATACTAATTTGCCAGCACAGCAGTTAGACTGGTAGATCTATTGGATCCCCAGGTGCAACTATTATGTTGTCTTACGTTCTGGAACAACGTTACAGCTTGCTTTCTGAGCAAGAGACGTAACAGTGTTTTCAAATGTCCCCCCATGAGTTCACACCAGAATGAAACCAGTCTTGACCTCTCGCCTCTGGACTTTCCCCACCACTGGTCTTGCTTGGTTCTCAACTAATGAATGGCAACATTACCTGGAATCTTGAAACATGTACATGTACGTATCTGCCACAAATACTGAAGCCCACATTACTACTATGCAGTGAATGGTCAAACCAGATGGATGATATTTTTCATGTACAAAACTTGCTCTGTACTGTCACAGAACAGTCACAGCCTGTGTATGCAGAGACATTGTGTTAACTCCGCACGTGTTGGCCACTTTTGACAAGCAAAATTATGACCAGGAACCTGGTGCATATCATGTTCACAGTGGCCCTGTGTAAAAAGCATGTTCACACATCATGAGCATGATTCTGATGTGGGGGAATATTCACACATCATGAACATGACCCCGAAATAAGAGCAGTGTGTTCACACATCATGAGCATAACCCTGATGTGAGAGCATGATTGTTCACACATCATGAACATGACCCTGACATGAGAGAATGTTCATGCATCATGAAGATGGCACTGGTACAACAGCAAGTACATACATCAAACACATTCACTGCTAGCTCTTCCCTATGTAAAGCAAAATGTATCTGACTGGCAGTTATAAAGGTAGATACAGTGCCCCCTCTTCCCCGGGGGAATTTGAGGTTTGTACACGGGCTCCTTGCACGGCAGTTTCTGATATAACATGGAGGGTACCATGGCTCCCACTGAAATACTTTTCCCACTACTTCTATGTTAAAAGTCATTCTGTTACAAGGCAGTTTTGCTATAACATGGCATAATCTTTGAACCCCACCATCAGTGTTACAAAGAGGGTGCACTGCAGATCCATGATTGGTGTAGTGCTTAAAGTATTTAGACTCCTGCCATGTTTTCGGGAGTTTTCTAACATGGGCAGAGCTCAGTGTCAACAATGTACTTCACAACATTTAACTCTTTCTGTGTCAAGCATGGCTAAAGGCGCTCTGCTTGACTCTAACTAGTCTGAATTATCATAAGGATCCCAGATTTGTTTTCCTCGACAAAAGACCTTTCATTCAAGTACCAGCATGCCTATAGTTCCAGAGAGTATGCCAGGTCAACAGCTTTTCTCAGCACGCATCGGGCGCATTACCCCTAATGTGTGCCGAGAAAAGCTGTTGACTCTGACCAAAATTTGGCACTTAGAGGGTTAATAGGCAACACAGTGTTTATAACATGCTCAAGGCTCAATGAACAAATCCTACTGTGCCCTCCCTGGCTTGTGTGTCACAGAATTATCAATATGTTACCTTTGCTGCATAGACCCAAAAGTCCAAAGGTTTTGTTGCCAATTTTAAAGACCCTCATGACACCTACACTTGACTGAAACACCTGCAGGTGGTTTCATTATGGCTTGACAGTGGTCTTTTTCTTGTTGACCCAGTAACTCAAGAAATATATAAAAGCACTTTAGCAAATGTATATTTTTACATAGGCATGAATTGTGGGCAAAAATTCCATAAAACTCAAGATTTTTCATTAAAAACTTTCACTACGTCCTACAACTACCAATGCAGGAAATCCTCCCCACTGCAACACCACTTTTGAAACAAGAGCTCACGATATGTCAGAAACAGGTGACGACTACTTTAAAGAAATCATAGCTTTCCTGATAGTTACATGTACAGGGACAAGAGGATGATTTTCCTCCTTGAAGAGAGAACAAGACACTATTCCATTTTCAACCAAACCATTACAAACCACACAGATGGAGGAGTAAACCAGCATTTTCATTGATTTATGTCCAAAAAACGATCGAGTTGACAACATTTCCAGATCGCCGCAAATAATGTCACTTCATTCCTCAAATTACCAGTAATGCAGTACATTCGCAGAACCAGTTTATTGATTGCGACCCATGACCACGGTCTGAAGAGAGAAGAGTCCCGACAGCAAGGACTGGTGATCACCACTAACATTTGAGCAACATTCCCTGGACTTTTGCCATAATCCTGGGGAGTCAGATGAGAGAACATTACAGAGACACATCACACAGCTCACTGCATGCACGCCGCAGGTCCGTCGTATACGACATGGAGTATACTTTTATGTGACACTGGGCCTGTAATGCATGATGTATAGATTTTTAAGAACCATTCTGAAGGACGTGGCATTCATGTTATGACAAACAGCCAAAGCCCTTCTGATCCTTTTCCATCATCGTTAAAAAGGTCGTAAAACAATGCAGCAGAGTTGAGAAGCTGTTTCCAGTCGAGGATAAGACTTTTCTGAACTCTCTACGTTGTAAATATGGCTCAGTATCGCTGTATATCATAATTCCACAGACACCGAGGCAAATACAACAAATGAAGTTTTTGATGCTGGACTCCACTGATTAGACCCTATTATAGCAAAATGGTTTTCAAGACAAGCAACTCTGATAACTTGATGCTGGGACAATGCTGCACACAGAACTTTGTGCTGGTTTATACCTACAGTGTTGATCGCTTACAGAGAACACCTTTTTAGACACATGTATGAGCTTCACTTTTTTACAAAAATTAAAACAATACTCCATTAAATATGAAAGTTGAATCCATAGTTCTTTGAAAAATGGGATAATGCATTCCTGTGATTACTGTATAAACATGGGGCAAAGGACACATATGAAAAATCATGGGTTTGTTAGTTTTCCAAAAGTGTACAATTTTGTAACACTTTTTGTTTAAATCTATTGATTGGTGGAGTAATTTGTACACGTCTTCTTGAACCAGTTCTTTATCGTCACATCCACTGAATGGCTGTTTTTCAAAAACTGAATTCTGTCCAGTGGATAGGTGTACTTCCTATTTCCAGCATGGGGGATAGGTACAGAATGTTGCTGGTTTGAGCCCCAGCTACTGCACCTACAGTCATTTCTTTTTTAAAATATCACTTGGATGGATATTTAATGGGAGCAAGACTATAAAGGAGCAAAACTACTATGCAGCAAAAGGCTCAAAATTGGTCTTTTCAGAAAATACAAAGTCAGAATTCATAAATTGCAGATTTATTGTCTCGCCATTGAGTATCACCATTGCCGTTTTACACCAAAACGTCCATCAAATAGTTTGGCCTTTTGGTCACAAACAGGTCCTTGATGTTCCAGCAGTTCTACACTTTGCATTGCCATCTCTGGGACTACATGATGATACTTACTACACACATACATATAGAAATATTATTTATTTAGTTTTAAAATTTTTAATTTGACACATAGGCCTGTTAGACATGCAGGACGTTCGTGCATGTACCTTTCTTGTGATGCACCCTACCAGCGTCTGCTCTGGCCTGCCCTTCAACGATCACCTAAATGTAAATGTCTCTTCCATTTGGTTGAAGAAATATTTGTAAATGGCTACAAATTAAACCCAAGTTCCCACTCAAATTTCCCAAAAGCCCCTGGGTGTAAATTGCCATCTGCTATGATGTTTTTTACTTCTTGTTAGTTCACAAACATTTTTGCTGAGATTTGCCTGTAAGGTCAGTCCCGATGGCATGCCCTAGGTCAATAACTTTCCTTGGGATGGGTTGTGTGCAATGTGCCCATTAACCCATGCCAACCAAAGCTATTGACTCAGTCATACTCTGACCAAGAATGGGTTAATACAGTAAATGTATTAATTTAGCACATTTATTTAACTGTCATTTAAGACCGCCTCTATCGCCAGTGAAAAGTTGTCTTATATAGCAGGTTGGCTGAAAATACAGATAAAATTATTATGGAAATAGACGTTGTGTCCTGAAAGGGTCGATGGTCCTGAAATGTGCACGTGGTCTCTCACAAAGAGGTGGTCCTTGGAGCTTAGAGCAGGTGTTACTGTGCAAAATGGTGGGGGCCATTTTTTTTATGCCTGCCTTTACATGACTTTGTGTTTTCCAAATTGGCAAAATGATTCTCTTTGATTAGATCACCAATGTAAGTCGTTGCTCCTTCCCATGCTCGCGAGTACTCCTGAAGCACTGGCGACCAGATTGTGGGTCTTAAAGTCTCAAAATGCAGTTATTAGGGTAACAAGTGTAGAATTTTCATTTGACACGACCAAGACTCTTTGGGAGATACACAGTTGTGCCTGAATTGGAATCAAAAGCCATGTTTAGTGCATGTGTACGCTACCTGGAGAGATACCGACTCGCTGCAAATACTGGATTGTGTTTACTGACACCAGCCAACTGGCTCAGTTGTCAGCCATTGTATTATTTAAGAGTATTGATAGATTAAAGTGTTGCAGCAAACAGCATGGCTATGGTGCTCTCAGCTGGCCATGAAAGTCTTGCACTTAGCAAAATATTAACTCATGCCAAACTGTACATGTGGTGGCAACAGCCCTGGTTGCAGGTTTTGCGTCACCTGGCAAGTCATGCTGCTGCTGCACTAGTAGCAGCTGTAGCATGACTACGACTCAACCAGGCAATGAAAGCTCGGATAGTCATCCTAACAGATTGGATACCCACCCCGTGCTTTGCACACCCATGGGTGCTGTGACCTTGGAAATTAGGTCAAGGTCATCAAAATGCAATCGGGTCAATAAACAGCGTCAAGGTACAACCGAGGTAAATTTGCTCTTTGATGTGACCAGTGAATGGTGAGCTATTTCGCTCACAAAGATTCAGCTCCAGATGGACAATCAGACCGTCAGACAAGGAGAGAGTTAATTTGCTATAGAGGCCATTAACGGTTGCCGCAGTGCTTTCTGATTCCACTCTTGTCCTGTTTAGCTGTCAGAACTGCAACTACAATACTAATAGGTCCTCTGGTCTTATGTATCTTCCTCCACTTACAGTCCTACTTTGGTCATTTAATTGTCTCATAAATCAAGTTAGACAACACCAATATGATGTGAATTCACAACAACGGTGTCTTTATAAAGGAAAAAAAAAAAAAGAAAACGAAACAATTTAGTCATCAGATTTACATCACTCTATGGCAGTGAACGTGGGTAAAAAAATATACATGTAGCACACTCTCCCAACCATAGCCACATTGACAGCATAGCATCACCTGGCAGACTGAATGTTTTACCACCTCTTTCTCACAGTACAAAAACTTCAATCATAATTTCTGCATCAGACTACACCATTTTGTTTTTGTTTTTGTTTTTTGTTTTTTTTGTTTGTTTTGTTTTGTTTTTTGCTTTCTGGCAAACAAAATATGCTCAAAAGTGATTGTTGCAGGCTACCTACCATTACATATAATAAACAACAGTCAACATGGACAAATACTCTTCGGGGTCAGAGTAACATCACGTGAATGAACCAAAACATGGCTATTACACCAATACATAATGACTGTATTTTCTATACATGGTAGTAATCTCTCATCTAGTTAAGTGCCAGAAAATATCAGTGTTTCTTAATCACAAAAAAAAAAAAGAGAAAAAGAAAAAAAAAAAAACTTCATCAATCCCAACTGCTGCTGGCATTTACATGAAGAGAACCAAATGGGTTTTCATTGTTTCCTTGATGAAAGTACGATTTTTAACTGTATGTCGTGCCATACAGTATGGTAGGAATGCATACTAGTGGTATGGTACACCTTGGAAATTAACTTCTGCATATTCTGAGTGGCCCACTTTGCTCCACCAGTGCAGTAATAGATTCTGTCACAAGAGACCTCTATTATGAGAGACCACTAGCTCAGTTGTGTTAGAGATTGTTTCATCTATTCCCAGGTCCTATACTTTCCAGCATGGGACAAATATTTTATTTTTTTCCCAATAAACCCTCCATCAGCCAAATGAAAAACAAAAACAAGAGGTCCATGGGTCTGATGCTCTGCTGACATACATAATGATTTTATACAATTTTCAATACATTTTGATTCATAATTTCTGTACAACTACAGGTAGTGCCACCAGTATCATCCTTGATAAAGATTTTGACCTCCCCTGCCATCCAACCAAATTTCATCAAGATCCATAAAAAATTACGGATGTTAGCACATTGAGAAGATTTTCACATTTTGACCCTATATTACTTAAATTAAACCACCAATATCATATTCAACCTCATTTCTTATCTACTTTTAGTTCTGAAAGTTATATGTGTCTACATTGAAAATTGTAGTTATTGCATTTACAAATCATTTTAATGTACATGTGTTGCCCGGTGACCTTGAAAATACATCAAGGTCATTCATATTAAAACAAACCTTGAGTCTTGACCCCAGGTATCATTCCTGTAAACTTTTTACTGTAAAAATAGGACATTGTGAAAATAATCAATCAATCAATCAATCAATCAATCAATCAATTAATTAATTAATTAATTAATTAATTAATGTGTTTACCATCTATTTGGCAAATTCTCTATAAAATACAACAGGTGGTGCCACCGGTACTTCACGTACAATAGGGATTTGTCGCTGTAATAAACATGTAATGTTTTTTTTCACATCGTAACTGGAATTAAATGTACAAGGCCCACCACTAGCTACTCATCTCTATCAACTTTATAGTCCTGGTGATTTAGTACAAGTAGTCAAAGTCATCCATTATGAGTAACATCCTAGTTTTAGCCATGATTCATATATTCTATACATTTGGTAAGACTATTTGCTTTTTTTGCTGAAATAATGAAATTTATATAAGTTTGAACACATTTTGACTAATAATTTCTGTACAACTATAGCCATTGGTATCAACTTTGATGACATTTTGACTTCCCCCATAATCCCACCACATTTCATGAAGATCCAGCAAAAAATTAAAGATGCTAGAGCATTCACAGGATTTTAACCTGTCAACCCATTAATTACATAATACTGTAGGTGGCACCACCAATATCAAACTTGACTTAGATTTCCATACACCCTAGTAAGTCCTGAAAGTTATACTGGTTTCACTTGAAAACTGTGGACAGTATCATGCAAACGAGCAAAATTTATGGAAGGAAAGACACACAGACAGACACAAGCTATTGCACAGGCTCTGCGACCTTATGTCAACAGAGCTAAAAAAAATAAAAAAACAAAAACAAAAATACATAAACTATAATACAAATAAGTAAGTAAGTTAACTTTATTATAACTCTGTTGCGTGAATGGAGACTGTACAAACAGTGCTACCTGCTTTCAGGGCCAAATCTCGCGAGAAACCACGTATCTTTTTCAGACCACCCTAATTATGATGTGCCTTTTTCTGCCAAATGTGCCCGTATCTGAAGCCTGCCTGCAACACAAAACCATTTTTAGCTGGCAGTAGGGGCGGTCTTAAATAGCAGGTACCACTATTCTTCTACCGTTGTCAGCATTCCCATGAAAGGCCGGCCCACCATCAAGCCACAAATTACCGCTATATGACCAAATGACTACTTGAGCCACTTTTCAATATATCCAACATTCTGTCACAGCTTGACATGGGATCCCTTCCAGACAGACATAACCACACCAGGCTAATAGTTCTGTACAAGCTTATACTCAGCAATAGATGCAGTCCTTGCAACCAATCTGCTTGTCCCTCGGGGCGACTGAAGGAGTCTGAGGCGAGCTACTGGACTTCCTTGTGCCCTTGGCCTCTGACACTCGCCTATCCACTTAGAGGATTGCCATTCTATCTATCTATGATATGCCTATTAAGTGAGCTTCCCCGATGACAAATGTTTGTGCGGGTGTTTCACTATTCATTTTCTCAAGTTGAGTTCTTCCATAGAGCATACTGCTCTTTGACATTGAATGCAAACTTTGAGAGAGGGCGTATACGCACTGAAAACCAACAATGTTGGTGACCTGTTGCTTTTATGGTATAAAATACACACTACTCTGCTTCATTGCTTGAAAGAAAAAAAAAAACAGGGCAATGTGATATACCTGCCTAACAGGACCACAACTAAGGTGACTGATAAATTTGCAGATTTGTTTCCCTTGCATGTATCTTAAGTTAGTCATATTATGCTCCTTCACTATTTACAGCAACTTTAACTCACTCTTTGTGTGAATTTAAAACATTTTGCCCACTTGTACACCAGAAATGTATAATTACTTTTGCATTACTGCTATGGCCCTGATAGGTTATATTTTATAACACAAAGAGCCCTTTTTGGGGGGTGGGGGTGGCAGATCAATATGCACTGACTGATCCCTGAGCTGTGGCAACTAGAAAGATGGATCAACACTGTTATCATGTGAACATCTGCATCACGCCACCAAACAGGTGCCGTGGCAAGTGTCATGTGTTCAACAGCTGCGAATCTAACCTTTCTACACCTGCCATTGCATCCCCAAATGACGAACCAGCAGCCCATCTCTTGTTAGGAAAATAAAATATAACACACTTTAAAAAAAAAACAAAAAACCATGATTTACATTGCCCCATTGGCATATTGATGGACGCACCAGTCATTTCCGAGAAGCCAGAAGCACCTTTGTGGCAAAAGTTCTCTGAGAACAAGCAGCGGAAGACAATGTTACCATTGTAACAATAGTTGGCAAGATGCTGTCCATCAAGTTTGCCCGATCAATACAAATACAACAGCGCTTTTCGCCGTTGTACCTGTAAGGGTTTATGATTCGTTCCATACTTGAGGAAATGTGTGCTTTTCTAAAAGCCACTGCTAGTGAGGCATATTGACCAGTACATAAGGCCCCAAGCAGGACACCATGTCCATCAGGTTGTGTACTTTACGACCGTGGGATATTTTTCTCCCCGAGCGGGCAATAGCCAATATTGAGACTGGTTGGGCACCGCATCCCCATCAATTCACTTTCTTTGTGTGGCTACACACTTACACTTACAAGCACACATTAACTTAACTACCATATGCTGAATGAGTTTCCTATACTTCTCTGAGATTGAAATGGTAAACTGCATGCATGTATTTGTACTCTTTACTTACAAAAAGAACCAAAAAACAATTAATTTGCATCATGCCAATGATCTGAAGACACATGCGAGGTACTTTTTCTGTGGTGATCAGACCTTAAGCAGCCAAAGGTTAACACAAGGTTAATTGACTCTTTCACTCCCAATTTAAACAAAAGTCTGCATGCTCTCAATTGACATAATGATTACCCTATTTATATTCTTTGTGAACCGACCTTTACTATATTTTAATACCAGCATGCCTGCAATAGTGGAGTCCACATCAAAAGGACCAGGTCAACAGCTTTCCTTGGCATGCTTAGGGTGCACATGTGATCCATGGGCATCAAGGAAAGTTGTTCGCTCGGTCAAAACCTGCCACTGAACGAGTCAAGCCAGAAAATCACGAAATGGACGTACTGTATATTAATCATAAATTTTTGCAAGGGATAAATATATATCAGAATTTTCCTCAGGACACCCAGTTCGGGAATATTACACTCGGGAAAATTGCAGCAGATTGAATGTGGAAATGAAAGCCTGCATAAAATCTGGCAAACAAAACTCGCGAAATTCTGATGTGAAGTTATTTGGGAAATTTTGTGGCCGGGAATATAAATGCTTATTAAGTAATTTATCACTCATGACATGAAGAAAGGTTTATTAAAAATTAAAAAACCGCGATTGACAATCCGAACACATGTGCTCAACGATATCTGGGCACAAAGTTCAGATTCAAAACAATCATGTGCGGTGGTCCCTGTCTTGACAGGCCACTCCACTGAGAGATCACCTGTCCTGAAAGGCCACCTTATCACAATACATTGCTTGTAGCACTTGTCATCTTGGTTATACCTCTGATGAAAGAACACTAATCTTAAAGGGAATGAGAAGTGCTGCTACCACCAGGTGGCTAACTGTATGTTAATTATATGCATGGGGGCAGACCAGTATACATATCTTGTCGGCTCAAGAAGTGAGTAACACCTCAACCAATGTCACCCAGGTTGGCATGCCTGACCCACAAACAGAGATGAAAGAAAAGTTAATTATCACATAACCATTAATTATTGTAGAATGACATCACAGCTTAAGAGCCCACTCAGGAAGCAAAAAGTGGCCCACTTTTTCTGCCCACTTCTTATTACCACAGTATTATGGCAGGTGCTGTAAAGATGGTCTTTGAAGACAGGTTTCACTGTACCAGATATTATGCTGATCTTGAGTTAACCCTCTGTGGCCACATTCGTGAGGAATTTTGATCTGATACCAAACTTAGGATCAAAATTAAAATCATCTAGTTTGATCCCAAATCGCTTAAAATTGAATCCTGGATCCAATAGCCATATGAACAATATATTTCTAATATGTGAAGCAATCTCCAGGTTTTTTGGGTTTTTTTGTTTTTGTTGTTTTTTTTTTTTTTTTTTTTTTTTCTTGTTTGTTTTTTTGTTTTTTGTTTTTTCGTTTTTGTTTTTTTGTGGATACTGCACAAAATCAATGATAAACATTTCAGAATTATGGCTTAATCTTAATTTGATCCAGATTGAAAGATATAATGCTGATTGAAACAAAGATTAATGTAATAAAATAGAAACGTTAGGGGTCAAAAGCATGTCAATTTAATTTTTAGATCAAATTCTTTGTAAAGATGGCCACTGGAGACTTGAGTCAACAACTTTCCTTGGCACAGGTTGAGTGCTTGGCCAGTGTCCATCCCCTACTCATATGGAAAGATGTTGACCCAGGGCTGCTACTCTGGCAGATGCCACTTACCATTCTCTTTTGAATAACTGTTTTCAAATAACTCTTTCAGAGCCAATCACATCTAAAGTCGATCTACTTAAGTCAGACAAGTCTGAATTATATCATTTGGATCCCGCATTTGTATTCCTCATAAAAAGACCTTTCATTCAAGTACCAGTATGCCTATATAGTTCCAGAGAGAATACTCCAGGTCAACAGCTTTTCTTGATACACATTGGGTACATTGTGCCCAATGGGTGCCTAGAAAAGCTGTTGACTCAGTCCAAAATTTGGCACTAAAAGGGTAAAATCATGAAATTATTGTCAAAAACAATTTTGAACATGATATTTGATCACCAGCCAATTTTAGCAAGATTTATGGTGCAAGGGTTAACATTTCTAAAATGACTGTCATTTACAGCAAAAGAATAATCATGTGAATATACTTGATAAATGTCTTGGCAAGTTCTGTGTTCCTTTCATGGATACATGCTGTGCCAAGTGCTTTTGTGTTTGTGTGTGTGTGTGTGTGAGGAGATGGGTTTGAGTGTGTGTGTGTGGTTGTGGATGTATGTCTGTGGGTGTGTATGTTTTGGCTTTTGTTGCTGGTCTCTAGGTCACTATTTTGGTATCCTTCTACATGTACTTTCATTCTATTTAGCTATATATATATATTCAAAAAAAAAAAAAAATTCACTGATTTTCATGATTGCACAAAAACCCCGAGAGTAAAAGCACACGAAAACAGTATCTTTTCATCGATTTAATGTGAACTATGCCCACAATAGCTATATTAAAACTTCAGTTAAAGGCCTAAAACAAAATAAAAAATGTGACATTTGTATACATAAAAATAAGTACCTTTAGAGTAGTAGTTTTTTTGCTGCCATGTTACTAAATAAACGGGTATTTGATCATTTACACTATCATTTTTTGGTAAATAATTGTGATAACATTACAATGTAACTCTATAGGCTAAACATTTCTAACTTGAGGCTTACTATAATTACTGTGCTGTCACCCACGGTTCACTAGTATGAAATAACATAATAGTAAAACCTCTCTAACTGAACACCTCCGTATACCGAACACCTCTCTATACTGAACACCATTTCTCGGTCCCAAATATATACTTCCAATGTAAGCAAACCTCCCTATACCGAACACCTCACTATACCGAACACTTTTTTCCGGGCCCAAGGGTGTTCGGTATAGGGAGGTTTTACTGTATATATACACAGTGTGCTGCTGATACAAGTTAACTCATGCACCAAAACAAGTCTCGTGTGTCCCCACAGATGATTAGGACTTTATATATATACATGTATATGAATGCTGATGTGGCATTTCTATTCAACATCATTGGTATCAGTGTGATTTGTCCATCACAATACATACCACTACCTACATTTTCGACAGAAAGTACATGAACTTTGAGATGACAGATGGCAAACATTGACAGATTTTTTGGAGTTGATTTGAAGACAAGTTGTTGTGTGTGTGTTGTTTTTTTTTCAAGTATCTTTGTATTAAATGACGTGTAAATGAACTGGCTGTGATTTCATTTTTACTTCGCTCAAGAGGAATTCAAGGATGCTGGTCACTCAATACTTTGTCGATAAAAGTATGCATTCACCAGCTAATAACTGTACACTGTGACAAAGAGTCTTACACATAAGCACTCACAGAAGTATGAGTACTGTAAATGTACTTTTTTTTTTCATGTGTATAATTTTCATGTTTGCTTTTTACATTTCATTCTGATACAATTTGATTTGATTTAATTCCCCTGACTTGATTCAATTTATATTTTCATTAATAAAAAAAAAAAAAAAAAATAGAAAAGAAAAGAAAAAAAAAAACAGCAGTAGCTTCACATCAAGAGCAGTAATTTCTTCCAGCAAATTTGACCCAAATATTTTATGAGTTAATTGCAGTCAGGGACAGTCAATATGCAGGACTGCAATAGACTCACTATTGTGACCAGTAACCCAATTATATCTTGCCAATTAGGAAAAAAAAAAAAAAAGAAAAGAAAAATAAAAGAGAAAAACCCCATGTACCTGTGGCCAACTAAACAGATCAACTGTCCTTATTGTTCAAGGTTACAAAGCATGTTGGGCATAAGAGGATGTCACATTTCCAGTAGTTATACCCACCAGCTGCCCACATTTGATGCATTTCTATACATTCTTTTTCAAGTTCTTACTGCCCACTAGGTGCACCCTTATTCATTCCTCCACACAGCCCACACGCTGTGCCCTTTTCACAGATACTTTCAGCCTGGCAGTTACCAACCAGCTGTGCCCTACAAATTGAAGCCTCCTTTTAGTCATTGAAATATGTCATTTCCTAAGACTGATCAGCTGGCAACCCATATAAGTTGCCCATATTTTGTACACTGCCCATGGGTTGTGCCTGTGTGGCACTCTTTTGTGTGGGCATGGGCAGTCTATAATTGAGATAAGTTGGCAGTCACAGAAAATCTATGTACAAGATAAGTTGGCTCTTATGGACTGTCCATCATTTTAATAAGTTGGCAGTAATGGGCAGTCTATAACAGTTACTGTGATGAGTTGGTAGTCAAGAATAGGATATATTCATATCTAAATACGGTCCTACTCTAACACCTATTGAGCAAAAGAGGGAGCCACCTGCATTAGGGCAGATTCATGTATTCAGCATGGTCAAAAGTACTTTCTCAACAAAATGAACCACACAAATACACAATAATCTTAAGAAAATGTACTATTAACATATATTTGAAACATAAAGCATGCCTAAAATAATTAGAAATGGGCTCTCTTTTGGTTGAAAAGGTGTTATTTATGGATGTTTATGTAGTATATAATACAAATCTGCCCTGATCATGGTGGAAGCATCAGTCTGTTGCCCCGGCAACACAGGAAGTGAGCAGAATCGCAGTTAAATATGAATGTCTCCTATTGAGATAAGTTGGCATTTCATGGGCAGTCTATAATTGAGATACATGTAACTTGGCCATTATGGACAGTCTACAAGTGAGATAGTTCTCAGGGACAGTCTATATTTGATATTTTATCAGTACATGTAATGGACAATTTGACAATGAGATCAGTAGGGAATTGTGGACAGGTACAAGTAAGACCAGTTCGCAGTCATGTACAGACTACAACTGAGACTAGCTGGCAGTTGTGTACAGACTACAACTGAGACTATTTGGCAGTCATGTATAGAGTACAACTGAGACTAGCTGGCAGTCGTGTACAGACTACAACTGAGAATATTTAGCAGTCATGTATAGAGTACAACTGAGACTAGTTGGCAGTAATGTACAGACTACAACTGAGACTAGTTGGCACTCATGTATAGACTACAACTGAGACTAGTTGGCAGTCATGTATAGACTACAACTGAGACTAGTTGGCAGTCATGTACTGACTACAACTGAGACTAGTTGGCAGTCATGGACAGACTACAACTGAGACTAGTTGGCAGTCATGTACTGACTACAACTGAGACTAGTTGGCAGTCATGTACTGACTACAACTGAGACTGGTCGGCAGTCATATGCAGACTACAACTGAGACTAGTTGGCAGTCATGTACAGTCTACAACTACTGACACTAGTTGGCAGTCATGTACAGACTAAGACTGATTGAGACATGTTCAGTCGACAACTCCGTCAACTGGACCAAGACAGGAGTTAAGGACCCCATATAGTGGTGACAGTTGTATTTAATGCAAACACGACTAATGATTAGCAAAATGAAGGAGTCTGGACCACAGACTATATATATATATATATATATATATATATATATATATATATATGTAAGATGGGAAAAAGCCAGCATTCAATGTAAGATGACAGAGAGAAAGACAAATCTACCCCCGAGACGGGAAATTGCTCCTTTAAAGATTGGCCGAAGTCAAAATGATGTATTAAGAAGCAACATCAATCAACAGACAATTTGTTCAAGTTTCCGATTCATCGGGTCTCAAATGGTCACAGCGTGCATGGATTGTAACACTCGATCGTAATGAATAAAACATGTCATGTGGTTGCGGGGACGGGGAGCAGTGGAATCCAATTAGCCAGGGTATAGCCACAATAGAATTACTGGCGTTACTGTATGGAGATGAAAACCCAAGGTGTGGTCGCCTGGTGGCCAGGGCTTGACCAGCCTCCTTCCTGGCATGGCTGATGACACCGGGACCAGGTGCCAGGTCTCGTGTTACCTGCAAATGATCCGATAATGCAGTGATGATGGAAATGCTTCATAAGAAAGATGAAGGTTGGTACAACCGGTACATGACAAACAGCTAGTAAAAGAGTAAGTATAACTCATCAGCTCACTTTGTATAAGTGACAGCAGTTTTGTGCAGCTTATTTAGCCAGAAGTGAATGGAGAATTACAGATTTGTACAAATTTTTTCGCTATTTCTTTTTTTTTTCTTCCTTTTTTTTTTTAACACAAAGAAACTTTCATCGAACATGTTGAAGTACGTACCTGTATTAACATGCATTGGGAAGCTGTGTCACGACTTGCCAAGTTACAATATTTGGTCACCAGATGGCATGTGTGTTTGAGCCATCAACATCAGTGTCTTTTTTTTCACAGGACGCAGACATGCAGTGTACAATAGGAAAACTACACAAACTTACACAAGAGAACTGGGTGATACTTATAGCCCAAATTATGTCCCACCCTGGTCTTGGGATACCCAGAAGTGTTTGTCTGCAGTTTCAAAACCACTGGCCAAGCAGTTTCCCAGAAGATATTTTCAAAATGTTTTCCCAAAAAATAAACAAACAAAAAAAAATATGATTAAAAAATTATAAATCACTGAAACATGCCCATTTGAGGAAATTTAATAGACACTCAACCGAGGTATGGCACTACTATGTGTGAAGTGAGTCTATACTGTAACCTAAAACCTAGTAAAAAGCCACACTGATTTTTGCAGTCAGTTTCAACAATGAAAGCTCTTAATAGGTTAGAACAGCAAATTATTTCCAGCTGGCTGACGGTGACATATTTAAGCATCACAAAGTATTGACACAAACTTTATTTTAACCCCCTTCAGTGCTCAATTGCAGACCAAGTCAACAAACTTTCTTTGAGTGCAATGTGCCAAGAATGAACCAAAGCAAGCAGTTGACCTGTAAAAGGTCCTATTACAAAGAATATAAATCTGCAATCATCATGGTCATTCAGACAAGTTCTGCTGTTAGTACTAAAGTATGAACCCATTTACTGCCCCATTCCTATGCCAGACAAGTTCCCATGACACATTAAATGAGCTAATTTTAACTCGAAAATGACATGATTTTGCATATGGAAAGCTATCCCCGCCCCCCCCCCCCCCCCCCTCAACCAAAAAGTCTAAATTATGATATCAAACGTTCACCTTGAAGGGTTTAGGTTTAGGTGGTTGGATTTGGAGTGATAAAATAGATCTAGGTCACTTAAGGTCATGTGACCTGGCCACCATCTTGGATTTTCACCTTTTTAAAAACAAATTTCAGCATTACTTGGCTGTTAAATATTATTAATCACTCAAAAAAACATTTACAATACCAAAGAAAGCTGCAGACACAGTGTATATGTATATGAAATGAGATCATTCTGGTGACAGTTTGGACTATTTCAGCCTGTTAAACAAAAACTCAGGGGGTTAACATTTCTTGGTAACACCCAAAATGACCATGTAAATCCGCCATTAGCATTCATTAGATTCCAGTCAAACCTCTCCATATGTTGCAGCCATAAAAATGGCACATAACAACTCATAAATGTATATTATATACATGTTTCAGTCAACAGCACAGGATGCCAATGTACACACTACAGGTGCCAGTTAAATGATCACTCCTATTCATGACGACCCCAGAGACTAAAACCCTGGGTTTGGCGAGAATTTGTACACCAATAAATAGTAACTCTAAACATGTTTAACACATTGGATGGTATAAATCAATTACCTGCCTGGTTCGTGTCTAAAATGCCAAATGAGATCCATGACTGATCTCCACACAACAACCTTAACCTCTGTACCATACACCAGCTAACTTAAAACTCGTACCAGTGACAGCTAGTTTTATTGAACATTGTGATGAAATTAACTAGAAATTGCATCATCACATTCATTTTAAAAAGGGCTTTCAACGAAGTACCAAGAAGGCCAATCAATATCTGAAGTCTTTAGTTCTTGCATTACCTGACAAGTCATGCTACGCTCTTTCAAGCGGAAGGAGCATGACTTGCCAGGCAACACAAAAACCACTGACTACAGCCTTTGCCAAGTAAGTGTGGCATGAGTTAAAATTTCATGTTATGATGTATGATGATGTAAGATCATTAATTTTGTGAAAAAGATTTAGATAAATGGCCCCCATTATCCAACTTTGGCTAAACACACTTTAAGCTCCTCACCACAATGATATATGTTGAGTGATTCAGGAGTACAGCAATTCCTTAACCTTCTGCCCCTTGAATGAAGACAGAAGTAAAAACTAAGTCAACAGCTTTCGTGGGCACAGGTTGGGTGAAACCGTATACCAAGGAAAGCTTTTGGCCAGGGGCATATTAGTTTTCGTCTACAATTCTCGTCACTGTTGAAATTATTCCAAAATATAGAAGCAATTAAGATGACCTTTGATTGCCAGTTTTCGCTGGCTTGCACCAATATCAGGCAGAAAGGGTCAAACCATCCATGAATAACAGCTTAAAAACTTGGTCTCTTTTCTGCTCATTTGTTTGTTCCTAAATTTACAAAAAGTTGAATGAATTATTAAACATTTAAGAGCGGATGTTGAAAATCTCAAGCCCCTTTGGAAAACAACATGCCCCTAAAAATGACTATCAAATGCATATTAATATTGTAACATGTACACACTGGGCTCCTACATACTGGGAGGATGGGGGCTATAGCCATCATGATCAGTTATATCGATATGTTGGTTGTCTCCATGCTATGTTTCATTTGTCCAGCTGTCTAAAAAATCCTGCTTTTAAATGCAAGTTTTGTGCTTGCCCCCATGACCGGTGCTTCCACATTTTTACTTGCCATAATTGGGATTTCACTTTTCCCAGGCCAGCAGACATGCCAATCGGTGAGCTGTTTTCCATCAGCTGGCATTTCACGCTCCTGCTTAAAGAGCAGAAGTAGCATGACTTTCTTTCAATTGCTGCGCTATCACTCACCCAGCAGTCAATACTAAAACCTCAATTAGCAACATCTTTTCAGCCGGGCATACACGGAGGCCCATTTGGAAATTATACTTTATTAAGAACATAATAACAGGAAACTCAATGTAATGGCATGCAATGTCTTCTATACAGCTGCATGAGGCAGAAAAGGATACACAACTAATAGCCTGCTGGTAGTTCCTTATTAAACCTTTTCCCCTTGCATTAAGACTGAGTCAACAGCTTTCCTTGGCATGTGTTGGCTAAGTGCCCAACCCACGCCAAGGAAAGCTGTTGACCTGTGGCATGGTATCTTGACAGATCCTATCTCAATTATCATGCAAACTGTTTTTCACTACAGTTGAAATCAATCAAAAACATCGAAGCAGATGACAGTTGGCCACCGCCTGCTGCCGGTTGGTTTAAGGGGTAGAAGGTTAAACACGAGTACTCTCAATCTTGATATTGCACCTGCAGGTCCTACATAATTTCCACTGGGGCAAACATTTACCATTACATGGAAATAGCATGACAGCTTCAGGTACAAAGCCCAAACATTGCAAAAAAGGAAAAATCTTCAGGCTCCTTAATTTGATCGTTCACATAGTAGAGCCAGAAGTTTCTCCTAGTACAGTTGTCCATGTCTCACCAGACCACTGCAATGCGAGACTATCTGCCTCGAATGATCACTTTTTCACGACACTGTGCTTTGTATTTTTCATGCTGTTTATGCCTCCCATGAGAGACCACCTGTCTAGAGAGACCACGGTTGGGTCATCCCTGGGGGGTCCTTCAAGACAGGTTTCTGGATACTTCACAGTTATTTTGATTTGTGGAAACTCAAAAATTGACAAGGTCTGCAGAACTTTATACAGTAATTAATGTACCTGCTATTTCAGACAATCCCTGCTGCCAGCCAAGAGTGGTCTTACATAGAAGGTGGTGTTTAATTAAAGGTAAAATAGAGAAATGCTCAAGTGTCTTAAAAAGAGTTACATAATGAGGTCATGTGGTCTTTAATCACAGGTGGTTTCAATAGCAGGTATCACTGCACAAAAATGTAACTTTAGATTCCATAAACCATATTGAGAACGATTTTTTTTAAGATGTATAATTATTCCCAAATGCTACTATAATATAAGCTGCCACAATTGGCAATTTTATGTACGCATATTCAGCTGAGCACACAACCCACGAGGAAAAATGAAAAATTTGCAGGCTGGAGTTGCGTCTTCTCATTGGATTTTATATTAAATCACTGTGAACAAACTGTTTCTTTTAGGTAAATCGAATAAAATTTTTAGAATCATTCTAGTTAAACACCTACACTTTAATACCAAGAAAAAAAATGTGTGTTTCTACACGCAGTAATATTGACTTTAATATTAAGTTGCAAATCACTATTGAAAGTAATGGGAATACACAGCTGGACATGTGTAGCCATCCTGACAGAAGCGCCCTCTACAGGTGGATTATTAATTGTACAGGAACTTTCAATTCTGGCTCTTCAAAATCTCCACATTCCACTTCTACTTCCTTATGATGGAAGACCCTCAGCGTGAGTCAAGACCTTACCTTGGTGTGAGTTGAATATTAACTGCCCAACCCTGCAAAGGAAAGCTGTTGACCTGGGGCATGTTATCTCGATAAGTCTCATCTACCATTTTCATCCAAATCATCTTTCTATACTGTTGAAATTTTAGTCCAAAACATTGAAGCATGACAACATTTACCATGTTTACAGTAGTACCTGCTAATTAAGATCACCGTCCCCCCCCCCCCAAACTGCCAGCAAATGGTGGTCTCACATTATAGGTGGTCTAAAAATGCAGGGAAATTTATTAAGAGACTCAGACCCCAGTATCATGGGGGGGGGGGGGGGCGGGTCTTAGAGACATGTGGTCACTCATAAGAGCTGGTCCTTCAGAGCAGGTGGCACTGTGCATATCATGTGATGAGATAAAAACCTGTATGCATGTTGATAAATGCACAACATGCAGCTCAGCTCCAAACTTTGGCAGTTTTCAAACACGACGAGTCCACAAATGGGAAAAACATGTTAAAGGGAGGCAGACGTTTCTATATATAATTTCCATGAATGTCTAACTGTCAAGTGTCATTTGTCGAAAAAAGCGGCTGTGTGGACAGCAGTCGTGATTGTGTCCTTTTGACAAATTAGCAAAAAGGAGCCTTCACATAACCAAGGTACATACAGTACATTCAAGCAAGCCCCCCCCCCCCCCCCGCTCCTTGCTCATGTGATCCAGCATACATTTGTTACTATTTCATTATTACCCAGTTGTACTTAGTACCATTTTTGAAACCATTGTGGTACACTCCCATGAGCATCTGAGGCAGACCCCATCTCAACAGACAAACAGAAAGTCGAACAATTGGGCTTTATTTCCACTGTAAAGGAGACTATACTGTTTGCCTGGGTGCTCATTCACAAGTAACGCTTTTATTTGATCGGCCAGGTTAATAACTTGCTCCCTGGGGTACCCAGAAAATTCTTTCGCAATATAAATAGACTATCTAAGAAAAATAGCAAAATATTTGATAAATGTATTTCTGGATTGTATTTGCTCGACAAGACGCCAAAGATCACGATCAAAAAAACAACTTATTTACACATAATACAATTTATCAGAACAAGCATGCAAGGAACAAGCTATATTGTTACTTTCTTCAGGCATTCATGTAGAAAGTTCACACTCCATCGAGAATTTAAGCGACAACAGCATCGCTTTGAGAATGAAGACCTCAATATGATTCAATGATCTTTCACGAAACATTTTTACGACTGCAATGCTTATCATGTCTCAACAGGTACTGCAATCATTTGTTTCGCTGACTCTTTGGCTATCTGAAAATGAATGCCTCTTCGTCCAATATTAACATCGCCATCAATCTACCAACTTCAAGGAGGTCCCTGATCATTGAGGATTTATCGTCACTCTCAAAGCAATAAAGCAACCGCTTACAATTATATCATTCTAATCCATTTCATACAGGATTGCACCTGTTACGGGCTCAAAGTGGGTATAAGATTTCCTTTCTGATGTTTTGCTTTTCACAGGCTTCTGGCATCTCATGTAAATAAATGCACCCAACAAAGTATACATACTTGCACCACTCTGAAAGTACATACTCTGATGAACATGACCCAACTGCTAAACAGTAAAATCAATGGACAGTAAACATGGGTTGCACATTTTATAAGTTCTCATCATTTTTATCAAACATTAATCTTCATGTTGGAGACAACCGTTTATACGCAAAAGAGCTCCACAACCCTAGTACATATAGATGAAAAGCCTACTCGGGTACAATGGAGTGACCAGATTAGAGCTTATATCTATTCCATGATATATGCATTCTGTGTGTTACGCAGCAGGGTGTCCACTATGCCCATATGATTGACAAAAGAAAATAATTAGCAGCCACTGTTATCTGGTGCTTTGGTCGCTAATTAAATGTCTCTCCATTTAACTGTTTATCATTGATAAAGGGGACTGCATACTGTGCTACTATACCCATACAGCTAGTTGTTTCCAGTTTTAAAAGACCATTTCCACCATGTTGAACACATGCCTTTTTTTAAAAAAATATTCACACAATGATTTTTGTCCTTTCAGCATTAAAATGATAGAAAATGATCTTGTGCAGGGAAAAATTCCATTCCATTCACTTTTTGAAACTCAATGCTGGTTTAAGCATGACAGGTAAATAAATAAATACTGCTGATGACATAATGCACTAAATTTTAAAAAGTAAGACACAATAAATGCAGATAAAATTACCTTAATGCCATAAATTCTCTAATTGAAGCCATGGCTAGTATTAGAATATATCTCATTTCTGTCCAAATTGAAGATTAATAAAGTCAGGGTGCATCTTCTAATCAAGAGTTTTCCCTGCCCCATTGACCTGATGAGCTATTATGGAAGCTTCAGGAACAGACATACCAAGAACACATAACATCATAAGGTCAAGTAGTAATAGAAGGGTTGCATTTTTAACATACATACTTTTTATTGATTAAAATACCACAGACAGAAAAAAAATGTATGACATGCTTCTGTAATATTGATAAAATGATGTAAAAAATGATCCGGGAGTCATACACGTGAAAGAAACATGCCTGAAGTCAGGGTGCATCTTCTATTAGGCTTTTTCTGCTGAACAAAAAAAATGGAGATTAAAACCTTATAGATGTCCCAAAGTTGCGGTGCATCTTCTAATCGAGATGCATCTTCTAAAAGAGAAATTACGATTTTTTTCTTTTTTTAAATGTGTCTTAGGATGATTAAGATCAGACTAAAATTGTTTCTGATCTACTGATCCGTGAAGAATGACTTGTCAACTGAGAGACCCTGGTACCACTGCACATAAAGCCATTTAGAATTGTCATCCCTGTCCTGACCACGATATCAAACACTTTCCCTGATCTTCTTGTAATTTGAGAAATGGTGAGAGTATCTTGTCTGCAACAGCTGACAAATGGCAGCAAAAATGATCATTTTCCATCAGTGTCAGCTCACATTTGGGTGAAAAGTTCCTCAAAATCTCAAGAGTCGGCATTCATGGTCCACAATGATATAAGGCATACACATACAAACAAATCACGTCGTAAAACACACATGTATTGGCGATGTTCATTCTGTACAGATATAGGATCAGATCTGTTACTTCCTTTGTATTCAAAACTGAGTTACTGTGTTCCTTATGCCAGACTGCCCATAATTCTCATATCAAATTGGCTCTGAGCGTTGAAATGATGACAACCTTGACAATGTTGCTCTTAAATATGATTACAATCAAGGGCAATCTGAGATATGCACATCTTCCTTTGCAGGATAAGGGATGGGAAGGTAGACAGTTGATTCTAATTCACCAAGCAGACTTGCTGGAGACAGCTGGGAATAAGGTCACGGTCGCTCGAAAGTTGTAATGTTTTTTAACATGAGATCATGATCATTGGGTACAATATTGAAGTCCCAGCTCATACAGTTCTTCACTTAAATGATAATCTTGAAATTAAATTCAAAACAGCCCCCCTATGACCTTGAGAATTACATCAAGGTCACTCAAATTTGATTCCAAACCTTGCTCTTATGAAGGACCATCTCAATATGCAACACCCAAGTTCTAGCAAAAACAGTTCTCAAGTAATCAAGCGAACATTAAATTTCCTCTGCAGCCATGTGACTGTAAGAAGTAGGTCAAGGTCACCCACATGCAATCTCATCCTAGTCCTTCTAGACAGCCAGCATCACATGTAATATCAAAGTGTAAGCCTACATAGTTCTGGGATCATCCCCTTGTGACAAAGTTCATTAAGAAAATAACCCTGTGATCTTGAATACTAGGTCACAGTCACACAAATGGGATCCAAACTTAGTCCTTCTAGTGGACAATCATCCTCTCAATTTGAAACTCCCACCCAAAAATAGTTTTCGCATTAAAAAAAAAAAAAATTCTCATGCTTACTTTCCTATGAAACTATTTGTCATGAACCAAGGATCGAACAAGAATAATGCTGTCCTAGCGGATGAGGCAATTCAAATAAGAACTACACAGTTCCTAGGTCATAACTCCACAAACAGTACATTTTTATGGACTTTTGATAAACTATGAGTCACAAATGAATACTGTGATACTTTAATTCACCGAGGTCTTCAAGCGAAGAATATCCCATTGAAAATTTCCTGTCATGGGAATACCAAGAAGGCGAACCCCAGCTTTCCACAACAACAATCAATTTACATTTATAATTACGTTAAATTTTCATGTGCAGGGCCAGAATTTTGCAAAAATTTTGTGAGAATCTATTTGCATTTTTGTCAATTAGTTTTCTTTTTAAAGAAAGACAAGTTTAGGAAATCTATACGAGAATGAAGTCTCGGATTCTCGCCGAAATTCTGGCCCTGGCGTGAATCTATACCCACAATTCAACACACCAAACCTGGCAGTTGGAGATTTAATGGTGAAGACAACCATTCAGCGTCAGGCGTTTTACATAACGTACATTACTAAGGCCAGTCGTACCATATCGTACATGTATATAAAGGCACGCCCAAACCATTACAGATACATATAAACCACTGATGAGACCCGTTAAGGTCAAAACCAGTGTGATTTTCTGCTCGGTGTGATCAAACAGGCACATTCCAACTTGCCACGACACTTTTCCAGTCAGCTTACTACTTTTTGATTTAGAAGCCAAAAACGAGATTCATTGAAATTTTCCCCATGATGTTGGAAATTGGGACAAAGTCACCTAATTGAACAAATTAAATATGAAGGGCTCATTAAAATGTCCACATGTCATTTCAAATTTTAGAGGTCAAGTGATATCAGAAAATAAGCCTTTCCAAGATACATGTAAAAAAAATTAAGTTAATAAAAAAAGCACTGAAAACAGTTAAAATCACATGCAATATTGAACAAACTTGGTAGAAACCCACCCCAGATACATGTACATCCCATCAAGTTCTTTTCTGTGAAATCACACTGTCACACAAACCAATCAATTTACATGTACAGTGAACCAAATCAACATCTCAGTTGAGCATGCTCAGTGAAGTATGGCCTCTATTTAGGCTACAGGTCACCAGATAAAACTTTATGTCATGTGACATAAGGGTCAAAGTTAACTGTGGAGGGAGCTGTACTGACTGAGAGCTTCACTTGCAAAGAAATTTTTTTTTGATACGGTTTCTTAATATCAACACGCTGCCCTCGTGAAAACTTTCCGCAGCCTCTGGGTAATTTTCAGTGACAGCCAGCACAGTACTAGGCAGTGGCTGGCAGCATTCAGCAGTGCCCTATGGCAATGCTGCTGAACACCATTGGCTGACACCAAGGACCAACGGGGAGTCTTTGGCTGTCAGGGGCAGCCATCAGTGGGCCGCTGTGAATTGCTTGCTGCTGCTCTCCACCACTGGCCCCCAATCTGTATATTCACCTTACCCCCAACACACAAAATGTAAAATATGAAATCCAGCTGGGAAATGGAATGGAGTATGGATAGGAGCGGCATCAGGATAATGGCCTTTGCACATTTACTCACTGTGGTACATGTATCTGCTCTGAAGACCACCTACCACGACGGACAGCGTATTTTTTACAACCTGTCCACCCTTTAACAACACTACAGCCTAGTTTTGTGGTGCATTTACCTCTTTTAAGACCACTAACAATACAAGACCACTTTTCAGTGGGAGAAAGGGTGGTCTTATAGCCATGTACTACGGTACCTACCATGCAGTTCCACCTCACAGAAAAACAATAATGACAGTTCTGAGTACATTAACCCTCCCTGAGAATTCATGCCATTTGTCTGTTCATTACACTTGCAGTTCATGACCAACTAGCCATTTGAGCACTTTTCACTGCCTAAAAAGATCAATGGTCCTAAGTAGCCAGGCATCAAGTACAGTGAAACCTGGTTTGAAAGACCATGCATAGGGATCAGCAAATTCTGGTCTTTTAAAACAGGTGGTCTTTCATTGGAGGTAAAATTACAGGAAAGTACTTCGCTAAGTGTCTGACCCAACTTCTTTTATGAGCGGCAGTCTGTCATAAGAGTGGCCTCTCAAGACAGGGACCACTATATCCATAGTATATTCAGTACATGTACATTGCTGTATGCCGTCCTAGTTTTGTATGTTTTTATTATCTGCTTATCTCTGGTTTATTTATACACAGTGCATATGTAAAGAACAGTAATAATGAAGACAAGAGTTTTACCTTCACACAGGGTGTTTACTTCATGAATTTAAATGCCGCAATGGCATCCTTTACACAAACACACACTTACAGCACATTTCCATAATAATAGGTAACAACTCATCCATCACAAACAGTTGACAGTTGTAACAGATGATGACGGTTGTACATGCAAATAGAAAGAAGGATCCTAAGTAAGTACTTCACCCATTTTCCAGTAAAGAGCAGGTTTTGCTAACTACCCCCTACTGCCATTAAAATTAATATACATCAAGTTTTTGTACCACCATGTTGGTTTTGATTGAACAAACAAATGTACATTGAGATGATTTGTCTAGTTACCATGGCAACCATACTCACTTCCAACTTATCAGAGTCAAGCAAGAATCCCACAACACACATGCTCCCATTTCACTCTGTCCACAGGTTACTGGCAGAGACATCAAGTTAGCAACAAATGTTTTGGGGCAACAATTTACGTTGTTGCACACTTTGTTTGCATTACTGCACCACTTTGGGGACAATAAACCTTTTATTTCACCAACTTCTCAGCCTCAGCTTGAAATATTGGATGTGGACCCCTCACATGACGAAGATACCGGAGCCCCATGCATATCGCCCACTTTTATTGATACATCTATGCCACAAACTCGAGGTGACAACTACACGTACGTACCTAATGGGATTGGTCATATGCCCAAAAAGAATACAAGTGAAACATCAAAGGCCTGTTAAACTCTACTGGATATCTCAAATACCTGCTATCAAATTTATTATATCATTTTTACATGCATTCAGGTGCTTACAGCTAACATCATCTGATATCTCTCCAAGTTCTGTTGCACTGATCATTGAAATGGTTGAGTTTCCGATTTTGGTTGTCAAGTGGTGTATTACGCTTCAGTCATATTTTACATTTGCCTCGACTTAATCTATATGCACAATGTACCTGGTTAAACAATATCTATATACAGATCATTAATAATCGCAGACAAATGTGATCAAGATGAGATGTCAAGGGAGCAAATGAATTTAGAGACTTGATATGTCGCCTACTGTAATCTATCTGTCTTTTTCAGAGAAAAAAAAAAGATGTTAGCCTGGATGAAATAATTTGTAGTTTCACTGGTTAACCTTGGATCTCCATTTCTAAAATTTTATTTTAAATTCACTTTAATTATTATTGTTGTGGGTAAATCTTTCTTCATACTTCGAAAGTCATACAATTAACCTAATTTTTCATGACCTTTTTTTTTAAAAAAAATCTCATCCACTCTGGCAGCATGACTCATCAATTCACTACCGAAAGTGGATATCACAAATGAAAACGCTACAACTGTGTCGTCAGAATGCAAGCATAGGTTGGATCTGGTTTCTAATGCAATTAAAAAAAAAGGGAAAAAAGGATATGATGAGTCTCAGCAGTATAAAAAAATATTGTGTATGGAATTATAAAAACCTATGTTTCCATTAAGAGTGTTACAGTATAACATATACTTATGGAGCACAAAAGTCTTGTCTGGGTCACTGTGCTGACCTACTGTGGGCAGTTACGGTGAGCAATGCAACACCTGACATTTTCATCAATCTGCACAATGCAGTAATGACACCATAATATAGGCATGGGAATCATTTCATTGCAACAAGGCCACATCATGTTGCACCAGTGCCGGTGTATGCTTTAAATGAGAAAGAGGGAGAGAAAAAAAGCGGAAATGTGTAAAAGAGAGTAAAAGTGCATTTTTTTTTTACACACAAGAAGAACATGTGGAACTTTATATGACACACAGCCACTCAAGTAATATTCTGGGCGTGGCCTTGCAATTCTTTAACCAAATTTTACAGGAATCATTTTCAATGCGCAAATTTACCATGTGATATTAAATTAGTAACATTATTCAATTCATTAATAAGAAAAACTAAATTCTAACAGAAATTGCTCACACAGTGCTGCAAATTGTGATATCAATGTCTATCTGTAAAACTAATGAAAAATTGCACAATTTATACTTCAGTGTAGCAATGAATGTATGATTATCATTGTACATGTCACATTATGTCAGCTCTTTTGTGGTCCATATCCAAGCCATATTGGGATGCATATATACTGTAACTAGGTTACTGCTGCACAGCAAATCAGTGTGTGTGTCTTCAAAGCATATTGTTATGCGTTGGAATGGCATCTCTATCTATTATAGCTTTGAAGTTATTCAAGAATTAAAATTTCTAATGGTGTTATTTAGCATAATTTAAATTGCTACAACTTTTATTTTTAATTCATTAGGTGCACAATGGTCAACCACTCTCTAGTAGAAGTTGGAATGACATCTCTATCTATCATAGTGTTGAAGATATTCAAGATTGAAAATTTCGAATACTGCTAATTTGCATTATTTAAATTGCTACAACTTTTGTTTTAAATTCATTAGATGCGCACTGGTAAATGACCCCCTAGTAGAAGTTGGAATGACATCTCTATCTATTATACTTTTGAAGATATTCAAGATTTAAAATTTCAAATGCCCTTAATTTGCATAATTTTAAACATCATCATTCCTATGTACAAAACTGTCAAACTCCTTGTATGGAGGTACAACCATGCCAAGTTTGGAGTTTCTATGTATAATAGTGTCTGAGAAAAGTGTAGGACAAATTTGATGGTAAAGAAAGAAAGAAAGAAAGAAAGAAAGAAAGAAAGAAAGAAAGAAAGAAAGAAAGAAAGAAAGAAAGAAAGAAAGAAAGAAAGAAACAAACAAACAAAGAAAGAAAGAAAGAAACAAACAAAGAAAGAAAGAAAGAAAGAAAAGAAAGAAAAAAAGAAAGACAGACAGAAAGAAAGAAAGATGAAACTTTCAAAGGGCAAAATGACCTTTACCTTTGCCCTTTTAAGGTTACATCTTCTTATAAAAATGTGCAGTGTTGCAATACCAACAATTTGAGTCCAACATGATTAAAATTGGATGGAAATTGGCCAAGTTATGACTGGATGAAACTTTGAAAGGTCTAAATGACCTTGATTTTTGACCTTTGGAGGTCACATGTGACTCTCAAAAATTCGCAATGTTACAATAGCTACAATTTGAGCCCAACATGATCAAGATTGGATGAAAATTGACAAAGTTAAGGCTAGAAGAAAGCCACCATCGAAAGGGGCTTTAGACTTTGAAATGACCTTTGACCTTGAGATGACCTCTACCTGAAGTGAACCTTGACCTCAAAAATGACATTTTGGCCTAAAATTGACCTTTGACCTTGACATTTGAGATGACCTTTACCTTGCTAGGATCGAACTCCTATTCACTCAAAACCACATCTGCTAAAGTACATAAGATATTGAAGAATTAAAACTTTAATTAGCCCTCATTTGCATAATTTTGAAAAGCATGACCTCTCATTATGAAAAGTCCAGACTTCATCCATAGAAGTATAATTGTGCCAAGTTTGGAGTTTCTATGTGTGATACTTTTCAAATGAAATGTCAGACAAATTTGCCTGCAAAGAAAAAAAGAAACTAGAAAAGAAGATTTGCTTCAAAGCAAATCGGTCGGTGTGCCTTCAAAAGCAGCAATTATTAAATGCTACAACTTTTATCCTTTGGTACTTCACATGATGTTAAGCTTATGGCTGGATGCAAATTTCAAAGTCCAAATGACCTTGACTTTTGACCTTTACAGGTCACAAGTAAAGTGCACAGTGTTACAATACCCACAATTTAAGCCCAACATGAACCAGATCGGATGAAAATTGACCCAAGTTATGACAAGATAAAATTTTCACAGGGCCAAATGACCTTGACCTTTGCCCTTTTGAGGTGACATGCTTTTACAAAAACATACAGTGTTGTAATACCTACAATTTGAGTCCAACATGATTAGAATTGGATGGAAATTGGCCAGGTTATGACTGGATGAAACTTTCAAAGGTCCAAATGACCTTGACCTTTTACCTTTAGAGGTCACTTGTAAGTTTCAAAAATGTGCAGTGTACAATAGCTACAATTTGAGCCCAACATGATCAAAATTGAATAAAAATTACCAAGTTATGGCTGGAAGAAAGACACCACTGAAAGTGGCCTTTGACCTTGAAATGACCTTTGACCTTGTGATGACCTCTACCTGAAATGAACCTTGACCTAAAAAATGGCATTTTGGCTTAAAATTGACCTTTGACCTTGACATGACCTTGATATTTGAGATGACCTTTACCTTACTATGATCGAATTCCCATACACTTGGAAACACATCTACTATAATAGTATATAAGATATTGAAGATTGCAAACTTTCATTAGCCCTCATTTGCATAATTTTGAAAAGCATGACCTCTCATTATAAAACGGCCAGACTTCATCTATAGAAGTATAATTGTGCCAAGTTTGGAGTTTCTACATGTAATACTTTTCAAATGAAATGTCGGACAAATTTGCCTGGAAAGAAAGAAAGAAAGAAAGAAAGAAAGAAAGAAAGAAAGAAAGAAAGAAAGAAAGAAAGAAAGAAAGAAAGAAAGAAAGAAAGAAAGAAAGAAAGAAAGAAAGAAAGAAAGAAAGAAAGAAAGAAAGAAAGAAAGAAAGAAAGAAAGAAAGAAAGAAAGAAAGAAAGAAAGAAAGAAAGAAAGAAAGAAAGAAAGAAAGAAAGAAAGAAAGAAAGAAAGAAAGAAAGAAAGAAAGAAAGAAAGAAAGAAAGAAAGAAAGAAAGAAAGAAAGAAAGAAAGAAAGAAAGAAAGAAAGAAAGAAAGAAAGAAAGAAAAAGCAAGAAAGAAAGAAAGAATTCCTAGAAAAACAGAAAAGTGTGTGTAAAGAAAGAAAGAAAGAAAGAAAGAAAGAAAGAAAGAAAGAAAGAAAGAAAGAGAAAGAAAGAAAAAAGCAAGAAAGAAAGAAAGAAAGAAAGAATTCCTAGAAAAACAGAAAAGTGTGTGTTGACACACACACTTTAATTACTAGAAAAACAGTATGTCTGTGTTGGCACACAGATATAATAAAGAAATAAAGAATTCCTAGAAAAACAATGTGTCTGTGTTGGCACACAGAAAGAAAGAAAGAAAGAAAGAAAGAAAGAAAGAAAGAAAGAAAGAAAGAAAGAAAGAAAAATGTGTTGACACACACACTTTAATTCATTACCACTGACTGCTTGTACAGCCCTGCTGATCATGTATATTTTCCTGTGCTTGCACAGTTCTACCTTCTCAGATACAGATTCCCTGCGAGCGGTTTTTGTAGAGATAAGTGTGTAGCAGCAGAATCAGATAGTCTTCTGTACAACCATACACATCCAGCCTTGCATAATACTGACCCTTAACCTTTCGACCAATCAGACGGGAACTTTCACGTAAGGTTTGGTAACAGCCTTCTATCACCAGTAAAATGAATGCAGTGGGGCCTATCAATCAAATGCTACAGCATGGGCAAGGAGCACCACAGCTCCAGTATACATTGGCTGCTAAGCGCATTCTACACCTGGATGATAACTCCCTACATAGCTGTCCCTGGGGATGCAATATTCTGCTCAGACCAATGCAGCGACAAAATCTGGTTAATAGGCCTACACCTTATTGGCAGCATTACATTTGTCTCCGCAGGCAAAAGTTGACTTGTACATGTCCAATAATTAGGCTTACATGTATCGTGGTAATTGTGTTCCCACATAGATGGACTTTTATGTCCGAAGATGTTGCCCTGTAACCTGTAATGTTAGTTAAATTTGAATACGGTGGCACCAGGTAGAGGAAACATGAATGTTAAAAGTGCGATGGACCCACGTAGGTTGCATGCTCGAGTTGCGAGTATCCCATAATCCCAGCATAGTAAGCCTATTTGCTGCCATGGCATCAATTCGAGTGACTACTTTACACCTGCACTTGGGCCAAACTTTCTTAATCAAGCCTGGCTGCTACCTCAAGGATATGCCTCGTTTCAGCAACACATTTTTCAGAAACTATAGCTATCCTGAAATGAGTAGGCTTGTCAATGCTAACATTGAAACTGACAATTAGATAAAGCACGAGTTTTGTATAAATTTATGTGTAATAAACAGGTTGCCATGTGGTTGGAGCTCTATAACTGAAGGTAGCAGCTGCAGACCACCGCTTCGTACCATCCCTCCACCTAACAGCCTCATGACAATACTGGGGCTGGGAGTTTGAACACAGGTTAATTGATACAGCACTAACCGCAAGATAACCCACAAATATCAGCCATATCATGATACATGTCTGAGCTGTATTGCAATTTACATCATACTTTATTACCACCGGCTGCTTATAAAATCCTGATTTTTATCGTGCATGTGTCACATGCTGGTACATGGGCATAGTCCTGCTCTAGCAGAACTTAAACGATCTCCACCAGGAAAATACATGAACTTTGTATTCTGAAGTTCTGCACTATATCACTGCAGCTGGCCCATTCAGTCAGCAGACTTGACTACAATGTATTAATTTAACCTTCAAAGTGCTGATTTAACACTGAATCAAAAGCCTTCCTGGGGGGAACTTTGCATGCGATGCGCGCAAAGTGCCCCGAGGAAAGCTGTTGACTAAGACTACTTTTGGCTTTAGACTGGGGTTGCTGGTATTTGAATGAAAGGTATCTTCATGAGGAATTTGAATATTTTAACCATTATATGTTTAACAGTAACGAGAAAAACAACAATAGCTGTGACTAGCACTTTAAGGTTTAACTGAAATTTACCCGTCAAAATACATCAATTCAACCCCACAATACACCTGTATTTGTTATGACTAATTAAAATTGAACCTACTCCCAGACTGATGAAGGCCCAAATGGGGTCAAAATGCATACAAAGAGGTTGCAGTTTTTCCTCAAATAGCCCATGAATTTGTTCTCTTGAGAATTTGTACTGTTCATGTTCCACTCCATGCACAAGCTTTAATTCCATGCATATATGCAATCTGTAATTTACTCAAGTCTCGCACAATTCACACACACACAATAAATCTGTGCAAATACAATTTGCTTCATAATTACAGATTCATGTATTTTCATTTCGCACATGAGGCTGCCAATATTAAATTTCAAAACAAAAACGAAAACAAAACAAAAAAACTGGCAAGTCTTACATGGCTTTATCAACCTAGAAATAATTAGCTTTTCTCATTTTACAGGTGGAAGTGTCTGTGTGAAATGTAAACATTAAATTAAACAAGGATGCTTCTTATGTACACGAAATATGTAAAATAATCAAAATTGACTTTTTTTTTAAAAAAAAATTTCACGTATGTTATGTATAAAACATTCACATCATTCTATATTCAAGATTCAAACTGTTTAAACTCTGAATACAAATAGTCAATTTTGAAAGAAGTTTGCTTCTCTGTCTGTGTATCATTTTTTGTGAAATTTCCTGCCACAGTAGCAAAATCCAAGAAGCTCAAACTATACCCCACCCCCTCAGGCTGCGTGTACCCAATTACCACATCTTACACCTGAATGGGTTGTGTAGCCAACCAAAAGGAGCCAAACTGACACAGAAAGTTCACTGGGCCAATGAGGTGCCACTCACATTTCTTTTGGCCTATCAGAGCCCAGCAAGTCACGCCCCTCAACACAGTGCCACGACAAATCAGTGGTGTTTTCCTTTCGGATGATTAAGCCACATAAAACGTTAACAAAAGTCATTTGCAGTTTGTGTTGTAACACTGTTCTTAACATTCAGCATCCAAGGGACACTCTGCATTACCAATCTATCCAATGACACAAAGGATGAGAGAATGGTGTAAATCCTATACACTGGCAATCAGCTGGCAATTCCTTTCCACAGTCATTTTCTCAAGGGAAGCAAACTGTTCATAGAAACAATTGGGCATCACATTCTGCATGGTTGGCCTATAGTTGTCTTCAGGAGAGCCATTCAAATATCATGATTTTTTGATGTGTGAATGATATTAACATCTTTTCTGTTTTACATGCTATATAGTTGCAAACAGCAATACATATTAAAAAATGAGAAGCACATTTTTTAAATATGCATATTTACCCCGCTTTCCATCAACACATTTTTCAAATTGCATAACACACAGAGAAGTTTTAAAAACTTTTGTGTGGAATTGTGGACTTTGTGTCCTCTGCTTGTTCACTGTCTGTGGCTCACTGCCTGGATGTTTATATAACTCTCACGGACACTTCTAGAAAAAGCTACATGATTCTGCATTTCAATTTGGTCAGATAGAATCCTTATGAATTTTCTATCATGCACCACTTGACCACAACATTGATTCACCACTGGTTCATGCAACTTAAGGCTGTTTATGCACTGTAAATTGCTTTATTTTCACATGTATAAATTTTTACAGTTTCTTGTATTTTTGACATTTCACTGTAGTTTTAGGTTCACCATTTTGGACATAATTTCTATTCAAACAATATCAAAATACTATTTCTTTGTGTTTTCCGTTTCATGGTTTTGTGTCATCAGTGAAATAAGTGAAAATAAGAGTACAGAGAAATTATAGCAATTTACAGTACTAGGTAACTTCCACAAAGAAATAAGCTCAAAAAAACACCAAAAAAAACCGGCTCAGCAAAAAATGGATCCAGTGATCGGTCTGAATTCAAACCCACCCTGAGATACAGATTCTTTTTGTTGTTATAACATGATTCTAGTTTTAAGGATTTTCCAAACTTTACCCCAACATTCAACACTTTTCAAGTTCTTGAATAGGTTCATGTTGATTTTCATGGTCAAGGTTTGTTCAATTTTGTATGAGACCCCAAGGTGTGACTGTAATCCTAGCCTATTGACACCAAATGGGCGGTTGACCTGGGACAATAAAAAAAATCCACCTACCTCCTGTCATTATGTGGTCTGGCTGACCTAGACTTTTGGGTTTGTATGGTGAAGCTCCTTGTTCTAATGCATCGCTAACATAGTCATCCAGAAATGACAATGTGTAGTCCATCTGAAAATGACCAAAAAAACTGGACTGTGTAGGTACATGTACACATACAGTGAAACCTCATCATAACAACACTCAGATATACGACATATTCAATATAATGACACAAATTTTCATACAAAAAAGTTTATTTTCTTTGTTATTTGATTCATTCATCAGGCATATTCAGTTATCGGACACATTTCTTAGGGAACAGATGGTGTCATTCTAACGAGTTTTCACTGTGTTATATTTTCCATGCTGTAAGTCATTTTTTTTTACATCAAATGTGGCCATGTCTCCAGCAAAGGATCCAGGAACAGAAATGACACAACTAATTATCACAAAATAATTTACATAAATTTAATACCACACATAACTCTAATTTCTCAATGTAGATAATAATCAGAATTTTTGTATGCTTTTTACAAAATGGATTCTGTTATGTTTGATGTGTCATGAATATGGGTAAAAATTATTGAAAATGAGTTTCATTTTGTAACTGATAATATGAAAATTTGAAGTTTTATTGTGACAAAGTCATGTGACGAAATTCAAGAATTAAGCAAGTTTTATAACAATTGTGACCGCACAAAAGTTACCAGAGCAGTCATCTTGCCAAATTTGTGTTTAAAGCGTCTACAAATTGGATATTCATATGCTACTCAAAACACGAGTTTTCTTTATTTATGTTATTATATTGACTGTTCTATGGGCTGGCAGCATTGAAAATAACATACATGTAGACGATACATGTTTATATATTTATGCTGTGCCAATATTGGGATGATTTTGGATTATAGTCATGGATGAAAATACATCATTCAAGACATTCTCTTCTGCAAAACTGATCAAAATCTCCACACTTTAGTTGCCTGTGAACATTTGCTGCTATAATAAACACCTGAGCATTTTAATCACTCTATTTATTCATAAACATGTCAGATACTCTTCATTTTGCATGAAGTTCATCAAAGACAGTATTTTTTTACATCACGAGTCATCTGCAGCTGCCACAAGGGCAGCTATGCTATCACTTGCCACGCAATGCAAAAAAACCCCATCAACTTTCACCCAGGCATGTTGGTGTTTGAATTAAATATCCATGAAAGAAATTGAAAATGCAACCCTTGTTTGACATTTACAAACCAGAGTCATGCCCGGGGGCATGAATGTCTGGCCAGCGTAATTCAAGCCACTACAAAGTTTTTTGTTGTTGACGGAAGGATGGACGGACGGACGGACGGACGGAAAGTGACTGCTTAGTCTGGCCAACAGCTTATGCTGGCCAGACAAAAAATGTGGATAAATTCAGGGATTGAAATGGAATGATTCACGGTGAAATGAGCAGCATTCACTATGACCCAGAAGGGCGCAGATAGAGGTATGTTACCTGTTCAGTATGCTGAGTGATTGTCTTGACCTGGTCGGTGGACCCATTCATCAGACGCTGCAACTCCCCCAGCCTCTGCACAAGGGAAGAGACAAAAGCCACAGATCAGAGTGCTTCTGTGTACAAGCAGTGAAATATGTTGAAAACCAATGACCTACTGGTAAACATAGAAGCAAAAAACATAACTCATTCCGAGCAATCCATCAGTATGAAAAACAGACCCTAATTAGGTACACTCGTAACAACTTTTTTCATTTAATTTACATGGTCTGCCTCCTAATGTGAATGGAAAAGATCCAGAGGCCCTTGGGCCTCATGCTCTTCTGAAAACCATCACCAAAAAATCATTTCCTGAAATGTATTCCCTCCATGCCCTTGAAAAATAAATTAAGGTCATCCATATAATGCAATATCAAACTTCCATACACATTTGTGGTGGTACATTTGGCATCATTTGTCTTATTACTGATCAAAATAATGAGTTAAATTTCCAGTTTTTAAGTGCTTGATGACCTTGAAAAATTGGTAAGGTCACATAATCATTGGGTCAAGGTGACCCAAAACCTAGATTACCGAGTAGAGTTTTATATACAATGCACTCAAGTGCAATTTTGATCTGGAGGCTCAATTCTCTTTGCCATTGATGTCCAAGCTACACCTTGCCATTAAAAAATCACCTCTTCCAACTTAACAGGTCTGGTGACCTAACAAAATAGGTCAAGGTCACTGATATTACATAACATACCAGCAGACAGGCCATGGTCTATACATCCTATAAATTTGGCATGTCTAATTCAATTACTTTTTGAAACATTAAATTTTACATCTTTAAACACATTTTTGCTCATAAATTCCATCAAAGTATAGGCAGTGCTAGTATCATTATGCAACTGAGATTTTGACCTCCTCCACAATCCCACTAAATTTCATGAAAATCTATTAAACATTAAGGATACCAGAGTGGTCATAAGATTTTCACCTTTTCAACCACATTTTACATAATACTGCAGGTGGCACCACCAATATCGCACTGATTTTTCATACACTTGATAAGTCCTGAAAGTTACATGGTGCTACCTTGAAAACTGTGGACTGTATCGCGCTCACAGGCAAAAAGTTTACAGACAGATGAACTGACGGAGGGACGGATGGACAGCCATGAGTGATCGCATGAGCTCTGCAACCTTTGGTCAGCAGAGCTAAAAACTGCCAAACAACTCTGTCTTCTCCTGAATGCAAGACAGGGATGATACATACAGGTACAGGTAACTATATCCACAAACCACAGAACGCCTGGGACGATACAGTTGTGCATGTCAACCAGCATGCATCTGTTATATGACACTGGCATAGTTCAATCTAAAATAGTTTATCCGTGTGTACCACCACACAGATAAAAATTTTGATCAAAAATGTGCATTTAACCTGAAGATGAACCTCATACAAGAGTATACTGAGAAAAAGAAAGTTGTCATAGTAGTTCTCGTCCTGTGACTAGCCATGCTCCTGAACAGTTCTGCCCCCACAGCAGAATCTAAAAGAATCAGATTGCTCTGGTGGGCACATTACCTATACACTGAACGCATTTTGTGGAATTTTTGTTGTTGTCCTTTTTTTTTTTTTTAACTGTAATAAGACGGTGTGACCCTCAGGTGCCTGACTCAGTTAACAGCTTCCCACGCTGCCTCTGAGCCGCAATCCACCCACAGTGTCCCAAGGAGCAGCAGAGACTGATTTCCTGTGTCATTCTCCACTGAAAGCAAGTTAAAACAGACAACATTTTGCTGCACTGGAGCACTCTAAGTCCCCCTTCAAACCGATATGTACATTTCTTTTTAACACAATATCTATTGCAGACAACTTGTTTTGAACAGACTGCTGGTATGTTTGGTCTCTTTTTTTTTTTTTAACTTTTTTTAATCCTCCTTCTTCTGCTCAGGTATCACCACAAGACACAGTCAGCAACAATCTCATGGCATCAAAAGTTGGGGCAGTTCTCACCTGCCGCAGGTCAGTGTCGTCATTTTTGACAGTCTGCTGGAGTGTAAGAATAATCTGTGAGGCCCCTTCCACTCCTCCTATCACCTTGGCCAGTGCAGACACTATCCATGCCTGAGTGCTCTCGGTTGTGCCTGGTCTGCTGAAGTACTCAACCACCAGTGCCACCACCTGGGTACTCGTCAAATTACTGTCCAAATGGCTGTATTCTCCCAGAACCTGAGAAACATTCACAGTGTTTAATAATCTTTCTAAACAAATGCGTTTACAATAGAATAAAAGCAACAGAATATTTCAATGGGTAACCTTATGCTTAAAAGTTAATATTAAAGGTGGTCTAAATCCTAAACAGACAAGGACTAATATGTGTTGTTACTTTAGAAGTCTCCATAATAGAAAACACTAATTTTGAGAATTGATGTGAAAAAAGTAGATTGCTGTGTGAACAGCATGTGCTCAGCCCTAAGCTTGTTCACAAAATCAAAATTGCAACTGAATAGACCTGTGTTGAGCTTAAGCTGAGTGCATATGAAATTTAGAAGTATTTCTAAGATTTGCCTAAAGTAAATTCATTAAATTGTGAATTACGATTAGAATGCTCATTGACTTACACTGTGACAGCAATCAATAGGAATGGTGCATTTTACCGATAAGTACCCATATTGAAAAAAAATGTTAGAAATCAGGAATGCATAGCAGTGCAACCTAGTGAATACCTTTGTTTGACCCTTTCACAAGGCACATATTCACAAAGTTTCAGCTTAATCTGAGTGACAGTTCTGGAGAAGAATTACAAAATACCGGAAACACACAAGAGAACCATTAAAAAACAAACAAAATAGAAAGATTGCAGCACCACATGGTGAACAAATTAAGAACCAGGAGTCCCTAGGAGTGTACCTATGTGATATAAAAGCAATTAGGTCAGTGGTTTTTGAGATTGTTTAAGATTTGCCAATAAAAACGGACCCCAAAAATTCATCAAAAAATTCCAAAAATCACTGGCGCATGACCGTTTGAACAAATTTGGTAGAGACATACCAAAGGTACATTGCCACCAACTTTGAAGTGAATCTGGCTGACAGTTTTGGAGGAGTCGAAAATGTAATTGTGAATGGATGGATGTCTTAATATAGAGTACACTTCCAAGAATGCACTTAGCTTATGATACACTAATCCAATATCTCAATCAGTAAAAAGATGGAAAACATTTTGACTTGGTAAAGGGAACAGTCTGGGGGATCCCGTAAGCACCGTCTGATGATAAATCACCCAGTTTCATCATGAACCATGGCCAGGGCTAGCCTGTTGACACCTCTAACGGGCACTGTATGGAATGTTAAATGCTGAGCTCCCTTCTTTATAAAGCACAACTTAGGTACCTTGCACCATGCACTGTTTTCAAGAAATTAGAACCACTTGTCCTGATGCAATCGGGGAAAGTAGTATGCATAGAGGTGAGATTTTTAACCCAAAGATGTTGTACTATTTACACAGAAAGACAATTACATCTTTCAAAAGGTAAAGTTACTGGCATGAATCCCACAAGTCCCCCTCAACCAAGACACCAAATCATACCCATAACTCAGATACTGGAATTGCAAAGTAAACCAATAACCAGATGGATGGACGGCAGACGACTGAGCCTACTAAAAGTTCAGCCTGACTAGCAAGTCAGCTGAGGTAAAAATGAGAAACACTTTGAAACCTCATTTATACAGTTGTACATATACCTGTCATAAAGACCACCTCCCATAAGTGACCACAAATCTTCTTTAGACAACTCTGGAAATTTGATAACAGCTGTTTGTTATCTTATATTTTCTTGTGTATTTCCATCTTTGTTAAAATCCCTGAATTTTAAGACTATGTGATCACTTTTTGCTAAGGCTAGTGTTAAATGACAGGTACTTATTATTCCTTTTTTTTTTTTTTTTCTAGCTTATCTCCTTCCACGACCCTTCAGGTCTCTCAAGTATCGAGGGCACATGCCCTTGAGGGAATCTGTGCAGGCAATGATGCTGAATAAATGGGAATAGGATACACAGATTGTAAATGTACAATCATATTATTTTGTACAATTGTGCAAAATTCCAATGAAAACTCCTGACTAAGTCGTGTTCCTGGTGGTGCAAGAAATTAAAAGTTTAACAATATCAGAAAAAAACAAACAAACAAAAAAAAAACAGCACCAGTACATTATCATTGAAGACTTTCGGAGTATGTTTACGACATTTAGCACATGCAAAAAGTAAAGATTATTTGTAGAAATATTTGTATAGAGATAGTCAGGGCTTCTCCTGTGCCGCTAATGTAAGACCAGCCCTACCATCAGCACAAAGTGGTCTTATACTGCAGGTGGTCTTAATACAATGAACACCTGAATACAATTTTTCAAAAGTCTTTTTTCACATACTAGGTACAGACTTTTTTTTTCAGGTACCCAGCACAATGTTGTGAGATCCACAAATGCTCATACCCATGCTCCAACCTGTACAGCCATCTCTGGGACGCTATCTGCTTGCAGCAGCTTCCAATACACATCAACAGCCCACATGTGACTGTCGATGCAAGCTGGTTCCTCCGCACTGCCTATTAACATAGAGATACGATAACCACCTTTAGTCTCTATGTTTCAGAGTGAATTGTTGTTTTCTAGCATGAAATTCACAAGTAGTAACTCAACCCGAGATCACATGACCCAAACAGTGTTATAACTAAATTGTGAAGTGCTAGCATCAGTGATGTGGTGCGTTAACACGTAGACAAAATCAAATGTATGCAAAGGATGTTTGACTACATGTCACATGTGACATTGGTTTGGTTTTAACATATTTTCATAGGCTACAATTACAAATCATTGTACACAGTAGATACTTAGTGATTGGGAAAGAAGGTTGAACCCTGTTCAAATCCCTCTCGTGTGAAAAGACAACAGCACAGGGCAACACAACACTCACTTAAACACATTGCAGAACACAAGACAGTGACAAGACAGACAGCGAAGCTAGTAATAAACTAATTGACAAACTACGATGTCAATAACGCCATTGCTGTCCAAGTGAACCCATAAATTGACCTCTGACACAGGAATTTGAATGATTGGCCACTATAACAGGTCCTGAGACAGGATTTCCATAATGGGGCAAAAATACAAGGTTCTCTGAGCAAACAAGAAGAACATTGTGTCTTTCCTGTCCAAAAGCAGACAAACTTACACTGACACATGACATTGCATAACTATTATGAACATAAACAAACACTGCACACCAGGTCAGCCTCAAAAGTAGGCCTAGGGCGTATTTTTTTTTTTTGCGATGAATACCCTATTAAACATAAAATAAACAAAAGCTTACATGGCTGGTGAGTGAGTTACATGTACTATCTTCCTCTCACTCGGGATTGTTGTTGGTGGGAAAAATCACTCATGACCTGTGCTCACGCATGATTTTGCCCAAGAGAAATATAGTAACTCACTCTCAGTCATGTAAGATTCTCTATTTACCCAATGTTTGAGAGTGAATTATCATTTTCTAGAGTGAAATTCAAAAGAGTTACTCGCTGTAGATCACATGAACTAAACATTGTTACAACTGAATTGTGATGCGCCTGCATCAGTGACGTATAGGGTAGCGCATTAACACTATGGGTAAAATCAAATGTGCATGAGCCATGTTTGATTATACGTCACACATATGATGAGGAACAACTATGACCAACATAAACAAACATGACACGCCACGTCAGCATTGAAAGTAGGCCTAGGGCATACTTTTGCAATGAATACCCAATTAAACATGGAAGAAACAAAATTTTACATGGCTGGAGAGTGAGTCACCATTTTTTTTCTCACTCAAAATCACTGTTGGTTGTGTGGTTGTGAAGGTCACTCGTGATTTTCCCACCAATAGTTACCAAAGAACGTAAAGGACTCTGCAAGCCTTGTAACATTTAAATCTGAATACTTGAAGTTTGTAAGAAATACAAGAACTGAGCGTACGAAATAGCTGATTATACTTGTAAGTATTCTACTGTGTTTATAAAACCGTTACTGCATTGTACTGATGTTGTTGAGGGCCTTGGGGAAGATTAGGAATTAACTTGAGGAATTAACTTGTTAATTCCTAACCAAGGGGACCACTCTCAGCCATGTAAGATTCTCTGTAGATCTCCATATTGTATTTGTGTCTTTTTGCCCAGAACCACTTCCTAGTAGTCAATATCCTATTCCGCAGTTCGAACTCTTTACTCTCCATAAGCTAACCTGTCCCTGTCTAACCTGTATATATATGGAATTACTATTGTCTATATTGCACACGTTCCTCTGTAAAATTTTGACATAGGCTGTATCAGCCCAAATAAATTAAAGGGTCTTCAGCGGGTAACAACTCAACATGTTTCGGAGCCTTTTACCCATTGGGTATGGCTTCTCCTCCCCCCCCCCCCATATCTTGATTATCCATTTCAGTGCCAAGTTGAACAGGGAATTAACAACTTTCCTGTACAAAGTGTGCTGAGGAAAGCAGTGGATCTAGACCTTTCTTATCTTACTCTGGAAGTACAGGTACACTCACGTTTGGTACTCGAACGAAAGGTCCCTTCATGTGGAATCTAAAATCTGGATTCGCCAGAATTCAGATGACCACACCTTTTGTTGTGTGATAAGCACTGCAATATGTAAAATTTGCTCACTACGATTGACATCTTTCCCCTTTCATTTACCATTTGCATGAACGTGTAGTTTAAATAATGCACGAATCACACATTTAAATTTATCCCTCCCCCCCCCCCAAAAAAAGAGCTTTCATAAACCAGTTGTGGTTGTGGCATTCCCTGACAGGTTTTGCTTCCAACGCTCTGCTGTCAAGCAAGATCTAGCTTATCAAAAAACAAAAATTTAAACACATTAAAAATTACTTATCAAAACAGACCTCAAACTTGTCAGTTCAAATTCTGAATTTATATAATAAATTGACCACGGGTGGACTAACAATTATACACATTTTATCATTTCAGTAAAACTACATTTACATTTTTTTATATAACTTCCTTCCCATGCACACATATAACTTTAACCTACAGGTAATTAGCTGAGGAATCTTAACATGCACTAACAAATAGTCAGCACGTTGTGTTCAAAAGATCTGACAAAATTGGCTTACATAATACCACCACAGTACATGTATAATGCCTTGGTTACCTGACTGGCTCATTTTAATGATGTTTCCAGCAACATTGATATATACCACCATCCAAAAGACTACTTTACCGTAGTCCATGTTTCTGAAAGGTCTGTTGCAAACCATCAGATTATAAATGCTCACGAATCCACTTTGATGAGCTATCATCCCAAATTTGACAGGTTTTTGTTCTGGTCAGTGCAGTGCTAAAGTGGGTAATAACAGCATAAACAAGCTGACGCTGACGCTAGCCAGATCTCCTGCCCAGGTAACTATACTACAATGCTTTCGGTCTTGAGAGACCACCCCAAGGAACAATGCCAGGCTTTAAAGGTCATATTTGACAGGCTCTGTACTAGTATGTTCTTGCTTTTATACTGCTTAATTTTTTGTAAGGACTAGGAATCTTGAGAGAGCATTTTTGTATGATTAACTTAATTTCATGTTTTACCATGATTACTATACATATGAACAGTTAGGTATTTGGTAAAGCTAGCATATTCGATACCCCACTTTTGATCTCAGACATCATGATTATTGTACATAATATGAACTGTTTAGGTATTTGGTAAAGCTGGCCTATTTTTATATATCATTTTATGATCTCAGACAGCATGATTATTACATATGAATACTTAAGTATTTGGTATGCCAGCGGTTTTTGTGTGTGTGTGTGCGTGTGTGTTTTTTTTTTTTTTATTTATTTATTTTTTTTTTTTTTTTTTATTTTTTCTTATTATTATTCTTACTTTACCATTTTTTTCCCTCCGTTTCTGTATCATTAATTGTATGTACATATATTAGGCGCCCAGCTAGATGAGTTGTAACTCCTCTGGGAGCCCTCATACCATTGTTACCTGTAATTTATGTATGTTATGTGAAAATAAAGTTCATTCATTCATTCATTCAACTGGAAGCATGGAATTACATGTACATAGAGGGTGCCCTGACAGAAGCAATATCTGGAGTGGAATTGTCAACATATTCTCAATGAGAGAATCTGAAAGAAAAGAATTAATACTTTGCCAGAAAAGATGTCTAGACAGACAGACGGACGGACAGATGGCAAATACATGTACATCAAAAAGCACATCTAGCAGGAAAGGACTACAAGCCATATAAATTTCAAATAGCTAAATGTAGTAGTTTTGGAGAAATGGCCCGGAAACACTTCTCAGACCTTTAACGAACAACACTAATTAACTAACAAAGGATAACAATTAGCCACACAAAACCATGAAAAGGCACATCTAGCAGGTAAAGACTACAACCACAAATATTTCAGATTGCTAAGTGTAATAGGTTTGGAGAAATGACCCGAAAACAATGCTTGGATGGAGAGACGGCCGCCATTACATGTACATGTACCACATCTCCCTCTGATGCAAACTTCGTGGGCGAGAGATAACAAACATTACTGTCAAGTGTCCCCATTTTACCTACATGTAAGGTCTCCCACTTTTCAAACATATATTTTAGATCTTTTCCTGTGAAAAAGTTGGCTTAACTTGCATGATCTTCCCATAAAAATTCATTACCTTAAAACTTTAAAACCTCTCCCTCCCCCTTCCTACCATATAGTAGGAGCTAACAATCTTTACGTTGGTTGGTAAAGGTTGTTAGCTGGTAAGAACAATAGAAATACAAACCATATTTGACCAGTGTGATGAGTTTGTCCCCGGTGTTGGAGGGCATTAGGTTGCACATCTGCATCATCAGTTGGTTCAGGATGTTGATATGCCAGGAAACACTCCCAGAAAATGTGAGTACAAGTTAAGGTCAGTAGTATCGAGGGTCAAACCTTTGTGAGATGTACTGCATCATGATAAATTTTCCCGAGGTATGAATATTCCCCTTTTTTTTTTTGCATGATGAATTCATTTGGGGATATTTGACTGGGGAATTGTTTTTCACACAGACGTCTGAATCCAAACTGGACTCAATTCCTGTAAACATTTTTTTTTTTGGGGGGGGGGGGGGTAAATCAACACGAAATGCTCTACGGTGTAAATGATTATACAAAAATCCACTTTCTTTCTGATATTTGTAGTGACATGATCATACTTTTAGTAATATGACCAAAAACACACACAAAAAAGTTAATACCCAGAAAAGAGTATGTTACATGTACCATATCCTTTACAGTACTGTTACATAATTCAAGTTCATTGATGAAGAAAAATTCTTGGGGACCTTCATATATCACTGTGCAATCACAATAATGAAATTCAATCCATCGTAAAAAAAATTACATTTTGTTGCATTAGATCAGTTGCACCATCACAGGTTGATACAGGGAAGACTTTCACAGTTTATTCATTCAATATTTGAAAAACCTCTTACTACTTATTTGCCCTTTGCATATACATGTACATGTACTATATTCATTTTATCAAGGGCATGTCCCAGTTTTTCTCTCAAAAGAAGTCTTAATTTTCATTGATAAATTATATTTTCATGCTTAATTTTGTCCATTATCTGCATTTTCAGCCGCATGATGTAATTTACTTTTGCCATTAGGGCACCAGGTACTTAATGAATTATGGTAATCCAAATAACATCTTTTTTATTTTATCTCCAGTTTGCAAAGGATTAGCCATACCATGAAGCCTTGTTGGACTGTATCATTTATGTGGCCGGCAATAGTCTCTTAGCCTGGCTAGGAACTACACATATCCATAAAACTTCATGAAAATTGGGAACATCCTGTCTAATACGAAATGGACAAATAGGCAGATTTCTTCCTTTTTTACCAACCCAAAGGCTCACCTTCAAGAAACAGGAAAAGCTTTCATTTGCAACTGTATATACATGTATCTTCTCTACTATTTGGTGACAATAACATTGCAGGACACAACTTAGTAAGTTTTTTGTAAATACAATGCATGTCACAAAAGATTATTTTCACCCATGAAAGACAAAAACAAAAACAAACAAACAAAAAACCCACCGTGATTTGGTGAAAAGGATATTGGTCGGCCAGCTGAATGATCTTGCTGACCAGGTCAGCCTGGAAGTGCTGGTCATTGGCTTTGACCAGGAAGTCGATTAGGTGACCACATATGACCTCCAAGTTGACCTTATTTGTAATATTATACAAAAGATCCAGCGTCTGTAATGAATGAAGACACACACAAAATATATATCATGTATATTAATTGTTGATGCAGAGTGCACCGTAGGGCATGAAATGTATGTGTTTTAATTAACATGACAGTGGATAATGGCTGAGCTCCAGTCAATTTGTTGGACTATCAGGGTTACAAAACAGGATTTAACCCTGACGGTCCCAAGGCCATTTAATTAGCATGCAACTTTTTTCCATAAAAACAATTACCAGAAATGATCCAGCATCGTGACCGCAGTCTGCTTTTTTTCAGTTCATTAACAGTACAATAGGCAGTGAGTCAACTGCTTTCCTCGGCACCACCAAGTCACATTTTACCCAGAGTGTGCCATGGGAAAAAGATGCCTCAGTTTCAAGTGGGTTAACAAGGAATTATGATTAAATCTGTATCCACAATGAGGCAGAGTTGTTACATATCAGGTACTCAATCAACCCAGTTATTGCTTGTCGCAAAAGATGGAATACACAGGCGTAAAGCATTGTAATACAAGAAGATGGCTAGACTGCAGTCTGACATTGATTTAGTGGACCTGTTGGGGGGACAAAGAAAAAATCTGGTGTCCTGCTCATCTGCTGAAACGATTTTGTCAATCCGATACGCCTAATCATGGGATCCAATACATTCTATTACATTGTGCATATGCTCGACTGTATGTATGCATTTCCCTGTGAAAACTATGGATAAAGCAGTGTATTGTATTTCATAAGTGCCAAGTAGAGGTACAAAATCCTACTCTTTCTGAATCACTCACTCAATCACCTGAACTGATAGAAATCAAAGGTCAGAAGTGGGATGTGCCGACCCAGTCTACGTGTGTAAATCACAATCTTTTCGAGTGTCACTGGTTTCACTATCAGGGTTATTTCTGCTGACACTGATCAACTGCTTTTTTGGTGGATAGGCAGTGGTTCTATCAAATTGAAAAGTCCACTAAATGGATGTCAAACTGTATTTCTTTCACACAAGAACTCGTTTTAGTATCCTCGCCAGTGTACATGTATGAGTGTACATGTATGTCTGTGTTTGACTAACCTTCCTCTTAATGGTGTGATCTTCATGCTCCAGACAATCAATTACTGTGGCCTGGTGTTCTGTGGCATATCCACTGCTTACTTGTACCAAGGAGGTAAGAGCTTTGAGACCTTTGGGGGGGAAAAAGGAAAAAATAAGATTATTCCACTTATTTTGTCTGTATTATCTCCCTCCCCGTTTTTATCTGAGGTAAAATGTTTGCAATTTTTATGTTCAAACAGAAAATATGAAAATACATGTATGCTTTCTCAGGGAAGGTGGGAGAGGGGAGGATATGAAACAGTTCCTCTTTTTCTAAATATCCAATACAAGTATCTTCATGCATCAATTTAATTTCATCACGTATAAATATGATTACCAAAAAAAAAAAAAAAAAAAAAATTCATTTTATTATATGTACATGTACGTACTTCTTCTTTCTGAATGTATGGCATAGAAAACCTTCATCATTTTAATAACACAAGTTTGTTGTTTAACTGTTCTTACAACCTCAAAAACTTGTACAAAATAACAATACTACTGTGGCATAACTTGGAGTGTATTTGTCATTACAAAAATAAAAACTAACATTTAGTACTATTCTTTGCTGATCTAGCAGGTTTCCCTAATTCACACACGCACACATAAAATTTACTGGTTTTGCAGTTTCAAATGAAGTTTACCTAGATATTTGAGGCTGTTATTTTTGGCAGACAGGAACTTGCCCACGCACTTGGCTGCATGGTCCACCAATGCAGGGTGGGGTTGCATGGCAGCTATTGTCTCCAGGCACTCATAGATGACAGCTGTTAACATCAGGCACAATGTTCATCACATACATTTGACAGCTGTTAACATCAGGCACAATGTTCATCACATACATTTGACAGCTGTTAACATCAGGCACAATGTTCATCACATACATTTGACAGCTGTTAACATCAGGCACAATTGTTCATCACATATATTTGACAGCTGTTAACATCAGGCACAATTGTTCATCACATACATTTGGCTTCCAAACGTATCAACATTTACTGAAACAGTAGTTTTATAAATCTTTAACTTGTAACTGTCCCAGTGCTAATCTAACAGATTTGCTCTCATGTGAACTGTAATGACGATTCCAGATCAACATTCCTAGTAAAATTACTTTTCATTCAGGTATCAGCCTGTAGTTCCTGTGGCAAGAAAGCCTGTGTCAACAGCTTTCCTTGTTTCACTTAGCGTGCACCAAAGAAAGCTGTTGACCAAGTTTCCACCTTAGCATTGAAGTGGGGGTTAAGTTGGTTTCCCGCTATAATTCACTCGGAAAACAAATATACATGTGCATGTACCTTTTGCGGCCACATTTCCCTGGACACTGCATTCAGATGGCAGTCTATTCTTTTTGGTCAATTTACTTGCATCTTAAGACCACCTGCTGTATGTGACCTTTAGCTTGGCACAATGGATGGTCTTAAATGGAGTATATTTTTTTTTTTCATTTCATTTCAATATTTGCTTGATAGATGCACTTTTTTTCGGTTTTGAATTCATTGATATTTTGTAACAGGTTCTGCTCAGTGATGGAGAAGGCACACAGTTGACTGACCTAGACCTATACGTGTGGTGGGGTCCGTCCTCTGCAGCACATCCTTCAAGACACTGTAGACCTCGTCCGCACTGTTGCTGAATAATAAAACAGGGTCACACAACATGAATTGCCTTGTTTTGCATGGACAAAATTTTCCCCTTTATACAGTATGCCCATTTTTGCAGTCTTAAACCCAAACTTTAACTCCACCCCCACCCCCCAGCAATTAAAATACATGTAAATGCAGATTTCTCAATTTCATTCCAGAAAACAGATCCGTGTGCACTGAATTACATTCCTTCACATACAAATTCAAAATCATTTTGTCATCAGAGGTTAAAAAAGCATTAAAAGATAGTCCCCTGGTTTTCCAGTATATTCAAATTTACAGATTACCCCCACCCCCACAACATGTGCTAAATATAGGTACTTTATTATCCTAAGAATTAAAACCAGCAATGAAATTCAATAAACAATGAGAACCTATGATGCAAATTAAACTGTGCATATACATACACTGTATGTTGTTAATCTTGTAAAGCAGTGGCATATATTAAAAGCATGGGAGCTTTCAGATCATGATCAAGTGATCCATTAATTATTCTTATGTTGGTCGTTGATGCATGTATCCTCACATGTACATAGTTTTCACAGGTTGTGCATTCTTTATGACCCTTGTACATCCCGAGTGTTCCAATGTGCAATATAAAAAGAAGAATTTATTCTGAGTAGAACCCCCTTTTATTCTCCAATTTCTGTAAAATATAGTAAAGTGCCCTGTTGTAAGGTGAACAGATAGTGAATAGATATTTAGAACAATCAATCCGATCATGGATTATTCTTTTGTACACACACACAGGAACTCACACGTGTATATATATATATATATATGCTATTGGTAAGATCAAACCTAACACCATCAATGAACAAAATTTTAAAGATTAACTGAACAAATCAGGGTGTGACACTGAGGTAGGATGGAATACCTTTGTTGTAAGACTCCAAACTTTGCCAGCAGTTTTAAAATCTGTATCTGCAGCCAGGGTGCCGGGACATGATGATATTCAAAGTCTTTGGGCAACCTACGATTCATTACTTGCTGCAGGATATTGACAAGAGTGGGCACCAGGTGGAGCTGCTTGCTAGGGTCCTCCTGTCACAAAAACATCATACTGAACATCATCAAAATCAACATAATATTCAAACACACTTCCACTTTCCAAGACCATTTAAAACGTTTTTCCTGATACCAAAACATACTGAGGAGATGCATGGATATGACGAGTGTGTGCACTTGGATCAAAGACTTTCATATATACATTTAAAGGGTTTGACTGAGATGCTCATGTGTGCAAGTTAACATGTAAATATTATATAATTATGGATTTTACAGGGGATAAACATAATGTCATATTAGACAGAAAATCCAGCACTGACACAGGCAAAGTAAAAATCAATTTTGGTTTATCTGCTCAACTCCAACATCATGCATGTCTATCCCATGAATAGTGTGCAATGTTTTCTGGAATAATTAGTTTCACATACAAGTACATGCTGTCTCTCATTTTTTTTCTTACTGATGTTTGAAAATATTTTGAATGAAACGGCAGAGTTTTGGATTTCTAGTGAACATCATCCCATTACATAATGGGCATATTCTGTGTATACCAAGGGAACGCCACTGGTGAGCCTTGCTATCACAATGCATACTTTCCAATCTGGAGCAGTTTGTTCTCAGATTATTTAACAAGGACCAATACTGACCATTACAAAAATTTGTTTTCACAACTGTCTAATAAAAGAAAATTGCTGACGGATTAATATATGTATGAGTTTCTGCTCCTTAATGTACATTAAGATGGGTGCATCTCTTTGGAGTTTATTTTTATGGAGTCAAATTGTAACTCTGTGTGGCACAGATATCAGTTATGTATGTTGCTCTTAACAGACACACTACAACATATTTGAAAGCATTTGTACTTTGTTCATTATCACAGAGCTATTCTTTCAAAGCCAATACCGTATCCCCTGATTGAATTTAAAGTAAGTTACATCTGCTGAAAATGTATATTTAAACGATGGATTTATGTACTTTTGATATTTTTTTATTCTATATTATATTTCTTTCATTTGTTTGTCAATAGGGCCCAAATAAGCTGTCAGGACATTCTCTACCGCAAGGTGTCACCCGTAACTTAACCCTTTGTCAGTGAAAGACAGTGGGACAAGTGTACTGTGCTTGCCGGGTATCAAACTACAAACAAATTTAAAGTGTTTTGTGGTATGTATTGGTATTCTCTTGTGTATGCAATCACTTGAAGGTGAGAAACTGCTGTGCTTGGCTGGCTCTTTGCAAAGGAGTTATTTGATGCCTTGTGAAGAGACTGTACTAGCAACCTCAATTAGTGCTACTTGCACTGAGAAATCAAGGTACATGTGAAACGTCATGACCTTGGTTGCAGTACAAGAACATTTCACTCGGAGCGGTATCTTCAGCTGAAGTGTGCACCACATGAAACCCTGTGGCGCAAAGAAAATCATATACCGAATGTACCATTCAATGTGCAGCTATGTAAACTTATTTAAGATGGTATGCTGGAGATCTTAAAGTAAATTTTACCTGGATGAGATCATGGTAAATCTGGAGTCCTGCCCACATGACTCCGGGATCCTTATCACAAAGTGCTTTTGGGAAATGGTGTTCCACATGTTCCACCATGCTTGGCGCCTTGCATCGAAATCGATGAAGACACATCACTGCTTTCTTCCTCACAATATCTCTGTGCCAATGAGACGAAGAAAAAAAAAAAACAAGAAGAAACAGAATCACATTCAGAGCAAATTCCTTGGTAACTATCTTAAGTCTTCTACAAATAGATACCATTCTGTTCTCCACCAAGTTACGTGACATTAGCGATATTATATATACATGTAGTCCTAATGACATTTAACAACTTGAATGTAAAGTGTATAAGATGGTGTGAATACAATTTTACAATCTGATTAAAAATGAATCAACAAAACTAAATGGGGGTGGGGGCGGGGGGGGGGGGGGGGGGGGGGGGGGGGGGGGAGGAAAAAGAGGACCATAAAGGGTCCTTTTGCTCAGCTGATTTTGATTGCACTGACTGATAGCTGTTGGAATTCACAGTACGGAATTTGTCAAGTTTGTGAAAATACATGGGCAAGAAGTACCCACAACGCTGCCTGCTTTTTCTGTGTATGTACAACTGTTGGTTCAGCAAATGCCCTGGCTGCTAGGTAATTAACGCTACTTTTGGGAACCTACTGCTGTGGTTGGTCCCATTTGAGGTTTTCTACCTGCCACTGTGGTCCTGGTCTGAAGCCAAATCAAATTGCACATCACAGACAACATAATTGGCTCTCGCCAGACAGCAGGCACCCAGCTAACAGGTATATTAGGCTGTGCCCTCTCCGGATAATCTCATCAACTGCACATTTATACCCAAATATCAAGAGTCACTATCTGTGAAATATTACATTACAACCACAGCATCATGCACTCACACCATGATTTCAGTCACAACGGGACACTGTGGCAGTTCACGAACGATGGAAGCAATCAAAATGAGTCTAGCATCAAACAAGTGTTAACCCTTCCCCCCCCCCCTCCCTTGAATTAAGACTGAGTTAACACTTAGTGCCCGAGGCATGCCAAGGAAAGCTGTTGACCTGGGGCATGTGATCTTGATAGATCTCATCTGCAATTCTCAGTTAATTTGTTTTTCATTACTGTTGAAATTAGTTGAAAACACTGAAGCAGACCACATTTGACCACCAGCCGGTTTGGGCTGGTTTAAGGGGGGAAACGGTTAACTAAATGAGCAGACAAAACAGAGCAAATAGTCACCAAGAGACAACTATTGTCCCACACATCTCGACCTGACTTGGTGTCATCATGGGACTGCTGAGGGACTGAGCACATTCATCATACAGTTTGTGGATAATACACCTTTTTCCATGCCATAAACCAGGGCTGTGCTGATCTGCATAACAAACATTGCTGCCCTTTTCAAGCCTATGTTTTTTTAAACTGTTCATTCTCCAAATTATGGAAAACCATACATGCTGCTCATAGGTCGACCAGTTCAACAAGATGGGTTTGCTTAATGCGTGAGCTTTGCCTTTTGTATCTGAATGCCCCGTCATATGGGCATGCAGAAATAAGTGAACAGCTTCAAAGGTAAAAACTAGTTTCTATTGTACACAAATGTGTCAATATGTTAGTACTAATAATTATACCGGAAAGATGAATTTGATATAAAACTTTAGCATTAGACAAAGCAAGTGACCTCATCTTCCATGAAATTGGGGCCAAATGGCTCAATGAACTGTAGCTGGTAAATCCAATATTTCTTGCCCATCAAGTTTAACTCTTTAAGTGCCAAATTTTTCACTGAGTCAACAGCTTTTCTCAGCACTGCGCATTGGGTGCAATGCACCCAATGCCCAGCGAGAAAAGCTGTTGACCTGGGGTATTCTCTCTGGAACTATGGGCATGCTGGTGCTTGAATAAAAGGTCTTTTACAAAGAATACAAATCTGAGATCATAATGATAATTCAGACTAGTTTGATTTTAGTAGATCGACTTAAGACTTGATTGGCACTGAAAGAGTTAAAATTCTGTTCAAGGAGGGGTGGTGTTTGAACACACTGCATGATCTGGAATTGCAAATCAAGTCCTTCATGCCCTGAAGTACACAATATCTGCCCGAAGGTTGCGAGAACATTTTACTTTTGATGTGTTGAAAAAACTCACATAATTGCTTGCAGCAGATGTTGCCATTGAGAATATGAGCTTAGTTTAAATTTTCAGAATGGATTTCATTTGAGATGAAATGTACTTATGTCTTTCCTGTCTGTGAGCTACCAACTCATCTGCTTGTGCATGTATTTAGGTGAGCAAAGCATGCACTTGTTGTAGTGGCAATTTTTTTTTCTTATTCTTCATATGTCATTAGTATAAATCACTAAAATCAAGGATTGGTTTGACCAGCAGAATTACCCAGTGCACTGTACTTATGAAAAAGTACTTGCAAACATGATGCAAACTGTATTAGTCTTATCTAGATATTAAATCTTTCTCTTTACTTGGGATGTGTAAGTTTTTCTTCCACCAGAGGCAGCAATGCCGGAATCATCTCTGTGCTGATGAGTTGACAAATTGCTGTTAAGGCCACACACACCTCCAAGATGTTGGTGCTCTTCAGATCCTAAACACACCACCAAAAATACATCACTAGGACACATTCATGTAAAAAGTTACAGGGATCAAACTGAACTGCAGTTTGGTTAGCAAAAATCCAAGATTCACAACAGCATATGTTGTAACTTTGATACAGATGTAATTTGTGGCATTGCTCTAGGTTCAATCCCTGATCTGCCTACCCATTTTATTGCCTATATATATATATATATATATATATATATATATATATATATATATATATATATATATATATATATATATATATACATACATACATACATACATACATACATACATACATACATACATACATACATACATACATACATACATACATACATACATACATACATACATACATACATACATACATACATATATATATATATATATATATATATATATATATATATATATGTTGTAACCAGCATGATTGTTCTATTACTCATTTCATTATATCTCAACAGACAATGATTATCATAAGGCTTAGGCATTTTATGTCACATCATAACACACAGTACCCATATGTTATATCACATATAATTCTCTATGTTGTTACTACCATATTCATCTTTTTAATTGCACACTCCCAAATAAGCACACCTCCCATTTTTTGTAAAATAAAGAACCCTGAAAATATCCCATAGTTCTCAAACAAGTTGTAAAATTCATTATTGCCCTTAGGATCTACATTTTCATAGTGCACTGTGCACCTATTAAGATGAATACGGTATGTGCAATTTTTCAACAGTACATATATTTTCCAAATTACACAAGCATATAAAACCGGGGTAGTGTTTGCAAGCATATTAAACTGTTCCCTTTATCTTTGGACACATACATTGTTCTTTTTTGTGTTCTACTAGGCCATAACCTGTAGATAAACCTCATGACTTCCACAATGACAAAATACTGTTCAACATATTCTGTTTTAAAACCTCATGACTTCCACAATGACAAAATACTGTTCAACATATTCTGTTTTGCCTTTTATGTACTCTGCATCTCTGTTAAACAACTGAGGTTGGCAACGTATAACATTCTTTAATTCTGTCTCAAAACAATATTATGCATGCTTGTATCTTGATCATTCCTATCAGGCTATGTTATATTAAGATTAACCGCCTCTTGCCTTCTGCCCAAGTATATTAATCTTCCATAAATCCATATACATGTATGTGTATATATTTGTACAGAGCAGAGAATTTAATCCCGTGATAAATACATTTATGAATGACAAATTTATGGCAATTCTATACTTGCAAAATCCTACCTTTTGTATGGTATTTATCAGCAACATTACCAACTCATGGTTCTCATGAAGAAATATTGAACAGGTCAAGTACCCTGGAAATAAAGCATTATGGCACTATGTTTCAGCATGATGTAACAGACATAGACATACTTTTGAATTTTTTACAGAATAGTTCTCTTAACTTGAAATCTATTGATCCTACGAAGTTAAAATGTTCCTTCATTAAACCAACAGAGAAACCTTTATTTATATATGTTTAATGTAAACATGGTAAATTACAGTGTTTATGAATTTGATCGAAGGAAGTATCGTGTATGCACACAATACATGACACATCGACAGGAGTCACTGACAGTGCCAGATATCACGTTTCAGAACGTTTGAAATTGAAGTATTCCAACTAGCACAATGCACACTCAAGTGATCTTGAATCAAGTCTAGGGCTGACTTCCCTGCCATTTGATTGTGCTTGTGCAGGTCAGGACATTCTGGGTTTCAAATCCAGTTTGAAACATATGTAATGCTTCCAGGCACATGTATATATATGTTGGTCTGAAAGAGTGAATGGGTAAATGAATATCTAACACAGAATTTGCAAACTTAGAATTTTCATGATACTCTGCCACTCACTGTCATGATTACTTACATGTACGTGCAATTATAATGCTGTCACTTCTTCCTACAAATGAATTCTCTGTGGTTACCTGTAACTTAAGGAAAGGCCATGGCATGGATGGGAACAAATTTATACAAACCGACTCGTTTTTCCAAAAGAGTTCCTCTTTGGGCCAATTTGATAGCATGAATGTAAGCAAATGACACATCGTAGCCCAACATATGACAGTACACCAGACGGACCAGATACTCTCGCATTTGGTGCTGCAGCGAAACCAAATATACAAAATATATTTATAATTGTCACACAATAACATAAAAAAAATATATATATATAAAAAGCACCTATATGAACGTCTTTTTGGCAACAACTAAAGAGGGGTTTTTTTTGTAGCAATGGAGGATTTAAGAAAAAAAAAGTAGTAAATTGGTTTTCATGGGACAGCCTTTCCAAACTACACGTGATTTCTGTTGAAAATACCAGAATGTGGGAGACATCTGGCAAAGACAGAAAATTTGACAAGTATGAAACACATCTACATGTCTGGTTTACTCAACTTAATAAAGACAATTTATTTAAAGCTGTGCAGATACGGCAATTGTAACTTGTCCAGCTTACATCAAAGTACATGGTTTTGCTTGAACAATTGGATGAAAAACGGCTGCATATATACGGATTTATGAGCACTGAGACACATGAAACAGGGAATATACTAAACCTTTGGTTAATTTCTTATAATATTTTTTTAAAATCTTACAATGCCTACCCCCTCTGACACACACCCACTCCCACCCACCCACCCACCCATCCCCCACACAGGCACAGAATAGTTGTAGATAGTGCCACGGAGTCCCATATTTCCTTGTGATCAAAATTTAACTTTGAAACATAAATTAAATGTCATGAACTAGTAGTTATACCATATTAAAAACACACGTATAAATTTACGAAATAAATGAGTCCCTAATTTTGGACCTGAGCTGAATTTTGAACATTATATCAAAGTATAGAACCATAAAAGAGGCCTTAATATCTAGAATATTTAGCTTTAGCCTTACTTTCACTTTTTTCTGATCACAGTAAGGTGGGGGGGGGGGGGTCACTTATGCAAGCATGAACACTTAAAGGCAAATTTAATTACCAATCAAAATTGAATGTGCCCAATCTTGTGAATATATTTTTCACATGTTTATAACTTTATGACAGGATTCAAATGCTGGAGAATCACATGTACACTCTTGCAAGAAATACTGTATGTTTATACAAAAGCATCCTTACCCCAGATATATCAGGTTGAGCCAGTCTTTGTTTCTGCATTGAGACTTCTCTCTTGATAAACTGTTCTTCCTCCTGTCACATGTAAAATACACACTTACCTTAACCTTTAAAGTACTAATCACGGCTATAGTCATTTTTCCATTACTGTTAAACATGTAATGGTTAAAAGATTATAATTCCTCGTGAAGATACCTTTCATTTGAATACCAGCAAGCCTAGTCTAAGCCAAAAAGTAGTCTTAGTCAACAGCTTTCCTCGGGACACTTTGTGTACATTGCACGCAAAGTGTCCCGAGGAGAGCTATTGACTCCGTTTTAAATCAGCGCTTTAAGGTTAAAGCACACAGTATTCCATGGTTCTGATATGCAAGTTAATGCAGTATACATTGGATACAAGCTACTTTTAAACTGCTGCATCAACCAAGTTGCATGAGGATGAATTTTGTCAAGTATGAATCCGCAGTGAAGTGAAGCATGATTTTGTATTGTTTTGTAGAGAAATTTAGATAGCCGTACTACACACACTTTCAAGTTCAACATTCACATTACATACATGCAAACTTTATTACACATACACTGAAATACATAAGTAAGGTTCAAGTATACAAGAAAAAGTACCTTTCTTGCTATCATACACAACTAGCTAAAAGCTAATTACATTTTCTACTGCAAGAAAAAAAAAGAAAATCCCTTGCTAGGTTTAGTGTTATCCTCGAGCTGCAAAACACACATTTACATAGTTCAATAACAGCCTGGTAACTAATGTGTTGATTTCCACTGTGACCTGTCATGAGAAACACAAATTATTCTTCCAGTACATGTGTGAGAATAATATAACTGTATTGTTGTCGGTCATTATCAAGTTTGTTTTTATAGCAAAAATCTTCTTTTTTTTTATGATATGTCCTCCCTTGTTGAAAATCATGATTTTTGTCTTGCTTTGGTTAACATTCAGTTTGCATTGGTCATAGTACAGTCGTAGTTTGAGCAGAGCCTGTATGTAGCAAGCGCTGCCACTGCCATGGATTTCTTTTTTGCACCTTCAAATATATAATTTTTTTCCCATTAGTACATAAGAAAAGACAAACCATAATTAAAAAAGAAATTAATTTCAATTTGCCAAATTAATTATGAGCATTTAGCGTTATTCTGGTGCTGACTGGCATTTTTGGCATAAAACAGTGGCATGCTTTATGGCAAATGCTTGTAAATAGAGGAAGCCAAATCCTCATTTCCCAAATCCAAATTAAGTTTAATATATGTTTATATAAACCTTATGGCTGGGGAAAATGATTCTGGTCAATAACCCTGAATTTTGATAAATTGTGGACAGTGGTAACGGGTGCCCAAACTTTATACTGGGCCTTTTTCTTCATTTTAAAAATTGTTCATACCATGTTGAGAGGAAAAAAAATATTCAGAGGAATTCAAGCCTTTTAGTGAAGTTTAAGGGATGACTTTGTACTGGGCCTTTTTATCGAAAATACCACATTGAGAAAACAAAATTATTGTGAGGTAATTCAAGCCTCTAAGTGGGGTGATGTCTGGTATTATTATTTCCCTTCCTGCATCTGGCAATACAGCTGGGAATGCTGACTAATATATTGCTTATATGACTTTGTGGAACCATGCAGTTTCATGTAACCATGAAGCTGTAATTGTGGGAAAAGCCCACTCTTATGGTATAGGGACAAGAAATTGTGAAGAACATGACTCACAGTCACATAGTGTTGCCAGCTTCAAGAAACGGAACCAGCAGAGAAGCATTCCAGAAACATGACTTTTTTTATGACAATTCAGCACTTAAATATTTTTCCCACACACACATTACATAAAAAATTAATCAGTTGCTTCCATTTAAATAAAAAAATGCAATATAAGAATATTGTACAGTTTGTTCTTTGAAGACATGTTACAATATCTATAGACATTTCTAACCTGGCATTTTGGTCCAATCAATGCATGTCACAAAAGACCAGTGCTGGCACCAAGTGAAATTCAATTCATCCAACATGACATGAGCCAACATATGCCATGGTGCATGCTCGGTGCATGTCTGCAAGGCATGAATGAGCCAGGCTGCGAAAGTGGCCTAGCAAGGTGCAAACGAACTTGGCAACGGGATGGCTTCTCCCACTTCTTTTGGGTTATACCAATTTCACATTAGTTTCATGATGTAACTGTATATTACTATCCATTGTATGACGGCAGGTTGAAATATGTGTACATCTCCGCTACCAAGAAAACAGATTTGTTTACCTCCATTTCTCTTTTCCCAACCCAAATCCAACATTCTTTGAAGCCAGTGGTTAATCTCTGTGTACACACTCTCAACCAGCTTGTTTCTCATTTTCACTTCATATCTCAGAGGTGTGAATTTTTGGAAATTCCATGCAAATGCCCATCTCCAAACTGAGTTTGGCTGCACTAAGACCCCAAAAGAACCTCATGAAAGGTTCGGTAAAACTTGTAATGACAGGTCCATTGAAGATAGGAAGCATTTTTTTCTTCACTGTAAACAATAAACCCAGAAGAGATGCTCAATGTTTAATTCCTTGGCCTGCTTCATGAACTTTAACCATGTAAGCAATCAAGAAAAGTTTTTTGTCCTATCTCGGAGGTGACACTGAGGTTTTGAAATACATGTATGTTATTCAAATATATATGTTGATTCCTGCTTGTCCTCATGCACTGCTACTCAGACACAGGCTTAAATGGGTGAAAACTAACAAACTTTGAAAGCATGTCTGCCTACCCCCTTTTCACATCAGACTTGAATGCCCTTGGAGCCCTATCTGTCACACATCGAATGGCCACTGTTCAACAAACCTGTGGAAACCATTCTTAGTCTTGGTAGTTTTTTTTTTGTTATGAATACATATGTGTATGTACCAGACATGAGACTGAGCAAGGAAAAAACTCCCTGAGAGTATCATATAAAGTACTCATCCTCAGTGAAAAACAACATTTGAGAAGGGGAAAAATGTAACTTTCTTTAGAAGTTCAACCAGAAATCCAGGAATTTCTGTAAGTCCACGACACAAAATTCCCTGCAATCCTGGAATTCCCTGAACAGGCTCATCCCTGATGTACTGTGTTTTTATTGCCCTTTACTTGTGCTGTGTTTGTATTTGGATCAATTCCCTGTGTGTAATATTTTTACCTAGCTTGTACTGTCTTTAGGAACATGTCTAATTGTACTAGATTTCATGCCAAACAAAAACTTGAAACAGCTGTCTGTGCCCACTTTTCTTTGCTCCCTGATTGTGTACAAATTAGATGCCCATGTACAAGATGTGGATGTGATTTCAATAAGTGAGGGAAATATCCTGGGAATGGTAAAAACACAGAATGAGATGGGGAAATGTATACTGAGAGCACCACCATGTACAGCAACAGAAGCAGTCCTACGAGAGTTAGGATGGAATAAAATCACAGACAGAACTGCCAAAGCAAAGCTAAAGTACTGGTGGTATTTTCTTGTACAAGCAGTGAGTGAAGACAGGTGGTGCAGGAAAGTTTACAATGAAGTACAGGAACAAACAAGATGGGTCAAAGACATAAATAAGTTAGCAGAGAGATATGAATTGAAAGAAAATGATGAGGTTGATGATTGGAAAGTGTATATAGGTAAGACTGTTACAGAGGGCTGGAAGTGGACTGGAAAAGAGGAGACAGGGAGAAGAGTACATTAAAAGTGTACAAGGTACTAGAAAAGCCAAAGAAAAGTGTGTGTTGGGATGGAGGGAAGGGATCCAGGTTTCTTTTTCAAAGTAGGGGGCAGGAGTGATCAATCTAAAAAAGACAAAACAGAAGTGGACAACAGATAGTAATGGAAAATGTAAGGTATTTACACAAGAGGCAGACGAGACAGTGGATCGCTGGCTGTTGTGGTGTGATGCATATACAAAGATAAGAGAAGAATTTTTCAGAAAGTGGCACAGGGAAGACTATAATAACAAGGGTCTAGAAAAGGTTCAGTGTTTAGAGGAAGAGGAGCATGCAGCATGGGTTTAAGGTTTGAAGGGTGGCTTTCTGGGAGGCAGGAAAGGTACTAAAAGTGTACAGGACTACCTGGTAGGGTGCTGGGAGAAAAGAAATGAATTGATACGAGTTAGATAGCAACAGGGTAAATAAGAATTAATTTCACAGTGCAGGGAGCAAAGGGAATGGTGGTAGCTCTTAAAAGGGCTTTTTTTTTTGAGGCGGGGGGGGGGGGGGGGCTGCAAGCGATGAGTATAGGGGGATATATGCAGGACCAGGGGCTGACCGCAGCTGTGAGAAAGTGTGTGGTGGACCCTTTGCCTCGGCTCTGGTCCTGGAAAACTTGGCAGCACAAGAGGATAAGAATAACCATGGTTTCCTCAGCCTAATCCACTTTTTTACTGGGCCACCTGTGTCACACAGGACAACAGCACAAAGGCAGAGAGCCACAGCACTAATAGTCTATTATTATTAAGTTCACTTTCTGACGGCCTCTTTTTATAATCAGTGTGTCAGTTTAACATTGATATATTTTTTTAAAATTAACATGATCACCATATTTACACTTCCATTTCAAATGAACAGCAAGGGGCGAAGTTAATCAGAGCTCCTTATCTATTGGGAAGTGCTATCTCATTGAATAGGCCTATGACTTTATGTAGGTTGAGTTACTCCACTTACAGAATGTTGTTTGAAGTTTGTGCCAGTGCAGATCCCTGCATTGCTGCAGCCAAAGCTTGCAAGGGGAAATTGAGGTGGAGACCATCCTGCGAAATAGGCCCTAGCCTCTTAAAGTATACTATAAATAAGCCGAGTATCTTTAGTACTTTATTGAAGTCAAGACTTTAGTACATGCTTTACTTTAGGCAGCTGGCCCTGAGCTGAGGAGACGGTACTGGTTAACAATTAATTTGAGAACACCCTTGTTATTCAAAATCATTACGGTTGGTAACCCGAAAGTTACACACTATTGTGTGATTGCCATACGATGTAACGAGATTTAAGTAATCATTTGGTCTTAATCCAGATTAAATATACATGGATCAAAACGAATGACTCACGTATTTGGATTTGACATTTCCAAGGATGTTTACAAAACTCTCAAATGCTTTGGAGGCTGCCCCTGTCGTATTTCCACCAAGTCCGCTGGAAATTAAACTTGGTATGGAAGCCAGCGTCTTTTCAACAATATCCGACATTTTTTCTGTTTGTCAATCTGCATTCACACGCTGAATTCATTCATTTTGCAGAATTCATTTGCTCATCCTAGGCAATAGGAAGCTCTCTCACAGCGACATTTTCAATGAAGCATTGTGGGTAGTTGATTTTAGTTCCTTAATTTGACACTAGATGTCAGCATCATACTATCGTGCTCGACATGAGGAAACTAGGTTTGACGTGGGACCTTGCAATGTAACATATAAGCTACTAAACTGCAAAATATATTTGCTTTACATCAAATCTATGTCTTATAATTTTGCACATTTTGATAACAACAAAAAATTTGCCTAAATATAACACATAGAATAGAATAGAAATTTTATTGACACAACCTAAAAGTAATAGTAATACAAAGGTATAGTCTAAGTGGCCAAGCTGTATATAAATTCACACAAAAGACATGCAGAGATTCAAGGGAGGCTTCACATTATCACTAATTGACAGGTGCAACCCAGTGTAATTGTTAAAAACGCAGTTTGTTGCACCTTTTCTCAAAAATTGAATTGATATATTTAATGACTAGTGCTCGAACTATGTCATTCCCATCTCCCATGGTCATGATAAATTTAAACTTACTATTATCATCCATCTGTGGATTGCAATAAGACTGCACATCATGTATATTAGCCAAATCTATATAGAACTTGTGTCTTTCATTCTGTAAGACACTACAATGCAGAATAAAGTGGAATTCATCCTCAATTTTGTTAGAGTCGCACAATTTACAAAAACGTTGGTCTACAGGTGTGGAAGGGCGAGTGTACCTTCCAGTTTCAATGGCCAAAGTGTGTGCACTTAATCTTAGTTTAGTGAAATTTTTTCTTTGTTTTACAGACATATTCTGACGTAGGTAATATTCAATTTCGAAACCAAATTTAAATTTGCAGTAGGTTCGCAATTTGTTAAAGTTGTTGTGCTGACCATTAATTAGATTTAACCACTGTTGCTTATATATAGACTGCAGATTTTCTCGCAGTATTTTAACAGTACGTTGGGGATTGTTCCCTTCGAGATTAAACCATGTCTCCTGCATACCTACACAATCAAGTATTTTTTAACATGTTTAACCCAACTATTATTGTCATTCATTAGTAGCACATAATTCTCAAGCAGTATTTTATACACCAAGGAGTTCTGGTCACTATTTTGAATGTGCAACCAATATTTGATAGCTTTGCAAATAGACTCAATTAGTACTGAGAAACTCCCTAGTTCACCCCTGACTGCCGCATTTGAGGCTTTCCTGTGTACACCAAGAAGACACTTGCAAAAACTGACATGCAAACTCTCAGCAGGAGGTTTGTCACAAAGTGATAATAGGTTGTCACCATTAAATTTTTCATGTAAAATACACTCCACACCTGACTACCATAAGAAGCTATTGGTAGTGTTAGTGACTTGAAAAGTTTGGTAGCAAGATTTATATTATTGTTTACTTGATATTGGCGTAATTTAGATATGGCTTTTTTTTCCTGGTCTTTCAAGCATATCAATTTATTTTGGAGAAAGATATTCAATATTGAAGTCTTGTGTGTTGACTTAGTTAATTAGCATAAACTGTTTATTAAATACATGCATAGATCAACATATGTTTTGAAGTTGGAATGGTATCTCTGTACAGTTTTAAAGATACGTGTTCCCATCAATATCCAATACGTCAATTTTGTATATTTGCCAAAATATGCATATATAATAATCTGACAATTTTCAGTCATTTTCCATTGTAGACGTCCATGGAACAAACACTGAAACTGAACTTGGAATGGCACCTGTATCTATGAAAGATGTTACACGTAACCATCAGTATTCTAAATGTACATGTAGTATCAAAATTGCCAATGCATACTGAATTTTACTCCTCTGGTATACAGTGGGTTTAGGGGGACCTACACATCAAAATGAGGGAGCATACTGAAACCGCCAGTTAGAATGCTGGAGAAATTTTACTCAGGCCACATTCAGTATTTCTCAAGCCAAGGGAAGATACAGCGTTTTAACTGAAACAGCACTGAAATACAGTATATCACCTTTCTTTTCATTAGCCAATGAGAATGCTTCTTTTTTTTTTTTTGTCACCCTAACAACCAGCCACACTAGCCTCTTGAGCCTGTACCCTCCCTCGACCCTTCAGATCTTGGGGGGGGGGGGGGGATACAGGGTACAGGCTACCATGGGATCCATGCAGGCAAGGATACTGAATCGGGCAAAGGATAACCTCCAATTCCACACTTTAACTTTGTATGTTGGTCGAAATTTACATCAAGTATTATCTGTATTTTTGGTCACTGTTCATTCGATGTGCAATACTTCGAACTTGGAATGGCCTATGTCCATGCTGGTTGTGAAGACATTCAATGCTAATTTTGAAGCGTCAAAGCCAAAGGGCAGAAATTTGTAGATTTAAATTCTTTAACTGTGGGAATGTGCCCAATAGAAGCGCACCCCCAACAAACATTTTAGTAGCACAACAGTAAAGTCCTACGAAGTCGACTATGTTGGAAGCTATAGACGACTGAAAATTTGAAGGGCTCTAATTTGAATAACATTTAATTCTGTTAAGCTTCACACCTTGAGACCGTTTGCGTCACTTCCGTGAATGTATCAGTGTTTACCGCATTCACCATTATCACGCTGGGACGTTGGATTATTATGAATATTGAGTTATTTTTAGGGGGTACTACTTCCACTACCACTACTACTGCTACTACTACTACTACTACTACTACTACTACTACTACTACTGCTACTATTTAAGACTGATTGGTGGACTTATTTGCATCAGATCAGTCCACGAGCTGGAAACCTGGCCAACCCCTTTTCGCAGCGCAGTCTTAACGGAAAGCTTATTGGATTGAACTGAATTGAAACGAAATTTATTTTCACTTAAGTATATACAAAGTCAATTGATAACTACAAAAGAAGATTTGCTTCGAAGCAAATCTTTTTATCTGCCTCCAAAACTTGCATGAGTTTAAACGTTCCAACATTAGTTTGTGGTTTATTGGATGTGACTTCAGCACAAACCTATGAATTTAATTGGAAATGGCATCTCTACCCATATTAGTTTTGAAGATATTCAACATTTAGATATAATGATACAATCTCCGAGTGCCCTAATTAGAATAAATTACAATTCTACCAAATTTGCTTTGTGGTTCATAGGATGCGCCTACAGCACAAATCTATGACTTGGAAGTTGGAATGGTACCTCTACCTATAATAGTTTTGAATATATTCAACATTTCAACTTTTTAAGTGCCCTTAATTAGCATAGATTAAATTTATAGAACTTTCGTTAGTCGCTCTTTGGATGCGCCCACAGAACTAATCTATGAATTAAAGTTGCAAATGCACCTGTACCTATAATACTTTTGAAGATATTCAAATTTAAATTTTAAAATGGCCCCAAATTTGTGTAGTTTTCGAAATATTGACGCTTCCTAATAAAAAGGTAGGCCTTTATGTACAGAATAATAATCATACTAAATTTGGAGTTTCTAGGTTTAATATTGTCGAGGAAAACTGTCACACAAAAATAAACAAATTAATTAATAAATGACGGAAGAAAGAAAGAAAGAAAGAAAGAAAGAAAGAAAGAAAGAAAGAAAGAAAGAAAGAAAGAAAGAAAGAAAGAAAGAAAGAAAGAAAGAAAGAAAGAAAGAAAGAAAGAAAGAAAGAAAGAAAGAAAGAAAGAAAGAAAGAAAGAAAGAAAGAAAGAAAGAAAGAAAGAAAGAAAGGTGGTGAAGGCTCCCAGAATAGTGCAACTCATCGAGCCTGGCGCCTGAGTAATATTCAAATTTCCTACAGAAGCGTGTCAAGAAAAAGTAATGACAATGGATCTAATATATCACATGAGGTCTATGATCAAATACTGTAGGCCTAAGTACATTAAATTTTACACTGGTTTAAGGATTAGCATTTCTGTTTGTTTGTTGTTTGTTTGCTTTTTGTTTTTGTTTTGTTTGTTTGTTTGTTTTTGGGTTTTTTTTTTTTTTTGCTTGCTTTTTTATCTGTTGCTTTTGATATGATGAGGTATACACAGAGCTCTATATAGGTAACATAATATAAGAAATAAAAAAGTGACATAAAACTAGGCCTATGCTAATATTATAATACAATTGGAATTCAAAGATACAAGATTTGGTTAGATTTTGTTAATATTATCTTTTAAACTCTGCACTTTGTGATACAAGTCTGGGAGAGCTTTGTTTTGTGTTTCATTCTACAAATGGGGTCCTATAAATTGGTTGAGCTTTTATCATGATTTTTTTACACGGGGCAGGCAAAGATTTGCAGCTGGGCAAGTATTTTTTTTCATATTACAAACTAGTACGGGTGAAGTTATTAATGTATATGGAAGATAGGTTTCCAATTACCTGTGTATGTACAAAACTGACTATGGAATAGTAGCAACTATAAACCATACATTGGATGAAATCTGTACTTTGCCATTTTTGATGAGAGAAAAAAAAAGCACACGATGTGTCTGACGATAGAGACTCCCAGAATTTTGTTGTAACTAGGAAGGCACTTCAATACAAAGGCATTAGCCCTCTGATTGTTGAATGTGGGTGGGAGGAGACTAAAAGCTTGGGAATGACTTGACATCAACACGAAACTATCCATTAGCTTAGCCCTGTTAGACCGAGTTTGAGGTCATGTAGTTTTGGATGTAAACAGTAATTTGTAAATGCGTGGATATTGTACTTTGCACGAATATATTTATACATGTATTTTGTAAAGCCAATGAAAGAACAGCATCCAGACGAATAGATTATAGACTTCTCGAACAAAAGATTCAAAAATACCCCCCCCCCCCCCAAAAAGAAAAATATGTGTGAAAAGTTGTTTATACTTCACGTAAGTTCCTCAATTGGAATGGCCAAGCAATGAACTTGGCCTTTTTACAAAGTAAAATAAATTGTGGTGTTTTGAATTTTTTTCGTTCTGGTAAACCGTATTATTTCATTAGAGGGATATGATTATTTATGCGCTCCCTCCTGATCATTTTTCTCCACTCAAGTTTATTCCGTTTGATTACATTTTTGTAACCCGGTACCTGACTTGTGTGAATGTAGCAATGTTTGTGTCATTCACCATCATGATGGTATGATGTTTTATGATGCAATGTAATATCACATGACATAATGTGATACATGGATATTATTTTCTCCGCCGAATAAAACATTCTAAACGGTTGTTTTTGTGGACTTCTTTGTATCAAACCACCGGGGACCAGGTCAACTTCTTTCCTCGACGCACTATTTGAGCGTTTAAGTTGTTATGAACGACATATTAACATTGCTGAGCAAAGAAAAGATCACGATATTATGACACTGGACATTTAAAAAAAAAAAGAAGAAGAAGAAGAAGAAGAAGAAGAAGAAGAAGAAGAAGAAGAAGAAGAAGAAGAAGAAGAAGAAGAAGAAGAAGAAGAAGAAGAAGAAGAAGAAGAAGAAGAAGAAGAAGAAGAAGAAGAAGAGTTGTATCCCAAAAAGAAGAAGAAAAGTTGTATCCCAAGATATGAATAATAGCTCCTTTACGGTTGAGATGAGCTTGAAGTTGAAAGGGAAAATATGTCGTCTGTAAAGGGTTATATTATGATTAGGTACTGTAAATTGCTTTGATTTCGCTGTATTCTTATTTTCGCTTATTTCGCTGATGGCACAAAACCGTGAAAATAAAAACAGTGAAATAGTATTTTTACATTGTTTGAATGGGAATTATGTTCAAAACAGTGAAATTAAAACTGCAGTGAAATGTCAAAAATACAAAAACCGTGAAAATTTATACACGCGAAAATAAAGCAATTTACAGTATACGATTTGACGACTGCCGTTGGGAGCAAGATCTAAACATTATTTTCTGTCTTTGTTCACAAATAATTTCACATTTTATTGAACATCCTCAAAAGATCCACTAATTATTGAGAAAAGGATATGCCCTCAGAACTCTTGTTTGAAATTTTATTATGGTGATACTTCATCTTTTTTAATCAAAATTGGCATTACTATCCACTTCCAAGGCCTTATATTTTAAAACTAATGAGAGAACAACATCCAGGTGAATCGAGTTAATACTTCTCGTACAAAATATGGAAGGTAATAATAATAATAATAATAATAATAATAATAATAATAATTAGTTCGGCTCCCGATACATCACTTGAAAGGATCAAATAGGAAAAAGAAGGGAAACAAAAAACTCCCCGACGGGGAATTGAACCCCGGTCTCCCGCGTGACAGGCGGGGATACTAACCACTATACTATCGAGGATGTATATGTTGTAATGGCGTACGCAAGTGCGTATGAATATGTATACTGAACCCCAATGAAAAGTATCCACATAAAAAAATTAACACATTAATTTTGTAAGTTACTAAGTACTGTGTGTGCATATATGCATGGTTTGGAGCCTACATCAGGGTCATTCAGGACAACTTTTTAACTTTTGCTGGGTTGTTACATAATGCATGTGACTTTTGTGCACCGAATATGGCTTCTGACCACCACTCCTATTGGATGGCTAAAATGACCTGATGTTTTCAGTGGGTTTAAAAAGGGATGTTCAGCCAAGAAAAAAGCCAGTGGTCTCAGGTGTGTTGAGGCGATCATGCCGCGTCTGAGCCAAGGTCAAAGACACCATGCTTTGGGGCTTGCAGAGGGTGGAGTCCCAATCACTCAAATCGCACAAAGAATGGGGTGTACTCGGCGCACCATCCAACGACTAATTGAACGGCAACAAGAAACTGGATCCATAGATGATCGGCCTAGGCCTGGCCGAGAAAGACTGACAACACCTGGCCAAGACCGTCACATCCGGCTGATGCACCTGCGAGACCGTTTCCGTACAGCAGCCCAAACAGCCCGTGAGAATCAAGGGGTGAATCACCGTCCTGTCAGCAGTTCTACTGTGGAGAGGCGACTGAGGAGCAGTGGCCTAACAGCCAGAAGACCTTACAGGGGTAACCTGCTGACCCAACCCAGAAGAGAAAGACGACTGCAGTGGTGTAGAGCACACTCCAGGTGGACTCGCCAGCAGTGGAATACCGTCCTTTTTACTGACGAGTCCCGTTTTTGTGTCAGCAGAGCAGATGGCAGAGAACGTGTGTGGCGCCGGACTGGGGAGAGATATGCAGATGCCTGTGTCCGTCAGGCAGATCGATGGGGTGGACCCTCTGTCATGGTGTGGGCAGGCATCAGCAACCGCTACCGGACACCCCTAGTGGTCATTCAAGGGATCCTCAATGCTAGGCGGTACATTGATGAGGTGCTGGAGCCGCACATGGTCCCATTTATGGAGCAGCATCAAGATCTGGCGATCTTTCAGCAGGACAATGCACGTGCACACTCTGCAAGATTAACAATGAACTTTCTCAATGAGAACAACATCAATGTCATGGAATGGCCAGCGTTCTCACCCGATCTGAGCCCTATTGAACATTTGTGGGATCAGTTAGGCCAAGGTATTCAACGGAGGACACCTAGGCCTACTACCCGAAACCAGCTGATCCAAGCTCTGCAGGAAGAATGGAATAATGTTCCCCAACACAGAATTCAAACCCTGGTCAGCAGTATGCGCCGCAGATGTATAGCATGTGTTGATGCTCGAGGTGGCCACATCCCATATTGAACAGAAAAATTTGTGTGACTTTCAATTAGGGCAGTTAATGACATTTTTTGCCTGTAAGTGACGTTAATGTCGGTAGAGCGTGACATTATTTTTACGCCAGAAAAGTGAATGCTTTGTTAAGTTCTAAGCACGTCTAGGTATGAAATGTTTCAAGTATAAACAATAAAATACTTCAAAATTGGCATGTGGATACTTTTCATTGGGGTACAGTATAATAATAATAATAATAATAATAATAATAATAATAATAATAATAATAATAATAACAACAACAAGAAGAAGAAGAACAACAACTGTGGGTAAGTTCGGGTTCCGATACATGACTTGAAAGGATCAAATAGGAAAAAGAAGGGAAACAAAAAACTCCCCGACGGGGAATTGAACCCCGGTCTCCCGCGTGACAGGCGGAGATACTAACCACTATACTATCGAGGACGTATACGTATTAATAGCGTACGCATGTGCATATGAATATGTATGATCTGCTGTTGTAAAATGGAGTGGTCATTTTTCTCATGCAGGCATATTTTCCGTTAATAGAGACACCCGTCAGGGTAGTATTCTTCCTCCTGCGCTTTTCAGTATTTTCATTGATGGTTTACTAGCAGCTAGAACTAGCAGAATCGGGACACGAAGTAATGATAGGCAATTATAAGATTTAGTAGCTGCGCTTTTGCAGATAATATTTCCATCATGTCGATATGAATAGCATTAGTACTATCATAGGTAGATCACATAAAAAAAACTTAATTTGAATTAACAGCTTTATATTGTTACTATCATGTTGGTCATGTTTAGAGAAAATCAGAACTGTTTGAAGTTTCCAAATATGTTGATAAGAACCCGAGATATTGATTTTTTTTTTTTAAATCCTGTATTTCATACATTTTATCCTCAATTTGCCATTATATGTCATTATAAAGACTGTGACCAATCATGGGTTTCCTTCCCTGCAGTGAAAACCCTGAATTTTGTGCTATCTTTGAATCAGCATAACTTCTTTGATTTTCCAGCCAGATGGATAAAATGAAAAAACAGCATGATAATTATTATCTTCTCACTTACAGACACAGCTCTATACCAATGATACCACAGGCTGGATTAAGCTGATCAGGGTGAAGGCCTTTGCCATTTGGCATTGCTAATGATAGTCTATCATTAGCAATGCCAAATTGCAAAGGCCTTCAACATTTTCTAGAGACTAGACATTTGTGAAAAATATGCAAAAAAAAAACCCACAAAAAAATGGGCTTTTAATTTTAGTACAAAGAAACCAAAATGCAATGTATGACATTGGCGAAAATAATTGTCACCACTTACGTTTACCCTTGGAGCTGAGAAACTAGAATGTGTCGATAAAATAGAAGTACTAGATATGTTGGGTTGTTTGTTTGTTTTTTTTCAAATGGTTTTAATGCAAAGCCAAGGACCATGTAGAATCTCGCATCAGTAAATGCAGAAGAACGTTCTGTGGTCATTCCCAATGTGGCATGATATATCCGGGTCTTTCGACCGATACTATAATAGTAAAAGTTATCTTTGCCTGTGGAAAAGTAGGTGTCAACCGTCAGTTAACACTTTTATACGGGCTGGGATATCTTGCGTTACATGATAAACGAATGGAGTCAATAGTTCAACTCGACTCGGTCCAAGGTTCAGTGATAAAACAATGTACACGTGTATGGGTCTTGGCAAACATCTCATCACTCAAAACTTTTGCCCATGCGTATTAAGCCTGTTATTGTTAAACAATTATTGAAGGAGCGTGTTACTATACTTACTAACCTACTATGTCCATGTGGCGTTGACACTCCAGGTCGTGCGTGCCCTTACCAATACAATTTATTTATTATCTGTTTGCAAATTACATGTCCCTCGGAAAGCTCTATCCTGAAACACTACTGCAAAGGGGTGTGATGCAGGGTATCTCTGTTGTTCAAACCATTTTTTATTACAATAAAACTAGATATATGTATATTTCTGCGAATGACGGTAACGGGTATAGACAATAGTAGGCCTAGATTCTTGGAGTTGCCTGATAAGTCGCGAGCAGTTTCTGAAGCCATGCAGCGATAATGAACACGTTGTCATCACTTTTAACACGTTCTTTTTAATTGTATAACTATATAATATTAGTTTGGGTGCAACAGGTCAACTTTCATTGGACGTACTTTTAGCTATTCATAACAATTAATATTATTATACCTCGGGCATTAATCTAGTGTTCTCATTGGCTACGTGGGCGTGTGACAGTGTTTTGACTGTTAACCGCAAGAAAATAATATATATATATACTGGTACTGTAAATTTATAATTTCGTTTGATTGAATTTTCCGAAATAACTTATTGGTCCCGCAATTAAATTTTTCCCCCTCCCCAATTCAAAATAATGCACTTCCCTTTCGGAACCTTTAGTAAGAGGCAAAAGGCAGAAGAAGTGTTTCTTCCTACTTGATAAACACTTTTTACTCCAAACCACGAGATCTTTCCTGCAAATGAGAAAACTTTACTGAGAATACTTGTTTTCCTTTTTTTATAGTGTGGTGCAAGGAAAGAAAACAAAAAATCTTTGATTAAAAAATTGACATCACTTTGGCAAACACAGGGCACCTTTCCAACTATTCCCATCAAACTATACCCACCCCATTTAAAAACGATAAAATTGCCATATAATACAAAATTGAGTCTAAAATATGCATCTCACACAGTCAATTTTTCATTTTTTACAGAGTAATTTTTCCTTCTATGCTGACCAAACTCCGTCTGATCATGGAATCAGAGGATATACACGGAGATTGGTCTGTAACTGTTTAGCAGGCAAGCAGTAAATTTATCTATGGCATTTTACATATCTGAAACCACGCTCAGAGCAGAAAGAACAGGGTGTAGGCATTATCAAGAAGCCTGACTATGCAGGAGAAAGGGCTTGTCAGTCAGACTGCGCCTGCCCTTCCTTGCATCCATCATTATTTATAAAGGTCGGTATTAGAGTAATTTTGTCATCACAAAAGGATTTTAAAATAACTTCGAATGCCGACTTCATTTCCAGATTATATGTTTCTGATCACGTGTGCTGTAATGACTGTGGTTGATGATGCGATTGAACAAGAAATTCCAACTAGAGGGCTGCGTGAACAGCCCATGCTCAGCTCATCTAAGCTTGTCTCACAAAATCAAGGATGCAACTGAATAGACCCGTGTTGAGCTTTAGCTGAGTGCATGACATTTCGAAGTGTTTCTAAGCCGGACGACTGAGCCTCCTAAAGTTCAGCCTGGTCAGCTGAGCTGAAAATCGCAGCGCCACCTGGTGAACAAGTTAAGAACTTCGAGTCTCTAGGAGTATTCCTATGTGATATCAAAGCAATTGGGGGAGCGATTTAGGAGAATAAGATTTTTTTAAAGATGGATTTTATGGATGGATGGATGGATGGATGGATGAATGGATGTTTATTGGGACAGGTGAACACAGAAATACATATCGGCAGATTTAACCTTCCCGTTATGCAACATTGTCAAGCCTTTTCTGGATAAATCTGCAATTTAAGTCTTTTGTTTTTTTGGAGCAATATACAAGCAATACTCAAACAACTGTAGCTTTGCTGCAATTAAGATATTTTCGGGAAATAATATCACAATTTTCATAAAATAGTTTGTTTGTTTGATTATATTTTTCTCCATATTCATGGCCCCCAGAATTTGTGACAGTGGTAAATCTACGAGATGGTAACTTTCAATTTTGCATAAACTGCTTAATTATTATATAAAAGAGTTAATTTGCGTAAATCTGTATTTTTTTAGGCTTTCACCTGCCAAATTCTTTGTACATTCTCTTGAAAATTACACTAGAGTAAAAAACCTTTTGTAGTAAAGTAGAAAAATTATAGCTGGCAAGTGACGTAGGGTCTATCTACTCTTATTTCTCGATTTTTTCCTGGGTGAGTGTCGGACTATCAGCATGCCAGGAGGCTGCCATTTGGACACTTCCGTCACCATTATACCGGTAATAATACAAATATAAAAATTTTTGATGTGCCCCGGAAATTTGATACACATTGTAAGCTTTCGTTTAGACATAATAATACGCTTGCATTCTATTTCCAGTTACTGGAGACAGGATGTTGAGGAGTCAACCTTATCGATATTGCACTAGGAGCCCAGAAAATGTCTTACAGAAAGTTTGAGTGCAAATAAAGTCTTACATCCTCTTACCAAATTCTGGTAAGACACGGTAAGATGCTTTTCCCATGCTTCTGGACAAGGAGAAAGTGGTAAGAGGGAGTAAGATGTGCTTCAGACATGGCCAAAGGTCATTAATTTTGTTATGAGGGAGTAAAACATGCTTGTTATGTAACAGGATGGGAGGAGAAAATCAAATACTTGGCAATATAAAAGTAAGATGCCGTAAGGCGTTCTTGGGGTACTTCACAGAGATTTCTTATCACCAGGTTTGAACTCTGCTAGAGGGCTAAATAGGTCAATTAGATTATGATGTTAGAACAAAAGTGGAAGAGGATGAAGCACACTGCAGGTCCAGTTAAGAAAGAACATTGTATACAAGTGTGCATCCTCATCTCATACCCATAATTCATGTTTTTTCTTGTTTATTTATTTATTTATTTATTTATTTATTTATTTATTTATTTATTTATTTATTTATTTATTTATTTAATTTATTATATTTGCGTTTGTGTCTTTTGACTTTTCTTGACTTTTTCTCATAAACCATAATTTCTGACAGCTTCAGACTTATTGGGAATGTAAATGGACATTATCTCTACCAAATTTGTTCTCTAGATGGTGGTGCTATCATTTAACAAACGAGCAAAAGTTCGGTAAGACGGTCAGCAACAGTGATGACGGACTTTGACAAAGATGACATCGATATCATCCTGAAGTTCACAGGACCACTTCAGTCTGCACATACAAGGTCAGCTGAACGCAGGACTGTCACAGTCCTCTTGTTGTTATGCTAGTATGAAGTGGAACTAGGATTATACTTGATAAAATAAATTCGTTATTTTGATCATGATTTGAGATGGAACGTACAAATTTACAACAAACATAGGCTGGGCAAATGGTCAAATTTTGAATGAACAGGACATAATTTTTAAAGTGAAGCCCAGGGAGACTTCCTGCGTTTGCATTCTATTTCCAGTAACTGGTGATAGGACTTCTTGACCAGACCTTCAATAACAAAGGAAGTCAATCATCGTGCGTAACATGTTTTGGTGTTTTACATTTTTTGACCGTTGACAACGCTCCCCCCCCCCCCCCCGTCCCACCGCCATCTGACGATGTTGTAATCATATGGACCCCATATGTTGCGAGAGATTTATATTTGTGGCACACCCCAATTTCCTGCCCCCCCCCCCCCCGCCCAGAAACGATGGAACCCCTCCAGAGGTTCTTTCGGTTTTGTTAATTTTGACTTCAGTGACCTTAAAAGGTCAACCTGACATATAAGCTTATATCTTGGCAACTCGGGTCTCTCTTCATTTAAAATGTAACGACACCAGAACTGTGCATCAGTGTAGACTTTCAAATGAAAACAATAATGGTGATGTTATAGTAATGTGACCTTGGATATTATTCTTCAGGTCACATGACCATTCAGTCGTCCATCCAGACAAAAGTATGATGGCATGAGACGACACTGCGTGGAACAGCCGAGACCCAAATTAGGGAGGGGTGGGGGTGGTGGTTCTGCACGTTTGCTGCAAAAACAGACTCTGTTGTGATATTGCCATGCGATAGCCACTGTACTCCATGAAGCCCTTAGAATTATCGTAGACCAAGATTTTGTCCTATATCAAACGGAATTTACCATAGATGTTACAATAATGGGAAACTAGAAAAAAATTTGCTTCACAGCAAATCTGTCTGGGTGCCTTAAAAATGAGAAGTCTGAAATGCTAGACTTTTCCATTGTTCAACATAATCTAAATTTCGTGCATTATGCTGATTTGCATAAATTAGAATGCTATAACTTTTGTTCTTGGTTCATTGGATATGGCCATGTCACAAACTTATAAAGTTTGAATGACACCATTATCTGTAATAGTTTTGAAGCTATTGAAAGACTTTTAATTTTGCGTATTTGCCTAATTTGCAGAAATTAAAAGCCTACATCTTTGGTATATGGTTCATCGGATGCAGCTATGTCGTATGCCTACAAATTGAGGTCGGAATATTACCTGTATGTGTATTAGTTTTGAAGTTATTAAAGATTTAAATTTCTTGTATTCATCTTATTTGCATAAATTGAAATTTTACTATTTTGGATTATGGTTCATTGAATGCAACTATGTCATAAACCCAAAAATTGAAAATGGAATGCACCCTCTATCTATAATAGTTTTTGAAGCTATTCAAGATTTCAAATTTTGCATATCAGCCTAATTTGCATAAATTAAAAATCCTATAACTTTGGTTCATGGGTCACTGGATGTGGCTTAGTTTCAATGTCCCTTATTAGCAAAGTTGAAATTCTCCAAATTTCATTTACTATCTATTATATTGGCAGGTGTCACAGACCTATATGTGCCCATTCAAATTTTGTGTCTATCTGCAATAGTTTGGAAGATATGGAGCTTTTAAATTTTAGAAAGGCCCTAATTTTTGCATAATTTTAGCAATGTCGATTATTCCAAATCAGATAGTTAACTTCCCTACTAGCTCTATTACCATGCCAAGTTTAAACATTGTAGCTTGCACGGTGTGTGAGAAAAGCTCCAGACAAATTATGTGATGGAAATGAAGAAAGAAAGAACTTATGAAAGAAAAATGTCTGGGATGGCACCCAGAAAATAAAGAGGGGGAGGGATAGCGAGAGGGAGGGAGAGAGAGAGCCCAGTCATCACCTCTTTCAAATTTTTATGGCACAGTAATTCATCACATGTAGTTCCCTGTTCAAGGTGATGCTATTTTTGCCTGTTTAGCAGACCCGGGGCCTTGACAATAGATCTTATGCACGGTCGCCATTTTGAATAAATTAGCGCAATGTTGGGAAATTGCATTCTGGGATTAATTGTAGTACGCTGCTGAGATCAGTCTGAGGGCTGCATTGATATTAGATAGCTCGCCGTGATAAGTTTCACTCGTTGTTTAGCGAGTTTTTTCACTAATATGGTCGGACAAATGTAACATATATTTGGTTTCTGAAGGTGTAGTATAGAAACTATCTTGTCTCAAAAAACAGTGTGGAAAATTTAAGTCTGTAAGGGGGAAAAATAAGTTAAAGTTAAGGATATCCTTGAGGCTTGAGCAAATATCAATTCACTGTGGTGTTTTTTGTTTGCTTGCATACCTACTTTCTCATCTTTTTCTTTCGCTTGTGGGTAGTTTTTTTATTTTTCCCTTCTTTTTCTCCTTTTTTCCCGAGTTAACTGTTGCGTTTCGATCGTACTTTAAGAAGCGTGATTTTCTTTGACGCGGAGGTCTGCCTTTCAGTGAGAAATAATCCCTGGACAAAATGAACATAAAAATGCAACTGAGAGACCGCATCCATCTGGTTGAGCGCGGGTTTCAATGATCTTTCAATGAGGGGAAACCGCAAACTCGTGGACACATCGAACATAGCCAAATGTAATTTTTGGTGCGCTTACTGTCAAATAAAAGGCACAATAATACTAACGACAACTTGCACAAACTTCAACAGTTTCTCTTCAAATCAAGAACGTACACTTGCGTTAAGACATCCCTTTGGTAATCAAAAGGTTTGAAAGACATACACAAAGGAACAAGCGTACGTGCAAGACACATTTTGCTCCTGCAAACACTCTATATTTTTGGTTGTTTGTGTGTGTGTGTGTGTGTGTTTCTCTTGGTTGAAACGTATTTTATTTCTCAAAATACATGTACGAGTGGGGAGCCAGCAACGCCTATACGAGCCCATCCCTTGTGCGGATATCGATGCAGCTTTGTACATTTAAGCGTGTTGCACATCTTTGCAATGTACATGTGTATTATTTCAGGGACCCTGAGCCACCAGCCACATACAAAAATGTCCCGACAGTTATCCAAGCAGGAAAGTGCTGCCTTGACCAACCTGCCTCCCATCTTCCTACACACACACAGTTGTGCAAACAAACAAGCATGTCCAGTGCTGAGACAGACCCCATCGGGCTCAGTGAAAAGCACAGTATTGAGGCAGGCTTGCATATTCAGTGGACCCTGTCTACAACCTGATCTTCAGCCAATCATCAGTGAGCAGAACTATTTTGTAGCCACACTGGACCCACACATGCAGTTCCCTTAACAGGGTTTGTAGGGTGATTATGAGCTTTTTTACACAAAAAGTATTGGGTGATGATTGTTCCATTAAATACTTCAACATGAATCTGACTTGACATCATATATAATTCATGATGACAGTCTTAATTATTTTGTGTCAATGTAACAAATCACTTTATATTAAACACATTGTGCCCCCTTTCTCCCCTTCCACAAAAATATATTCAGACAAATAACATGGCAAAAAAACTTCAAACTTGCCACATTTAGTTGCACTTCTAGAACTAGAAAGAAAGAAAGAAAGAAAGAAAGAAAGAAAGAAAGAAAGAAAGGAAGGAAGGAAGGAAGGAAGGGAAGGGACAGGAAGGAAGGGAAGGGAAGGGAAAGGAAGGGAAGGGAAAGGAAGGAAGGAAGGAAGGAAAGAAAGAAAGAAAGAATTCTTTGAAAAACAAAATGTCTGGGTTGCCACCCAGAAATAAAAAGAAGTGGGACGTCAGAGGAAGCTGGACAGTAAGGCGGCTGCTCCAAATTTCCTCCTGCCATAGACCCCAAATAAGGCCAACACCCCTGGCCGATGCTTTTAAACTTCACACGTGGACAGCTACATCCAGTCGCTCTACCGCGAGCCGCTGATCCTAAGGGGACGGTCATTATTTACGGGGAGGGGGGTGGGCAAAAAATTACACATGCTCCTAATAGGGATGTCATCAAATTGTGAATCAGTATAACAGTCATACAACAATAACTGGTATAAGGCTTGGGGGGGGGGGGGGCACAAAATTCTGTAGACCTGCGGGGGGGGGGGGCACGAAAACTATGAATATACGCCGTCCCAATATCCCGAGCCCCCCCCCCCCCCGTAAATAATGACCGCCCCTTTAATCGTAGAGCACCAGTGAATCTTAAATATTAGGTACATGCTTACACTTTACTTTGAGCAACGCTTCCATAATATGAGAAATAAAACAGGCAGCTTTAATTAAATTTTTAAGTTAAACACTTTAATAGTTCACATAATTTATCATCATGAATATGCACCCTTTTTATTGATAACAAAAAACTGTATCTATCAAGGCATCACGGAATATTTTTACTTTTTAATACATTTTACGTTTTATCATGCGTTAATTTTTCATCGGAATACCCGTCTCTGTTGGAAATTAAAAGATTAATTTTGTACTTTGAAGAGTTTGCTATTAGGACCAACGTATCTCTGCACCCATACTGCCATAACGTACCTGCCTGGATATGCGGCCGTACCTGTGATGCTGTAAAATGCTTATCCAACCTAAAGCACATCGCCCACCAAGTATATAAAATGGGGAAAAATCTCAAATATGTTTGTGGAATATGGGCTTTGGCAGCCATATTTTCATGCTGAAGGGGCAATATGTTAAACTTTAAAGTGCAATGACCCTCCAAAAAAAAAAAAATAATGATAATAAAGTACCATCAAACTTGTGCGTGGTTGACGGTGTGAATCTGTGTTTTATATATACACTGAATCCTCCCCCCCCCCCCCAATAATAATAATAATAATAATAATAATAATAATAATAATAATAATAATAATAATAATAATAATAATAATAATAATAATAATAATAATAATAATCTGGTATTTATTGAGTGATAATTTCTGTGGAAATAACCAATGTTTGTTAAAGAAAAGGGCACCCACAAATGCGCCTTCTAGTGCCAAATTATTTGATACTCTTCCGTGTTGAAGGTGCAGATATATATATGCAAAACTATTCGAAACTTTGACCACCCATAAATATTTATACAATCATTCTCGCTGTTTTTATAGAATGAATTTCGGTAATGTTGAAAATTGAATTTGATATTTTGCCTCAAATCCTCATTTTTTCCTTGCATTTTGGAAGTGCATATTTGATGTGCATAACGAACACGACAAGGTTACTAGACAATTTATCATGTCGGTCAGCGTGTGCGCCCAGAAAGCCCGGTTAGGTATTTTAAGGAGACCTCTAATACACAATCACAACTGACAACGACTAACTTTTCAATTATATTTCCACCTTTTTCTTTCTCTTCTTCCTGCACAAATTCATTTTATATGTCATTCATGTGTTCATTTCTTTCATTTATCCATACAATGCTTTCTACGTTCATTCATCTAAGGCTTGTTTCCCACCTACTGGATATTCATTACTCTGTGGAGTAACTGGCTCTGCACAGGAAGCACAGCAATAATTGTTACTTATTCATGTCTTTAATTTTTACTGGTTTTTGAAAATAATTTTACTGTTTTATTTTTAATAATAGTTACTGTGATCAAGTGAAAAATAAAAGAGTTTATTAAACTGCACGCCAATTCCAACCAAAACGATGTATGGGCCCCACACATAAACATTTTCTTAATTCAGATGTCAATGAAACTAAACAGGTATGTTGTTGTTGTTGTTGTTGTTGTTGTTGTCATTTGTATTTAAGCCTGCATATCTTTTGCTTGGTGGTGTAAACTTTCTAGTGCCTGCAAATTCTTTGAATGGTGATGACTATGGCCTGGCATCGATGGATCAGCAAAGCTCCAAAACCAAGTAATTTCGGCACCCAAACTTACATTATGGCTTTCTGGGCACGTGGTCGCACCTGTAATGCTGTAAAGTATTAATCCAATCTGAATGACATCTCCCATTAAGTTATATGAATCGATATCTCACTCTTTTAGTGCAAAATAGCGATGGCATCAAAAATACCTGTCACGAAAGGCAACAATGCGACCTTGAATACTATATAAAGGAATCTATCAATTCTTTAATATGTAACAAATTATCAGATTTCGGGAAGGGGGTATGTTAACGTTAGCTACAGTGATGATTGGCTTAAATAAAAGTGACATCGATACCACTCAGACGTTCACAGGACCACTTCAGTCTGTGCATGTTAGGTCAGCTAAAGACAGGACTGTCACGTGCGTCTTCTTTTTATCGTGGTATGAATTAGAAGCACGAGTATGACTATACGTGATATAAACATTCAATTCATTTTTTGGATAATGATTCGAGATGCAATTTACAAAAAATACGTGTTGGGCCAATGATCAAATTTCAAATAACCATGATCTAATTTACAAGGACAGACTTCCTTTGCTCTTGATCAAACTTGCAAGAACAAAGGAAGCTCATCATTGCGCGTAAAATGTTTTGCTGTTTTACATTTTATAATCGTTGACAACGCTGTCCCCTATCATTGTCATTTTATGCTCGCCCTTCCCCACCTGAAGACTGCGTAATTTCATGGACCCCATATGGGGGAGGGGGTATAAATTTGTGACATACCCAATATCGTGGAACCTCTCACCCCCTAAATAGTAGCAGCCCCCACGGGCCCACGGGTTCTTGTGGTTTTGTCAGTTTTGAATTTTCGTGACCTTGAAAGGTCAATTGACATAGAAGCTTATATCTTCGCAACTGTCTCTCTTCATTATAAAAAATAACGACACCAGAACTGTAATTGAAAACTTTCAAATTAAAAACAAAATGATGGTCTTACAGAAATGTGACGGGATATTTTTCTTAACGTCCCATGACCATGATACTTACATGATATACCTGCCTGGGCGAGCGGCACCTGTAATGCAGTAAAATATTAATCCAAATCACACGTCCCATCAAGTTATATGAATTGGGGAAATATTTCAATCTTTTAGTGGAAAACGGGCTGTGGCACCTCGATTTTCTTGCTGAAGTAACAATATATTGCACTATTAAGCACAAAATACCTTCCGTACTATTATCATGAATTTGCCGAAGCACAAGACCCAGAGAAAGAGGTCCGTCTTGTTTACCGTGACGTAACCAAAGCTTTTGATGAGGTTTACCATCCTGCTCTTATTAACAAACTTTATAATTCAGGTATTGGTGGTCTGCTGTTAGATTGGTTCAAAAATTATCTGTCAAACCGCACCCAGAGGGTTGCATTAAATGGAGTTTTATAATTGGGGCCATATTAAAGCAGGGGTCTCCCAGTGCTTTGGCTTCTGCTCTTTCTTGTTTACGTAAAAGACATGGTTGATGTTGTTAGATCTAATATCAGACTATACCCTGATGAGGGCACCTTATTTATTACAGTTGATGATCCAATAGACTCGACAAAATCCGCTGAAACACTTCACAAAGATCTAAAAGAAATTGGAAAGTTGTCACAAAAATGGTTAGTTCAAATTAAGTGCTAAAACAAAAACTTTGCTTATCAGTAATAAAAGATATCCTTCCTATAGTCAAGTTTCTTTTCATGAAAGTGGGATTGAATACGTTACTGTGCACAGACATCTTGGACTTCTAATTAGATTAGACCTATCCTGGTCCACGCATATAATTTTATTGTCAATAAAGCAAAAAGATTAACTGGGATGATAAAATTGTTACAGTACAAATTAACCAGGTGCTCTTTAGAAATAATCTACTTTCATATGTTAGACCAGACTTCAGTATGGGGATGTGGTCTGAGGAGGTGCACAGATACTGAGGCAGAATTACTGGACAGTGTTCAGCTGTATGCTGCCCGTGCTGATACAGGAGCCATAAGTCGTACAAGTCATGACAACATATGTAACGAGACTGGATTGGAAAAACTTTCAAAACGTAGAGAAAATCATAGATTAGAGCTCATGCATAAACTAGGTCATGGACTTACCCCGAAGAACTTGTATGATTTACTGCCTCAAAATGCATCATTCAGAACTAATTGCAACTTTCGTTCAAAAGCAAATATAACTGAAAATAAAAATAGGAAAATGATCTTCAAAAACTTCTTTCTACCATCTACAATTCGTCACTGGAACACTAACTTTGGCTACTCGAAATTCCGAAGATGTACAATCCTTTCGACGCCAATTAAACAAAACCGTGAAAAAACAAAATGAATTGTTCTATACTGGTAATACGACAGATAACATACTACATGCTAAAATTCGGATGGGCTGCATCCAGCTGAATAAAGACTTACAAAATAGCTTTCAAAGAGTCACCTGGATGCTCAAGTGGTTCCATCAAACAGACAGCCCATCATTACTTCTCAGGGTGCCCAAATTATATAATGCAAAGAGATATTATTCTTCAGTCAAAATTATACCGTTAGCTTCATTTACTTTGAACACTTTATTATTTGTGAACAAAAGTTGTTCTAAAGTTAAATATAAACACATTTTCGAGACAACACAAACTTTATTATACAATCTGGAAGATTTAAACCACCGTAGATTATTCTAAGTTAAGTTTCAAAGTTGAAAACATGAATCAATTAATTATATGCAAGGAGTCGATTGTATATGATTGATTGCATACGAGTAAGTCGAACCGCATGGATTCTTTCAGTTTAAGTATACTTACAAGTGGAAGTAGTTTTAACTTTAAATTCTTTCCTTTTTTTCTCTCGACCTTTACTCTTTACTCTCTGTCCCATAAATGTGCTATGTCTCATCTTCTACATGTTACTGTCTTCGCTCATGTATAGGCCTGTGTTGCGCGTATTTTTCCCCTTTTTAGATATTTGAGTATTGTATGTTGTATGGTGTCGTGTTGGTATGATTCAAACCTTTATATTGTAATGGTCAATATAATTATGTATTTTCCACACTTTTTATTATGCGAGAGAGATTTGTATAGGCTCTGCCTGTTTCTCAATTGTTTTTTAATAAAATATATTTAAAGCAAATACCTTCCAAGAAATGATACCATCGAAATTTTGATGGGTCAATACGTGGACCTGTGTGTTATATAAGCTGGCTCCCCCCCCCCCCCCCCCAGGTATTTGTTAAGTGATAATTTGTGGAAAAAAACAATGTATATATCAAGGAAAAGGCACCCGGCAATCCGACCCTAGTGCTACATTGTCTGGTATTCTTGTGTGTTTCAGGTGCAGATATATATATATACATTTATATATGTCAAAGTATTCAAAACTCATGTGTATATTTGTGCAATCGCTATCGCTGTTTTTATAGAATAATGTTCGGTGAATTGTGCGTTATTTTGAAAATTGAATTTGATATTTTTGATCCTGTGTTCTCCTATTTTCATTCCGGAGGTGCATATTTGATGTGCGTACCGCGGACACTAGAAAGTTACCAGATAATTCTCTATGTGTATGCACCCAGAAAGCCCTGCAAGGCATTTTCAGGCGACTTAAATACACGCTCACATTTGACAACGATGTTTTCAACTTTTTAATTATATTTATAATCTTTTTCTTTCTATTCTTTCTTCAGCCGTTCATTTTTTTTTTAAAATTACTCATGTGTTCCCTTCAATTTGTTCATTTATCCACACAATTCTTTGTACGTTGATTCTCTTATTCATCCAAGGCCTGCTACCCACGTACTGAATCTTCATTCCACTGTGATGCAACTCGCTCTGCAAAGGAAGCACACAGCAACTGTTGTCATTTCATTCGTGTCTTTAAAACAGTAAAAAATATTTTTGAAAATAGTAGTCATGCTAAAATGAAAAATAAAACAGTTAATTAAGCTGGACGCAAATTGTAACAAAAGCGATTGACGGACATCACACGTACACATTTTGTTAACTTACACGTCAATCAAGCAGGAATGTGTTGCTATTTGAATTTAAGCCGGCGTATCTATTTCCTGCTGGGTTAGACTCTCAAGTGCCTGCAAGTTCTTTAAAAGGTGTGGCACCAAGCACCCAGAGCCATTCAACTGTCCCATTGTCCCAAAAATGCGACAAAGACTTCCAAAACTGCGACAGCAAATTTATAAAGATGAGAAATTTGTATTTTTCGTATGATTTTATTGTAACATGCCACTCTTTGCAGTTTAAAAGGCGTATGTGTCCCAAAATTGTTGCTAGAATAGCTCATCTGAAACTCTGCTATTCCTCAGATTTCATCAGCCTCCAAGGGCTTGCCCCTTCGGCCCCGACCGCGCTAGTGCCTTGGTCAGCCACCAGACCCACCGCGCTAGTGCCTTGGTCAGCCACCAGGCCCATGGCCAACTCACAATTTGCTCCAGCCATTTTAGGTTTACTCCAACATCTCTTTCTTTGGACAGCCCTGGCATCGTGCACGCCCGTGAAAACCTGCATTCCGTGTACTTTTCTCTTATTTAAAAATTTAAAATCAACTCGTTGTGAATATGGCATAGAAAATTATCTAATCTAAATTCCAAATGAACATCTACTGGTCCACAGCAAGGATACTCATGAAAAAGCAAAGATGATAAATAACAGGCTTATCTAATGTAAGAAGAGAAACAAATTTTCATGTAACTGTCTCCCTTGGTGGATTAAAGTTTCCAATATCTGCTAACTTGAAAGTATATACTTGATACATATAAACAGTATCATTGGAATATGGTTTGGAGAAAAAAACTTGAATACAAGATGAGGCAGCAGACGATAAGGCCACAAAAACATTGTGAAACTTAGAGGCCTGAGTGACCAGCCCATGCTAAGCTGACCTAAGCTTGTCCCACAAAATCAAGGCTGCAACTGAATAGACCTGTGTGGAGCTTAAGCTGGGAACATATGACATTTGAAAGTATTTCCAAGACGGACGACTGAGCCCTCTAAAAACCGCGGCGTGAGAAGCAAGTCAGCTGAACTAAAACTTGCCGTGCCACCTGGTGAACAAATTATGAACTAGTGGACCCTAGGCGTGTTTCTGTGTGAAATTGGGTAAGTGGCTTCATTAAAGAGTTTTCTAAGATTTGCCCCCCACCCCCCGCAAAAAATGAAATAAAAATGAAATAAAAAATTTCACTAAAAATCCAAAAATCAATGGAGCATGACATTTGAACAAACTTCGTAAAGACCCACCCAAGGTACATTGCCACCATGTTTGAAGTCAATCTGACTGACAGTTTTGGAAAAGAAGTCGAAAATGTGAATTAGCATTAAAATGCATTTTGACTTAAATAGTAATCAGTAGGGAAGGAGTATTTTCTGACAAGTCCCGAAAGTGAAGAAAAAATCGTTAAAAATCAGAAATCTACAAAGAGAAAGGATGGCAGGTATCTTCCATTCACCATTAACTAAACAATGTTTTGTTCGTGAAGCGAATGGCCTGTATGAATTGAAAAGCAATTCGAGAAGAAACCTACATGGACAGTAGATAAGTGGATCCATTATACTAATATGGGCACTTCTGGAATAAGGTTGTCTGAAACGTTTCATCTGAATGCAGATTGACTTTAAGAATCACATAAACTTCAAACATCTATCATCTATGCTAACATGGAAAGAATTCAAGAGTAAGAACAATGTGGACCAAAATCGTACAATTCCTGCTAACTTGATAGCATATTCTTGATACATAAACATTATCATTAGAACACAGTTAAGAGAAAGAACTTGAATGAAAGATGAGGCAGCGGTGAATGGGGCCATAAAAATATCGTGAAAAAAAAAACAGAAAGAGAAACATCTCAAATTAAAAAAATCCGAGAAAAAACCTACATGGGCAGTAGAATAATTGGGTCCATTTAACTACTACGGGCACTTTTGGAATAACTTTTCCCGAAAAATATTTTCATTTGAATGCAGAGAAAGTTCAAGAATCATACAAACTGTAAACATCGATGCTAATATGGACAGAACAAAAGACTTACAAAAATACTGACCAAAATCAGGAATGTTTCGCTAACTGAATAACATGCTCCTGATACATATATACAGTATCATTGGAACAGGATGTAATTGTAAGAACCTGACAAGAAACCTTAACGGGGAGTAGATAAATTGGGTCTATTAAACTACTATGGGCACTGTTGCAATAAGGTTTTCTGAACAGTTGTTCCATTTGAATGCAGATTACCTTCACCAATCATAACAACTGTAAACATCTGTGCTAAAATAGAAAGAATTAAGACTAAGGACAATACCGAACAAAATCGGGCAATATCTGCTAACTTGATAGTATGTTTTTATAACATATATATAAAGTATGATTATGATATGGTTTAGAGATTTAAAGAGAAACATCTCAAATTAGACAAATCTTGGAAGAAACCTGAACGGGCAAAAGACAAGTGTGTCCATTTAACTACTAAGTAAACATCTACGCTAACAAAGAAGGGAGTTAAAACTCCAAAAAATACTGACCAAAATCTGGGTATATCTGCTAGCGATAGTATGTTCTTGATACCTATATACAGTATAACTGCAAAATGGTATAGAGAAAAAAATGGAAGATGAGGCAGCAGACGACGAGGACATGATATAATAATGTGAAAAATTTTAAACAGAAACATCTAAAATCTGAGAAGAAATCTACATGGGCAAAAGACAAATGTGGCCATTTAACTACTGTGTAAACATTTATGCTAATATAGACAGAAGTAAAGATTCACAAAAATTTTGACCAAAGTCTGGTAATATCTGCTGGCTTGATAGTATGTTCTTGATACATGTATACAGCATCATTGGAATATTATGGTTAAGAGAAAGAATGGAAAATGATGCACCAGACAAGAAGAGTTCTTGTTCTTGATACACATATACAGTATCATTACAATATGGTTTAGAGAAAGATTGAAGGATGATACTATAGACAATGGAGCCATAATATTGTGACATAAAAAACAAAAACATCTCAAATTAAAACAATCTGAGAAAAAAACCTATACGTACAGTACATAAATGTGACAATTTAACCATTATGGGCACTTTTGGATTAAAGTTTTCTGAAACATTATTCCGTTTGAATGCAAAGAAAGACAAAGAGTCATCTATAAACATCTAAGCTAATATGGAAAGATTTAAAGGCTAAGAACAATATTGACCACAATCGGGCAATATTTGGTAACTGGATCGTATGTTTTTTCATACATAGATACAGCATCCATGCAATACAGTTTAACGAAAGGAGAAACGCTGAGGTAGGACGTGTTGGAGCCACAAAAACATTGTGGGAAAACTGAAAGAGAAACATCTCAAAATTCAACAATCTGAGAAGAAACCTGCATAGGAAAAAAACAAATGTGCCCATTTAACTACCGTGACTATTTAAACCCCTATACTAATACATAGGAAATTTCAGATTCACAAACATTTTGACCTAGATCTGGCAACATCTGCTAACTTTATCATATGTTCTTGATACATATATACAGAATCATTGGAATATGGTTTGGGGAAAGAATGAACGATGAGGCAGCAGAAAATGGGGACAAAATAATACAAAAAATGTAAACAGAAGCATCTCAAACTATGACAATCTGAGAAGAAATCTGCATGGGCTGAGGACATATGTGTCCATTAAATCACAATAATATTGTGAAAATAATTAAACAGAAACATCTCAAATTAGAACACTCTGAAAAAAACATGTATGGAGAGTAGATAAATGTATCCATTTAAAATACTATGGGCAGTTTTGGAATAGGGCTTACTGAAACATTGTTCCTGTTGATTGTATGTTTTTCATACATAAATACAGTATCATTGCAATCTGGCTTAATGAAAGAAGAATGGATGAGGTAGGACGTGATGGAGCTACAAAATATTGTGAAAAAAAACTGAAAGAGAAACATCTCAAATAATAGCAATTGAGAAGAAACCTGCATGGGCAAAAGACAAATGTCCCTGTTTAACTACAATGGAAACATCTATGCTAATACATAAGGAATTACAAACTTACAAAAATACTGATCAACATCTGGAAATATCTGCTAATGATAGTATGATCTTGATGCATACAATGCAAACTGGTTTGGAGAAACAATGAACGGTGAGGCAGCAGACAATGCCTGGGGACATAAAATGACTTGAAAAAAAAAGTGTAAACAGAAGCATCTGAAATTATGACAATCTGAGAAGAAACCTGCATGGACAGAGGACAAATGTGTCCATTTAATTAACATGTAAAAATTTACGCTAATATAGACAGAATTAAAGTTTCACAAAAGTTTTGACCAAAGTCTGGCAATATCTGCCAGCTTGATAGTATGTTCTTGATACATGTATACGGTATGTTTGGAATATGGTTAAGAAAAAGAATGAAAGATGACTCACAACTCGATGGAGCCGCAAAAATTATGTGAAAAAATGTCAACAGAAATATCTCAAATTATAACAATCTGAGAAAAAACCGGTATGGGCATGCGCAAGTGTGTCCATTTGACTTCTAAGTATGTCATAACATCTATAAACATGTAAGGTAATATAGAAAGATTTAAGGACTAAGAACAATACTGACCAAAATCGGACCATATTTGCTAAGTTGATTTTTTGTTTTTCATATATAAATACAGAATCATTGCAATCTGGCTTAAAGAAAGAAGAATGGATGAGGTAGGACATGATTAAGCTACAAAAAATTGTGAAAAAAAACTGAGAGAGAAACATCTCAAATAATAGCAATTGAGAAGGAGCCTGCATGGGCAAAAGACAAATGTCCAATACATAAGGAATTACAAAATTACAAAAATACTAACCAAGATCTGGAAATATCTGCTAATGATAGTATGATCTTGATACATATAATGCAAACTGGCTTGGAGAAAGAATTAACGATGAGGCAGCAGACAATGCCTGGGGACATATATGATTTGAAAAAAATGTAAACAGAAGCATCTCAAATTATGACAATCTGAGAAGAAACCTGAATGGGCTGAGGACAAATGTGTCCATTTAATTAACATGTAAAAATGTATGCTAATATAGACAGAATTAAAGTTTCACAAAAGTTTTGACCAAAGTCTGGCAATATCTGCCAGCTTGATAGTATGTTCTTGATACATGTATATGGTATCTTTGGAATATGGTTAAGAGAAAGAATGAAAGATGACTCACAACACGATGGGGCCAAAAAATTATATGAAAAAATGACAACAGAAATGTCTCAAATTATAACAATCTGAGAAGAAACCAGTATGGGCATGCGCAAGTGTGTCCATTTGACTTCTAAGTAAACATATATGTGAATAGAGACGGAATTAAAGATTCACAAATATACTGAATAAAATCTGGCAATTTGTGTTAACTTGATAGCATGTTCTTGATACATGTATACAGTATCATTGTTATAGGTTTTAGAGAAACATTGAAGAATGAGACTATAGACAATGGAGCCACAATAACATTGTGACATAAAAATTTAGCAAAAATTTCTCAAATTAGAACACTCTGAAAAAAAAACTATATCGACAGTACATTAATCTGTCCATTAAACTACTGTGCACCTTTGGAATGAAGTTTCCTGACTTATTGATCCATTTAAATGCAAAGAAAGATCAAGACTCATAAAATCTATAAACATCTTAGCTGATATAGAAATATTTAAAGAGTGAGAACAATATTGACTAAAATCCGGCAATAAAGGTAAGTTGATTGTATGTTTTTCATACATGTATACAGTATCAATGCAAAATGGTTTAACCAAAGAAGAAAATATCAGGAGGGAGGACAAGATGGAGCCACAAAAATGTGAAAAAACTAAAAGAGAAACATCTCAAATAATAATAATTTGAGAAGAAACCTACATGGGAAAAAGACAAATGTGATCATTTAAATACTATGCAAACACCTATGCAAAAAAAAAAAAAAGGAATTAAAGAGTCACAACAATGACTGAGATCTGGCAGTATCTGCTAATGATACTATACTCTTGATACATATCACTGCAAAATGATTTCGAGAGAGAAATGAAAGATGGCACAGCAGACAATGGGGACATAAAATAATGTGAAAGAAATGTAAACAGAAGCATCTCAAATTATGACAATCTGAGAAGAAACCTGCATGGGCTGAGGACAAATGTGTCCATTTAATTACCATGTAAACATTTATGCTAATATAGACAGAAGTAAAGATTCACAAAAGTTTTGACCAAAGTCTGGCAATATCTGCTAGCTTGATAGTATGTTCTTGATACATGTATACGGTATCTTTGGAATATTGTTGAGAGAAAGAATGAAAGATGACTCACAACACAATAGGGCCACAAAAAGTATGTGAAAAAATTTAAATAGAAATATCTTAAAGTAGAACAATCTGAGAAGAAACAAGAATGGGCATGAGCAAGTGTGTCCAATTGACTTCAAAGTATACATATATGTGAATAGAGACGGAATTAAAGATTCACAAATATACTGAATAAAATCTGGCAATATGTGTTACCTTGATAGCATGTTCTAGATACATGTATACAGTATCATTGTTATAGGTTTTAGAGAAACATTGAAGAATGAGACTATAGACAATGGAGCCACAATAACATTGTGACATAAAAATTAAGCAGAAACATCTCAAATTAGAATACTCTGAAAAAAAACTATATCGACAGTACATTAATCTGTCTATTAAACTACTGTGCACATTTGGAATGAAGTTTCCTGACATATTGATCCATTTGAATGCAAAAAAAGATCAAGAGTCATAAAATCTATAAACATCTAAGCTGATATAGAAAGATTTAAGGACTAAGACCAATACTGACCAAAATCGGGCAATATTTGGTATGTTGATTGTATGTTTGTCATACATAAATACAGTATCATTGCAATCTAGCTTAATGAAAGAAGAATGGATGAGGTAGGACGTGATGGAGCTACAAAAAATTTTGAAAAAAAACTGAAAGAGAAACATCTCAAATAAAAGCAATTGAGAAGAAGCCTGCATGGGCAAAAGACAAATGTGCCCGTTTAACTTCAATAGAACATCTATGCTAATACACAAGGAATTATAAACTTACAAAAATACTGACCAAGATCTGGAAATATCTGCTAGTGATAGTATGATCTTGATACATCTAATGCAAACTGGTTTGGAGAAAGAATTAACGATGAGGCAGCAGACAATGCCTGGGGACATAAAATGATTTGAAAAAAAAATGTAAACAGAAGCATCTCAAATTATGACAATCTGAGAAGAAACCTGCATGGACAGAGGACAAATGTGTCCATTTAATTAACATGTAAAAATTTACGGTAATATAGACAGAATTAAAGTTTCACAAAAGTTTTGACCAAAGTCTGGCAATATCTGCCAGCTTGATAGTATGTTCTTGATACATGTATATGGTATCTTTGGAATATGGTTAAGAGAAAGAATGAAAGATGACTCACAACACGATGGGGCCAAAAAATTATGTGAAAAAATGTCAATAGAAATGTCTCAAATTATAACCATCTGAGAAGAAACCAGTATGGGCATGCGCAAGTGTGTCCATTGACTTCCAAGTATACATATATGTGAATAGAGACGGAATTAAAGATTCACAAATATACTGAATAAAATCTGGCAATTTGTGTTAACTTGATAGCATGTTCTTGATACATGTATACAGTATCATTGTAATAGGTTTTAGAAAAAACATTGAAAAATGAGACTATAGACAATGGAGCCACAATAACATTGTGACATAAAAATTTAGCGAAAATTTCTCAAATTAGAACACTCTGAAAAAAAAAACTATATCGACAGTACATTAATCTGTCCATTAAACTACTGTGCACCTTTGGAATGAAGTTTCCTGACTTATTGATCCATTTAAATGCAAAGAAAGATCAAGACTCATAAAATCTATAAACATCTAAGCTGATATAGAAATATTTAAAGATTAAGAACAATATTGACTAAAATCCGGCAATAAAGGTAAGTTGATTGTATGTTTTTCATACATGTATACAGTATCAATGCAAAATGGTTTAACCAAAGAAGAAAATATCAGGAGGGAGGACAAGATGGAGCCACAAAAATGTGAAAAAACTAAAAGAGAAACATCTCAAATAATAATAATTTGAGAAGAAACCTACATGGGAAAAAGACAAACGTGATCATTTAAATACTATGCAAACACCTATGCAAAAAAAAAAAAAAAAGGAATTAAAGAGTCACAACAATGACTGAGATCTGGCAGTATCTGCTAATGATACTATACTCTTGATACATATCACTGCAAAATGATTTCGAGAGAGAAATGAAAGATGGCACAGCAGACAATGGGGACATAAAATAATGTGAAAGAAATGTAAACAGAAGCATCTCAAATTATGACAATCTGAGAAGAAACCTGCATGGGCTGAGGACAAATGTGTCCATTTAATTACCATGTAAACATTTATGCTAATATAGACAGAAGTAAAGATTCACAAAAGTTTTGACCAAAGTCTGGCAATATCTGCTAGCTTGATAGTATGTTCTTGATACATGTATACGGTATCTTTGGAATATTGTTGAGAGAAAGAATGAAAGATGACTCACAACACGATAGGGCCACAAAAAGTATGTGAAAAAATTTAAATAGAAATATCTCAAAGTAGAACAATCTGAGAAGAAACAAGAATGGGCATGAGCAAGTGTGTCCAATTGACTTCAAAGTATACATATATGTGAATAGAGACGGAATTAAAGATTCACAAATATACTGAATAAAATCTGGCAATATGTGTTACCTTGATAGCATGTTCCAGATACATGTATACAGTATCATTGTAATAGGTTTTAGAGAAACATTGAAGAATGAGACTATAGACAATGGAGCCACAATAACATTGTGACATAAAAATTAAGCAGAAACATCTCAAATTAGAATACTCTGAAAAAAAAACTATATCGACAGTACATTAATCTATCTATTTAACTACTGTGCACCTTTGGAATGAAGTTTCCTGACATATTGATCCATTTGAATGCAAAGAAAGATCAAGAGTCATAAAATCTATAAACATCTAAGCTGATATAGAAAGAATTAAGGACTAAGACCAATACTGACCAAAATCAGGCAATATTTGGTATGTTGATTGTATGTTTGTCATACATAAATACAGTATCATTGCAATCTAGCTTAATGAAAGAAGAATGGATGATGTAGGACGTGATGGAGCTACAAAAAATTTTGAAAAAAAACTGAAAGAGAAACATCTCAAATAAAAGCAATTGAGAAGAAGCCTGCATGGGCAAAAGACAAATGTGCCCGTTTAACTTCAATAGAACATCTATGCTAATACACAAGGAATTATAAACTTACAAAAATACTGACCAAGATCTGGAAATATCTGCTAGTGATAGTATGATCTTGATACATCTAATGCAAACTGGTTTGGAGAAAGAATTAACGATGAGGCAGCAGACAATGCCTGGGGACATAAAATGATTTGAAAAAAAATGTAAACAGAAGCATCTCAAATTATGACAATCTGAGAAGAAACCTGCATGGACAGAGGACAAATGTGTCCATTTAATTAACATGTAAAAATTTACGGTAATATAGACAGAATTAAAGTTTCACAAAAGTTTTGACCAAAGTCTGGCAATATCTGCCAGCTTGATAGTATGTTCTTGATACATGTATATGGTATCTTTGGAATATGGTTAAGAGAAAGAATGAAAGATGACTCACAACACGATGGGGCCAAAAAATTATGTGAAAAAATGTCAATAGAAATGTCTCAAATTATAACAATCTGAGAAGAAACCAGTATGGGCATGCGCAAGTGTGTCCATTGACTTCCAAGTATACATATATGTGAATAGAGACGGAATTAAAGATTCACAAATATACTGAATAAAATCTGGCAATTTGTGTTAACTTGATAGCATGTTCTTGATACATGTATACAGTATCATTGTAATAGGTTTTAGAAAAAACATTGAAAAATGAGACTATAGACAATGGAGCCACAATAACATTGTGACATAAAAATTTAGCGAAAATTTCTCAAATTAGAACACTCTGAAAAAAAAAACTATATCGACAGTACATTAATCTGTCCATTAAACTACTGTGCACCTTTGGAATGAAGTTTCCTGACTTATTGATCCATTTAAATGCAAAGAAAGATCAAGACTCATAAAATCTATAAACATCTAAGCTGATATAGAAATATTTAAAGATTAAGAACAATATTGACTAAAATCCGGCAATAAAGGTAAGTTGATTGTATGTTTTTCATACATGTATACAGTATCAATGCAAAATGGTTTAACCAAAGAAGAAAATATCAGGAGGGAGGACAAGATGGAGCCACAAAAATGTGAAAAAACTAAAAGAGAAACATCTCAAATAATAATAATTTGAGAAGAAACCTACATGGGAAAAAGACAAATGTGATCATTTAAATACTATGCAAACACCTATGCAAAAAAAAAAAAAAAAGGAATTAAATAGTCACAACAATGACTGAGATCTGGCAGTATCTGCTAACGATACTATACTCTTGATACATATCACTGCAAAATGATTTCGAGAGAGAAATGAAAGATGGCACAGCAGACAATGGGGACATAAAATAATGTGAAAGAAATGTAAACAGAAGCATCTCAAATTATGACAATCTGAGAAGAAACCTGCATGGGCTGAGGACAAATGTGTCCATTTAATTACCATGTAAACATTTATGCTAATATAGACAGAAGTAAAGATTCACAAAAGTTTTGACCAAAGTCTGGCAATATCTGCTAGCTTGATAGTATGTTCTTGATACATGTATACGGTATCTTTGGAATATTGTTGAGAGAAAGAATGAAAGATGACTCACAACACGATAGGGCCACAAAAAGTATGTGAAAAAATTTAAATAGAAATATCTCAAAGTAGAACAATCTGAGAAGAAACAAGAATGGGCATGAGCAAGTGTGTCCAATTGACTTCAAAGTATACATATATGTGAATAGAGACGGAATTAAAGATTCACAAATATACTGAATAAAATCTGGCAATATGTGTTACCTTGATAGCATGTTCCAGATACATGTATACAGTATCATTGTAATAGGTTTTAGAGAAACATTGAAGAATGAGACTATAGACAATGGAGCCACAATAACATTGTGACATAAAAATTAAGCAGAAACATCTCAAATTAGAATACTCTGAAAAAAAAACTATATCGACAGTACATTAATCTATCTATTTAACTACTGTGCACCTTTGGAATGAAGTTTCCTGACATATTGATCCATTTGAATGCAAAGAAAGATCAAGAGTCATAAAATCTATAAACATCTAACATTATAGAAAGATTTAAGGACTAAGACCAATACTGACCAAAATCGGGCAATATTTGGTATGTTGATTGTTTGTTTGTCATACATAAATACAGTATCATTGCAATCTGGCTTAATGAAAGAAGAATGGATGATGTAGGACGTGATGGAGCTTCAAAAAATTTTGAAGAAAAACTGAAAGAGAAACATCTCAAATAAAAGCAATTGAGAAGAAGCCTGCATGGGCAAAAGACAAATGTGCCCGTTTAACTACAATAGAACATCTATGCTAATACATAAGGAATTACAAACTTACAAAAATACTGACCAAGATCTGGAAATATCTGCTAATGATAGTATGATCTTGATACATATAATGCAAACTGGTTTGGAGAAAGAATGAACGATGAGGCAGCAGACAATGCCTGGGGACATAAAATGATTTGAAAAAAAAATGTAAACAGGAGCATCTCAAATTATGACAATCTGAGAAGAAAACTGCATGGACAGAGGACAAATGTGTCCATTTAATTAACATGTAAAAATTTACGCTAATATAGACAGAATTAAAGTTTCACAAAAGTTTTGACCAAAGTCTGGCAATATCTACCAGCTTGATAGTATGTTCTTGATACATGTATACGGTATCTTTGGAATATGGTTAAGAGAAATAAATTGAAAGATGACTCACAACACGATGGGGCCAAAAAATTATGTGAAAAAATGTCAACAGAAATGACTCAAATTATAACAATCTGAGAAGAAACTAAAATGGGCATGCGCAAGTGTGTCCATTTGACTTCCAAGTATACATATATGTGAATAGAGACGGAATTAAAGATTCACAAATATACTGAAAATAATCTGGCAATCTGTGTTAACTTGATAGCATGTTCTTGATACATGTATACAGTATCATTGTTATAGGTTTTAGAGAAACATTGAAGAATGAGACTATAGACAATGGAGCCACAATAACATTGTGACATAAAAATTTAGCGAAAATTTCTCAAATTAGAACACTCTGAAAAAAAAAACCATATCGACAGTACATTAATTTGTCCATTAAACTACTGTGCACCTTTGGAATGAAGTTTCCTGACTTATTGATCCATTTAAATGCAAAGAAAGATCAAGACTCATAAAATCTATAAACATCTAAGCTGATATGGAAAGATTTAAAGAGTAAGAACAATATTGACGAAAATCCGGCAATAAAGGTAAGTTGATTGTATGTTTTTCATACATGTATACAGTATCAATGCAAAATGGTTTAACAAAAGAAGAAAAGATCAGGAGGTTGGACAAGATGGAGCCACAAAAAAGTGAAAAAAACTGAAAGAGAAACATCTCAAATAATAATAATTTGAGAAGAAACCTACATGGGAAAAAGACAAATGTGATCATTTAAATACTATGCAAACATCTATGCAAAGAAAAAAAGGAATTAAAGAGTCACAACAATGACTGAGATCTGGCAATATCTGTTAATGATACTATGCACTTGATACATACCACTGCAAAATGATTGAGAAAGAATGAAAGATGGCACAGCAGACAATGGGGATATAAAATAATGTGAAAGAAATGTAAACAGAAGCATCTCAAATTATGACAATCTGAGAAGAAACCTGCATGGGCTGAGGACAAATGTGTCCATTTAATTACCATGTAAACATTTATGCTAATATAGACAGAAGTAAAGATTCACAAAAATTTTGACCAAAGTCTGGCAATATCTGTTGGCTTGGTAGTATGTTCTTGATACATGTATACAGTATCATTGGAATATGGTTAAGAGAAAGAATGGAAGATGATGCACCAGACAAGAAGAGCTCATGTTCTTGATACACATATACAGTATCATTATAATATGGTTCAGAGAAAGATTGAAGGATGAGACTATAGACAATGGAGCCACAATAACATTGTGACATAAAAAATGAACAAAAACATCTCAATTTAAAACAATCTGAGATGATACACCAGACAGAAAAAAAAAACAGAGTTCTTATTCACTATACATATCTGCAGTATCATTATAATATGGTTCAGAGAAAGATTCAGGGATGTGACTATAGACAATGGAGCCACAATTATATTGTGAAAAAAAAAATACAAAAAACATCACGAATTAGACCAATCTAAGGAAAAACCTATATGGACAGTACATAAATGTTTCCATTTACCTACTATGGGCACTTTTGGAATAAAGTTTCCTGGACATTTGTTCCATCTGAATGCAAAGAAAGATCAACAGTCATAAAATCTGTAAACATCTAAGCTAATACAGAGAGATTTAAAGACTAAGAACAATATTGACCAAAATCCGGCAATATTTGGTAAGTTGATTGTAAGTTTTTAATACATATCCACAGTATCATTGCAAAATGGTTTAACAAAAGAAGAAAGGATGAGGTAGGACGTGATGGAGCCACAAAAAAATGAAAAAAAACTTAAAGAGAAACATCTCAAATTATGACAATCTGAGAAGAAAGCTTTATGGGCAGTAGACAAATGTGTCCATTTGATTACTATATAAACATCTATGCGAATTCAGACAGAATTAAAGACTCACAAATATACTGAATAAAATCTGGCAATATCTGTTAACTTGGTAGCATGTTCTTGATACATATATACAGTATCATTCGAATATCGTTTAGAGAAAGATTCGAAGATGATACTATACACAATGGAGCCACAATGATATTGTGAAAATAATTAAAGAGAAACATCTCAAATTGGAACACTCTGAAAAAAAAACATGTATGGAGAGTAGATAAATGCATCCATTTAAATACTATGGGAACTTTTGGAATAAGGTTTCCTGCAACATTGTTATTTTGAATGCAAAGAAAGATCAAGAGTCATAAAATCTATAAACATCTATACTAATATGGAAAGATTTAAGGACTAAGAACAATATTGACCAAAATCGGGCAATATTTGGTAAGTTGACTGTATGTTTTTCATACATAAATACAGTATCATTGCAATCTGGCTTAATGAAAGAAGAATGGATGGGGTAGGACGTGATGGAGCTACAAAAAAAATTGTGAAAAAAAAACTGAAAGAGAAACATCTCAAATAATAGCAATTGAGAAGAAACCTGCATGGGCAAAAGACAAATGTGCCCGTTTAACTACAATGGAAATATCTATGCTAATACATAAAGAATTACAAACTTACAAAAATACTGACCAAGATCTGGAAATATCTGCTAATGATAGTATGATCTTGATACATATCACTGGAAACTGGTTTGAAGAAAGAGTGAACTATGAGGCAGCAGACAATGCATGGGGACATAAAATGATTTGAAAAAAAAATGTAAACAGAAGCATCTCAAATTATGACAATCTGAGAAGAAACCTGCATGGACAGAGGACAAATGTGTCCATTTAATTAACATGTAAAAATGTATGCTAATATAGACAGAATTAAAGTTTCACAAAAGTTTTGACCAAAGACTGGCAATATCTGCTAGCTTGATAGTATGTTCTTGATACATCTATACGGTATCTTTGGAATATGGTTAAGAAAAAGAATGAAAGATGACTCACAACACGATAGGGCCACAAAAATTATGTGAAAAAATGTCAACAGAAATATCTCAAATTATAACAATCTGAGAAGAAACCAGTATGGGCATGCGCAAGTGTGTCCATTTGACTTCTAAGTAAACATATATGCGAATAGAGACGAAATTAAGGATTCACAAATATACTGACTAAAATCTGGCAATATGTGTTAACTTGATAGCATGTTCTTGATACATGTATACAGTATCATTGTAATAGGTTTCAGCGAAACATTGAAGAATGAGACTATAGACAATGGAGCCACAATAACATTGTGACATAAAAATTTAACAAAAACTTCTCAAATTGGAACACTCTGAAAAAAAAAACTATATCAACAGTACATTAATCTGTAAATTAAACCACTGTGCACCTTTGGAATGAAGTTTCCTGACATATTGATCCATTTGAATGCAAAGAAAGATCAAGAGTCATAAAATCTATAAACACCTATACTAATATGGAAAGATTTAAGGACTGAGAACAATATTGACCAAAATCGGGCAATATTTGGTAAGTTGACTGTATGTTTTTCATACATAAATACAGTATCATTGCAATCTGGCTTAATGAAAGAAGAATGGATGGGGTAGGACGTGATGGAGCTACAAAAAAATTGTGAAAAAAAAACTGAAAGAGAAACATCTCAAATAATAGCAATTGAGAAGAAACCTGCATGGGCAAAAGACAAATGTGCCCGTTTAACTACAATGGAAACATCTATGCTAATACATAAAGAATTACAAACTTACAAAAATACTGACCAAGATCTGGAAATATCTGCTAATGATAGTATGATCTTGATACATATCACTGGAAACTGGTTTGAAGAAAGAGTGAACGATGAGGCAGCAGACAATGCGTGGGGACATAAAATGATTTGAAAAAAAAATGTAAACAGAAGCATCTCAAATTATGACAATCTGAGAAGAAACCTGCATGGACAGAGGACAAATGTGTCCATTTAATTAACATGTAAAAATGTATGCTAATATAGACAGAATTAAAGTTTCACAAAAGTTTTGACCAAAGACTGGCAATATCTGCTAGCTTGATAGTATGTTCTTGATACATGTATACGGTATCTTTGGAATATGGTTAAGAGAAAGAATGAAAGATGACTCACAACACAATAAGGCCACAAAAATTATGTGAAAAAATGTCAACAGAAATATCTCAAATTATAACAATCTGAGAAGAAACCAGTATGGGCATGCGCAAGTGTGTCCATTTGACTTCTAAGTAAACATATATGCGAATAGAGACGAAATTAAAGATTCACAAATATACTGACTAAAATCTGGCAATATGTGTTAACTTGATAGCATGTTCTTGATACATGTATACAGTATCATTGTAATAGGTTTCAGCGAAACATTGAAGAATGAGACTATAGACAATGGAGCCACAATAACATTGTGACATAAAAATTTAACAAAAACTTCTCAAATTGGAACACTCTGAAAAAAAAAACTATATCAACAGTACATTAATCTGTAAATTAAACCACTGTGCACCTTTGGAATGAAGTTTCCTGACATATTGATCCATTTGAATGCAAAGAAAGATCAAGAGTCATAAAATCTATAAACATCTATACTAATATGGAAAGATTTAAGGACTAAGAACAATATTGACCAAAATCGGGCAATATTTGGTAAGTTGACTGTATGTTTTTCATACATAAATACAGTATCATTGCAATCTGGCTTAATGAAAGAAGAATGGATGGGGTAGGACGTGATGGAGCTACAAAAAAATTGTGAAAAAAAAACTGAAAGAGAAACATCTCAAATAATAGCAATTGAGAAGAAACCTGCATGGGCAAAAGACAAATGTGCCCGTTTAACTACAATGGAAACATCTATGCTAATACATAAAGAATTACAAACTTACAAAAATACTGACCAAGATCTGGAAATATCTGCTAATGATAGTATGATCTTGATACATATCACTGGAAACTGGTTTGAAGAAAGAGTGAACGATGAGGCAGCAGACAATGCGTGGGGACATAAAATGATTTGAAAAAAAAATGTAAACAGAAGCATCTCAAATTATGACAATCTGAAAAAAAACATGCATGGACAGAGGACAAATGTGTCCATTTAATTAACATGTAAAAATGTATGCTAATATAGACAGAATTAAAGTTTCACAAAAGTTTTGACCAAAGACTGGCAATATCTGCTAGCTTGATAGTATGTTCTTGATACATGTATACGGTATCTTTGGAATATGGTTAAGAGAAAGAATGAAAGATGACTCACAACACGATAGGGCCACAAAAATTATGTGAAAAAATGTCAACAGAAATATCTCAAATTATAGCAATCTGAGAAGAAACCAGTATGGGCATGCACAAGTGTGTCCATTTGACTTCTAAGTAAACATATATTCGAATAGAGACGAAATTAAAGATTCACAAATATACTGACTAAAATCTGGCAATATGTGTTAACTTGATAGCATGTTCTTGATACATGTATACAGTATCATTGTAATAGGTTTCAGCGAAACATTGAAGAATGAGACTATAGACAATGGAGCCACAATAACATTGTGACATAAAAATTTAACAAAAACTTCTCAAATTGGAACACTCTGAAAAAAAAAACTATATCAACAGTACATTAATCTGTAAATTAAACCACTGTGTACCTTTGGAATGAAGTTTCCTGACATATTGATCCATTTGAATGCAAAGAAAGATCAAGACTCATAAAATCTATAAACATCTAAGCTGATATGGAAAGATTTAAAGAGTAAGAACAATATTGACGAAAATCCGGCAATAAAGGTAAGTTGGTTGTATGTTTTTCATACATGTATACAGTCTCAATGCAAAATGGTTTAACAAAAGAAGAAGAGATCAGGAGGTAGGATAAGATGGAGCCACAAAAATGGGAAAAAACTGAAAGAGAAACATCTCAAATAATTATATTTTGAGAAGAAACCTATATGGGAAAAAGACAAATGTGATCATTTAAATTCTATGCAAACATCTATGCTAAAAAAAAAGGAATTAAAGAGTCACAACAATGAATGAGATCTGGCAATATCTGCTAATGATACTATGCCCTTGATACATACCACTGCAAATGATTGAGAAAGAATGAAAGATGTAGCAGCACTCAATGGGGACATAAAATAATGTGAAAGAAATGTAAACAGAAGCATCTCAAATTATGACAATTGAGAAGAAACCTGCATGGACAGAGGACAAATGTGTCAAATTAATTACCATGTAAACATTTATGCTAATATAGACAGAAGTAAAGATTCACAAAAGTTTCGACCAAAGTCTGGCAATATCTGCTAGCTTGATAGTATGTTCTTGATACATGTATACCGTATCATTGGAATATGGTTAAGAGAAAGAATGGAAGATGATGCACCAGACAAGAAGAGCTCATGTTCTTGATACACATATATAGTATCATTATAATATGGTTTAGAGAAAGATTGAAGGATGAGACTATAGAAAATGGAGCCACAATAATATTGTGACATAAAAAATGAACAAAAACATCTCAAATTAAAACAATCTGAGATGATACACCAGACAAGAAAAAAAAGACTTCTCGTTCTTGATACATATCTGCGGCATCATTGTAATATGGTTCAGAGAAAGATTGAAGGACGAGACTATAGACAATGGAGCCACAATTATATTGTGACAAAATATAAACAAACACATCACGAATTAGACCAATCTAAGGAAAAACCTATATGGACAGTACATAAATGTGTCCATTTAACTACTATGGGCACTTTTGGAACAAAGTTTCCTGGAACTTTGTTCTATCTGAATGCAAAGAAAGATCAAGAGTCATAAAATCTGTAAACATCTAAGCTAATACAGAGAGATTTAAAGACTAAGAAGTCATAAAATCTGTAAACATCTAAGCTAATACAGAGAGATCTAAAGACTAAGAAGAATATTGACCAAAATCCGGCAATATTTGGTAAGTTGATTGTAAGTTTTTAATACATATCTACAGTATCATTGCAAAATAGTTTAACAACAGAAGAATGGATCAGGTAGGACGTGATGCAGCCACAAAAAAATGAAAAAAAAAACTCAAAGAGAAACATCTCAAATTATGACAATCAGTATGGGCAGTAGACAAATGTGTCCATTTGCTTACTATATAAACAACTATGCGAATTGAGACAGAATTAAAGACTCACAAATTATACTGGCTAAAATCTGGCAATATGTGTTAACTCGATAGCATGTTCTTGATACATATATACAGTGTCATTAGAATATCGTTTAGAGAAAGATTGGAGGATGATACTATAGACAACGGAGCCACAAAAATATTGTGACAAAAAATAATCAAAAACATCTCAAATTAGAACAATTTGAAAAAAAAACTATATGGACAGTAGATAAATTCGTCTATTTAACTTCTATGGGCACTTTTGGAATAAGGTTTCCTGAAATATTGTTCCGTTAGAATACAAAAAGGATCAAGAATAATACAAACTGCAAACATCTGAGCTAATATAGAAAGATTTAATGATTCAGGAAAGTTTTGACCAAAATGTGGTAACATCTGTTAACTAGATAGTATGCTTGATATATATATAGTGTAATTGAAATATGGTTTAGGGGAAGATTGAAAGATAAGGCAGCAGACGACAATATTGGGAATAAAATACGGACATAAACATCTCAAACTAGAAAAGAAGATTTGCTTCAAAGTAAATCTGTCTCTGTGCCTTCAAAAGTTATAAATATTAAACGCTACAACTTGCCCTTTGGTCCTTAACATTCCATTAAGCTTATTGTTGGATGAAAATTTCAAAGTCCAAATGACCTTGACCTGTACAGGTCACATGTAAATTTCAAAAATGTACAGAATTACAATACCCATAATTTGAGCCCAACATGAACCAAATCAGATGAAAATTGACCAAGTTATGGCAAGATGAAACTTCCAAAGGGCCAAATGACTTTGACCTTTGCCCTTAAAAGGTTACATGTTCTTACAAAAACTCGCAGTGTTGCAATACCTACAATTTGAGTGCAACATAATAAGAATTGGATGGAAATTGGCCGAGTTATGGCTGGATGAAACTTCCAAAGGTCCAAAAGAGGTTGACCTTTGCCTTGCTATGATGGAACTCATATACACTCAGAACCACATCTACTATAGTATACAAGATTTTTAAGATTTAAAACTTTAATTAACCCTCATTTGCATAATTTTGAAAAGCACGACCTTTCATTATAAAAAGGCAAGACTTAGTCTAAAGAAGTACAAATGTGGCAAATTTGGAGTTTCTATGTGTAATACTTTTCAAATGAAATGTCGGACAAATTTGCCTGGAAAGAAAGAAAGAAAGAAAGAAAGAAAGAAAGAAAGAAAGAAAGAAAGAAAGAAAGAAAGAAAGAAAGAAAGAAAGAAAGAAAGAAAGAAAGAAAGAAAGAAAGAAAGAAAGAAAGAAAGAAAGAAAGAAAGAAAGAAAGAAAGAAAGAAAGAAAGAAAGAAAGAAAGAAAGAAAGAAAGAAAGAAAGAAAGAAAGAAAGAAAGAAAGAAAGAAAGAAAGAAAGAAAGAAAGAAAGAAAGAAAGAAAGAAAGAAAGAAAGAAAGAAAGAAAGAAAGAAAGAAAGAAAGAAAGAAAGAAAGAAAGAAAGAAAGAAAGACAATATGTCTGTGTCGGCACACAGACATAATTATAATATTCCGAAAAGAAACCTACATGGGCAGTAGATAAATGAGTCTATTTAACTACTACAGGCACTTTTGCAGTATATCTTTCTGAAACTTCTTCCATTTGAATGCAGATTAACTTCAAAATTCATACAAACTGTAAACATCTGTGCTAATATAGAAAGAATGAAAGATTAAGAACAATACTGACGAAAATATGGCCATATCTGCTAACCAGATGGAATTTTTTGATACATATATACAATATCATTCGAATATGCTTTAGACAAAAAAAATGAAAGCTGAGGAAGCAGACGTTTGGGCCATTGAAAAACATTGTGAACAAATGTAAACGGAAACATCTCAAACTAACAATCTGAGAAGTAACCTACATGGGCAGTAGATAAATGTCTCCATTTAACTACTATGGGCACTTTTAGAATACAGGTTTCTGAAACATTCTACCATTTGAATGTGGATATAGTTCCAAGAATTATACAAACTGCAAGCATTTATGCCAATATGGAAGGACGTAAAGATGAGGTGCAGACGTTGGGTTAACAAATTTTTTACGAAAAAGAAAGAAAAAGAACCTTGTCAAGTTGCATGAATCCGAAATGAAACCGACATAGGAATTTTCTGATTTTGTTCATTTGAAGGGTTACTGATATTTTGATGCAGATGCAGTGCAAGCAGTACATATAAAAGTAACTCTGACAAAGAGAATTTTATGTCTTGGAACAAGTGCCCCGAATGTGCCCAGGTAACAAACTGAACTGCTTTAGTCAAAGATAGAGCTTAGTGGAGAAGGTTGCCCTGATAGTGGATACAGGTCCGAAAGTACCGGTCTTTCATATAAGTGGTAATGAGACTTTCTGTGGTGATATCCAAGGAGAAGACGCGGTCCCAAGTTACAGTCTGGGCGTGTCAGATCCTTTTTGATGCTGTGTCCTTCCTATGGCTTGCCGTCTTGGAATGCTGCAAAATACAAATCAATGAGCAGTTGTTCTATTTGTCAATTCTTAGAAATATTAATAAAAAAATTAAATACATTTGACTTGTCTCTTTTATTACCTCGATCAACACAAATCGGTACGTTACAATTAAATCGTCTTCTTCTTTTTTTTCTCAACGAAGGCTTTCAAAATGATCAACATTTGTAAGTGATCTATGACAGGATATTTAATCAGCTATTGTTAAACGTTTTATTCCGCGCTTTCCAGACAAGCGAGTGCCCAGGTTGCGCAGCATTGACAATACTGAGTCTTTCTTCTGTCATAGGCGGGTAAGGTTTAATGTGAAGTGGGTGTTCGCAGCATAAAGAATTTTTTTTTCATCACTGAACAATAAAATTGTATGTCTTTGTTCATACACTGATATAAACAAATTACAAAATAATGCTATACTAAAATATACAAATGCCTTCATAAGCATGCAAGGAACCAGCTGCATTTGTTTAACCATTAACAGCAGGTTATACACAACCGAGACAAAAGCATTATTTTACAAAAGACTGTACATTAATAAAAACACAGTGGATAAAAACTAACCCAGTCCATCCTTTGCATTATATGTGAGGGACGGGAACATCACTTATCCAAAACTTTTTGTCCGCCATTTCGTTTACACCGACACCAGGCAGCAAAATAGCTAAACAGTCTCAGTTAGTTTGCCGCGATAAAATGGTAACATCGTTTAGTGACGCAGAAAAATGTTTGGGGCCAGAATTATTCTTTGCTCGTTATTGCTCATAATAATTTTATTAAAACCGTCAATCAAGGGAAGTCACAGATACACACAAACTACATATCAAATCTAAGTTCCAAGTCAAATCTATACCAAATATCAGAAATAGCCTGCAATCTTATTGAGCTTTGAACTGGCCCTTTCTGGGTCTTCATACCAGGCATATGGACTCGTCCCATACTCCTGATCAAAGTAACGGGGCTGATCACTCGGTCTTGCGGCTTGTCCGTGCAACGCGTAAAACAAATGTATCCATAAACAAATCCTTAAACATTTTGGATATTTCTTTCAAGCTATAAATGCTGTAAACAGGAATGACTGTGAAGATACTGAATCAATACATGTACAACCAGTGCGACTTTCCACAGAGAGACATTAATGATAAATCTGCCTAGAAAATCAACCTTGCTACCTGAAAAAAGTAATTATTGTCTCATATGCATCGCACATGAACCAAATCACCATCTACGGGTATATCGTGAATATCTGACCGGGTGGATAGCACCACCATATATTGGAGAATATTTTGGAAAAACCTATTTAAAATCTTACGTTTTGACGTTTTAATTGGACCCAAACCAAAGAATTATCGAGTATCTTTGGCACGTTCATTTTCCTCTTCAGTGTAAATATTAACTATTGGCGATTTGCCAAGTTTAAAAAGATCATCTCAAAAGTGTACAAATCACAGTGAATGACCAAACTCGTGGATGGGGAAAAAACGACTTGGCCACCATGATCACAAAACGCGGAAACTGTATATTTCACTACCTACATTCGAAGCTTTAATTGAGTACGTTTGAGCTGTCAACAGATTCATTCATTATTTATTTGTTTATTTATTTCAAGATATAAGCTTCGGGCATGATAAGCTTAAAAGTGCTGCGGCAACTATTCACCCGCTTGGATCTTAACTTTCCGGCTAAACCAAGTAGGCAATGCCCTCACTTATATACATTTTTTCAGTTTTATTTTTTTAATAAATTCATCAAAATAATGTGATATGATGCAATGTAACAAGTCGGGCCTTGAATTTCGAGAAAATTTAAGTCCGCATTGCAGAATAAGATAAGGGTCTCACAAAAGTCCTGTGTGGCTTCTCACACGAAGTGTCTACCAAAAAAAAATTGACTCACAAACTTTCAATAGAAGTCACTTGAAAAGGGAACACAACATGCTAAAGCGGAAACTGACTTCTCTTTCATTCCACGTGCTCTAATTTACAGTTACATTACATTTTGATACATCTTTACGCTCCATAAAAATTACCGGAGGTTCTTAGAATACGCCATACGGCACCAGTGTTTTGGAGCTCAACCCACACCCTTGGTGATCCGTGGCACTCATGCCAAACTTAATTGAACGCTCCAGTGACGATCGATTACGAAGAGCAACATCTGGCGAGAACCAGAATAGCTTCAAAGCTATAATAGCGAGATGCCATTCCAACTTTTACTCCTATGTTATGGACTATTACGCAGAAATAAGCTCTGAGGACACGCACAATGATTTGCTATGCAGCAAATTTTTTTAAAAATTTTTTAACAATAAATAGTCATGATATATGTGTATTGAGTTATTGTACAAGTCTGACTTTTATTTTTGAGTGTGTCTAAAGTATTTATGTGAACCTTTCTTTCATTGTTTACGTAATCAAATCACTGTGCTTATATGTATTCCGTTATTGTTTAAGTGTATATTTTATTTGAGTGTGTATGAAATATTCATGTGTATTTTATGTTAACAATTTGTAAACTTTTATTGACACTGTGATATATACTGTCAATGTGGGGTCTTGTACACGATGATGGATATGACTTCGATGTAATGCTACTTCGATGTTATTTTTACCTTGGCTTGCACCAAATAAATTCAAATCAAATCAAATTCTTCAGAATCCACCACCGATTTCCTGACGGAACAAGGCGCTCCTATAGAATCACTGAAGAGGGTGGGAAAGGGGTTTCCCGTACTGGGGCTTTTTATTTACCGTACTGGAAGCCCTCTTATTTTATGTACTTTGTACTATCCAAAATTTTGAAAGATTTTTATTTTCCGTACTGCGTACTCTAGAAAAATAATTACCTGTACCAGCGTACTGAAACACCCCCCCCCCCTTACCCCCCTTCACTGAAGTGTCACGGCAGGGGTGGTGGATTTTGAAGAACGGCCCTGCGATAGGTCCCATGTAGTTCCTCTACAAGTTTCTAGTAGTGCATGCCGCACTTTTCTTGCAGAACACTGGTGCCGTATTCCTTCCAAGTTACCTGACGGGTTTTGACAGAAGAAAGAGATCCCCTGTATGCCAGCTTTGGTACATGCATGGAATACGTTCGTGAAAAGCAGTGGCCAAAAGTGGGGATCAACATGCCTTGCGTCATGTTTCATGAATACATGGCTTCTGAAATTTTAGACACCTTGGCCTACTTTACGTTTCGACTTTGCCGCGGTCCAGTATCACATCTGATACAGGTTACAAAGAAAGAAAAACACATTTCCCTTCGAGTTTAACCCTATCCTGGCCTCCAAGGCTCACAGGCATGGGAGCCCTGATTAAGGGCTGCCGTCTTTCCCTTTCCTTCCTCAAAATATGTCAATCTAAACACTGGTCTCTTCTAATTCTAACATTCAATATCTTTCCTCCCAGCACTGTACCAGCAAGTCCTGTGCATTTCTGATCCCGTCTTTTCTTCCCGGTATATCCCTTAATTAGGCCCGTGAAACCTAAAATCCATGTCACACGCTATCATGTGCTTCTTCTCCTAAGCGCCGACCTTCCTCTGACGAGTCCAAGCCCTGACACTCGAATGCACCTCCCGAGCAACCATGGACCCCCGTATTATAAGTTCATGGAACAACAGACAAATGCTTTTACGACCTTCTTCGAGGGTAGAAGTTCAAGACAAAACGAAGACGCAATCAAACCGGATCATTCAAGTTCAAAACATGTCGAAACAGCATTCAAACTCTCATCCCACAAACTCTCCAAGAAATGTACGGGTCATTCAATGTCAGCTTTGCTAAAGGAAATAAAACGAATTATAAAAACAATACGTACCCAGCAGCATAAAATCATGCCCTTGCAGGTGTCCAGGCACTTGCGGTTCTCCGATGCCACTGACGGCTCTGTGCACTTGGTCAAATCGTGAAGGTGTGGTTCATTCACGTTCAAATTAATCATTGTATCTGTCCCACCAGTTGTAAACGGACTGTGATTGGCTGGAGTTACCGCCAGGTTGTCAACGCTTTTGAAATTAACTGTGACTGGCTGCAAACTTACTGGGTCAAATATCACGCGGCTTTTCTTATCCCACCAGAACACGCACTCTAAATAATAAAACAAACAGTTTGACGGATTGAGTAGTTGCAATGAGAAATATACACAATTAATATGATAAAATGTTATTTTCAACATAAAAGAAACTAAATGGATGTCATATATGAAGTACAAGGTATATCATATGGTCATGTTCTTTTGTTTTATTATACGTTGCGAAATATTTTCATTTTTTTATATATTATTATTTTTTCCTTTTTCTATTGTGGATTACTGTTGTTCTATTGTATTAAATGGTATCGTATGTACTTGAGGAAAGGGCCTTGTATTAGCCAATGGCTATTGCCCAATCCTCGTTAAAGAAATAAAGTTTATTACTACTACTAGGTATATCAAAATATTTACCTGTATGGTGAACAGATTGAGAAAGTGAGTTCTTTCCTTCACCTTGGGAATCTTATTGGTCCTAACTCCACCAGCAAATCACTGGAGAGGAGTACTCAAAACTTTAACACGCAGGTTAATTTGTTGATGGCTCAGTTTGGGAAAGCGTTTGTCTCGACACGACATAGATTGTTTCGTTCAGTCTGTATGTCTTTTTATGGCTCATATTCTTCAAAAGCTGTTGAACAAATGTTTGTGGCATGGCGGAAGGCTGTACGATTTATTTGGAAACTGCCTGAACAGACAAATTGTAATTTACTCCCTTTAAAATGTGGAGATCTACCAATTGAGATTCAGAAGCATATAATAGGCCTATGCGTTTCATAAGACATGTTCATAAAATCGTTCATAATAGGAATGCTTTAGGTAAAATGTGTGGAAAATTATTACTTGAAGGCACTCGTTCTCCTACTGGTAGAGCATCGAATTACATTCTCCATAGATATAATATTACGAGAGATGCATTGATGTCAGTCGAGTGTATACACCTTTCCAGAGAGAACGCCCTTTGTTATCCGGGTGAGGACACTTTGATAGCCAATGCCCTTGTTGGGCAAAAGCTATGTGACATCAGGAACGAGCGGTTGACGGGAGTTCTGGACCCTGAAGAGGTCAATCTTTCGACTGGAGTTATATGTACCACTTAGCACCCTATATTCCGCTATTTCATTTTTTTATTTCTCTTGCCATATTCGCCATTGCAGATGCTGGAATTTACTGTGAATTGATGTATTGAAGATGTACATTGAGTACGAAATAAATAAATGTATGTATGTATGTATGTATGTATGTATGTATGTATGTATATATATATATATATATATATATATATATATATATATATATATATATATATATATATATATATATATATATATATATATATATATATATACATATACTAGGACGTGGTTCTGGTTCTGGACAAAAAGACACTAATACAATATTAAACTGTTGTCCTCAGTTACCTGTGTTTGGTTGCCATGGAAACGGCATCTTTAACCTCACCCTTTTTCGGCAAAATAGTTCATTTTAGTGCCATTTACTATTGCTTGTTAGCAAACTATCATATCTATATTGCTTTCACCACACCAAACATACATTTAATTATTTTTTTGCATTCTAAGATAATGCTTCTCTGCTCCTAGGCAGGTAATAAATGCTATAATGTGAAACTTGAAATGTAAAAATCAGGCTTAATTATAGGTAGAACCATTTTACTTCAAGTCGTCAAAAATGTTGAAAAGGCAACGAGTACGATGTGCTCTTCTTTTACCCCAGTATTTTGTCATTATTTACATACAAAGCCTACCTTTCTCTTTTCTTATGACTTAAATTGCACATTGTGATTGCATATGCCATACTATTTAGCACAGCAGAGCCACAAGAGAATGAATGGACAGAACAAGCCGTCACCGACAGAATAGATGGTGGAGTATGCCACTCACCAATTACATCCTTTGGCATGCATATATGTGATCAATCACGTATATACCCTTGTGTGACCTTCCACTCTCATCCGCCCTTGGGGGGGGGGGGGCAAAATCTTTAAAATATCATTTTCTCTAAAATCGCTTAGCTGCTTTGAAATTGCGAGGGGACACCTATGGGGATTGGTAAATCTGAATTTGTTCAGCGGTTGGCACTGCTTTTTTTCTTTTCTTTTCTTTTTTTTTTTTTTTTTTTTTTGCAATTTTGTGTTTTTCTGCTATTTTCTACTTCTCCAGAAGTGTCCCTAAAATTGTTCTGAAACTTGGTGGAATTCTACCTCCTGGAAGGGAAAAGCAAAATTGTTGACTAGGTGGTGATGCTATTGACCCTTGACAAAATTTTCAAGCTGAGTTGTTATCAGTTAATGCATGCATTACTGTTGGTTACAGTGTAAGTCAATGGGAATTACAATGGTTGTCTACATGGTCGACCTCTTCGAAAACATCACTAGCTTTTAGATTTTTATAATAATACTTTCCGCTTTTTTTAATGGCAAAATCATGAAATAACTTTTTTTTCTCTTTAAACCACAATGCTAGTTGCCTCAAAATTGCGTTGAAACACTTCTGAGTACCCCCAGACCAGGGTAGGACTTTCTATAAGTTGAAAGTCAGCCGAGAACGGGCTCATCACTTTTCTATTCAGCTCCGCTGGCTTGTCAATCAGCTGAGTTTAGAGGATGGTCCGTCATCTGTCCGTCCTCAATTCACATTTTCGACTTGTCAAAAATCGTGCACTTTCAATTAGGCGAGGATGTACTTTCGATCGGTTTCAACCACATTTGTTTAAAGGGTCATGCTCCAGTGATGTTTAGATTTTTAAAAGGATTTTAGGGGGTTCATGTTTTGAAAAATTCTTTCAAAAATTATCTATTCTGAAAATGATTTGCCAATTGCTTCGAGATTGGATAGGCACACTTCTGACGACCCTTTAAATAGTTGAACTAGTGGCACTGCGTTTTAATCCTTTTTAAACGGATTTTTGTGTGGTTTTACCATTTCCGACTTCTTCAAAGTAGTCACTTAAATTGTTCTGAAGTTTACTGGAAATATACCTTGTGGAAGGGTCAAACACAGTTTTCCACTAGGTGGTCATGTTCTTTATTCCTGATTTTGAACTTTTTTTAATATCGATACTTGTCAGTTTATTTATACGTTCCTTTTGATTATTATGTTTGTCAATGGGAATTACAAAAGGAATTCATATTTTCGGCTTCTCCAAAACCTTCAGCTAGATTCAATTAACACCTTGTGGGGATATACCTTGGGAGGTTTCTTCCATGTTTGATGATTACTCTGCAGGGATTTTTAACTCGTTTACAATTTTTGCTCTTTTTTGGCATTGTTATTTTTTACGGAAACCGCGTCACCGATTGCTTGCATGCTTGGAAGTTGCATAGGGACACTTCCGTTGATCCCTACACCTTTATTTACTGACCAGGTGAGTCTACGATTCTGCGCGTTTTACTTCTTTTAATTATTATTTTAAGCTCAGCTGACTTGTTAGTCAGCTGAGCTTATCTTATGGTTTTCCGCCCGTTGTCCGTGCGTCGTCTGTCAACATTTCCATTTTGGACTTCTTATAAAATAAAACGTCTGCCAGATGCACTTCAAACTTAGTAGGGATGTGCCTTGGGTGGATATCAACCATGTTTTATGCTCCAGTGATTTTTTATATTTTTTATATTTTAAAAATCTTCTACTCTAAAACCGTTCACCTAATTGCTTTCATATCACACAGGAACACTACTAGGGACTCCTAGTTCCTAATTTGTTCCCCGGGTGGCGCTATGATTTTTTCCTATTTTTTTTATAATTTCTGGCGTGTTTTTGCTATTTTTGACTTTTTCTACAGACCCGTTACTCGGATAAATGTGAAACTTTGTGGATAAGTTCCATGTAGAAGGGTGAAAATGGGTGTTCATATGGTGGCACTGCTGCGGATTTTAACGATTTTTTTTTTCAATCGGGATACTTATCGGTAAATGCAGCTTTCCTTTTGATTACTACGTACTACTTTGTGGATATGTTCCTTTTGGAAGGGTCAAACAAAGTTGTTCACTATATGGCACTGCTGTGAATTCCTGATTTTTAATGATTCTTTTTTCAATTCGGGTACTTATCAATAAATGCACCTTTCCTATGTAAGTCAATGGGCATTCTGATGCTAATTCATAATATCGACCTCTCCTCCAAAACCCTTTATCCAGAATGACCTCAAATTTGTACATTGGGTGGGTCTCGACCCGGTCTGTTCAAATGGCTGTGATCCAGTGATTTATATATACATATATATATATATATATATATATATATATATATATATATATATATATATATATATATATATATATATATATATATATATATATATATATATATATATATATATATGTATATTTGTCTCTTTGGGGGGGGGCAAATCTTAAAAAATCTTCCCCAACACAGCTCACCCAATTTCTTTGATATCCCATAGGGACACTCCTAGTCCTTAATTTGTTCATTAGGTGGCGCTGCAATTATATTCTATTTTTATGGGTTTTTTCTGTGTTTTCTCTATTTTTGATTTCTTCTCCAGAACCATCACTCAGATTCAGCTGCAAATCGTATAAAACTTCTTCTCTAAAACTGCTCACCCGATTGCTTTGATTTAACACAGGGACACTCCTAGAGCCTTACTTCTTAATTTGTTCAGTACCACCTGATATTTGACAAAATCGTATAAAAATCTTCTCTGAAACCGCTTGGCCAATTGCTTAGAATTAGACACTTCTGGGTACACCTAGATCCTAATTTGTTTAGGAGGTGGAGCTCTGATTTAGAAAGAAAAAAAACAACTTTTTCAAATGATTTATGTGTGGTTTTTGCTATTTTCGACATTTGCTCCAAACCGTCATTCAGATCATGCTGAAACTTGGTGGAAATGTTTCTTGTGGTAGGGTCAAAGAAACCTGCATACTAGGTGGCATTGAGCACTACAGTTTGTTCATGAATGGTCAGCTGAGCACAGGTCTGTCAAAACCGCCACTCACATTACGCTGCAAATCTTATAAAATCTTCTCCAAAACCGCTCGCCCGATTGTTTTGATATCACACGGGGACACTCCAAGAGACTCCTGGTTCTTACTTTGTTCAGCACCACCTGACTTTTTTCAGCAAAATCTCCAAAATATCTCCAAAATCACTTGGCCAATTGCTTCGAAATTGCATGGGGACACTCCGGGTAACCCTAGAACTTAATTTGTTCAGGAGGTGGCGCTCTATTTTTTTTAAATGAATTTTTCTGTGTTTTCGCTATTTTCGACATCTTCTCCAAACCGTCATTCAGATCATACTGAAACTGAAAATGTTCCTTGTGGAAGGGTCAAAGAAAGCTGTTTACTAAGTGGCACTGATCAGTCCTGTTTGTTCATGAAGGGTCAGCTAAGCACAGGACTGTCACAGTCCTCTTGTGTTGTAGTTGTGTGCGTCTTCGTTTTTTCGACTTCTTGCTTCGAAACCATATGTTAGATTCTCTGTGAACTCAGTACGGATGTACCCGTTCTTAATATCAACCAAATTTGGTCACAACATGATGCTGTTGTCGGTTTAACGATTTTCAACAAATTATCGAAATTAGAAAAAAAAATGGAAGGGGTGTGTGAACATATTACCATTGTTACACTAGGGATTGTAGGGAATCTGACAATAGTGGTGACTGCAATATAAAATCACTACTAGTATATTATTAACAATAAAGCTCTAAAATTGGGTTTCATGGCTTCAATACAGTACAATATACAGAAAATGTGAAATCGTGAGAGTAAATATATACTTGTATGTATGCTTTGTTTTATTCCCCTTAAAACAACCAGAAGTAAGGACAACTTGCCGAAATATTATCTCCAGAAGCTAAAGATAAATTTAGGACATGTTGTCTATTTCTGTCGGTGGGGTAATTAAACTCCTAAAATATAGCTCTTTTTGGGAGTTGGCCGCTCCCCTAAAGGATGTTATACTTTGCCGAGTGGTTTAAGAGGTGTCGACAAACAATACAATGTATATTTCAATAGCTTGAATATAACCGAGGTCAAAGAGACCGTGCGATAATTTGGAGATAAATGTTTATATCCTTGTATTGTGGATTGGCGAGACGTCAGTATTCCGCCAATCGTCCGCCAAAGTGCCTGTGTCTGCTGAGCTCTGAATAATCACCTGTAGACCAAGGGTTAGTTCTTGAATACAGTACAATGTTTGACATGCAATCCTGGCCGAGTACTTTCTTGGGGTTTATGTTGGATAGCAGTTTGCACACACCTTCTGCTGTGGTACGTGTTTTAATGTCTAATGGGACGAATATCATCAAGCCTAACAGGTGGTAGCATGTCATCGTCTTTTGTAAATACCGACTCGAACTGTTTGATAAGGATATTTGCTATATTTTTACTGTCATGATATAGTTTTCTATTTATATTCTAGTGGTGCAACACATATATTTAATGTTCGGGACGAGCGGGACTCGCACCTGCAGCCTTAGCCACCAGTCCCCTAGCTGAAATGGGAAATGTTGTCCTGTCGCTTTAAGTTTAACATGTATAGTTCCAAAAACGCTCCGAGTTGTTTACTTCTAGGCCTTTAAGTAGGATGTTATTTACATAGTCCCATTCTGTTCTTCTAAAGCGCTCCCTACATTCACGTTGGTCTTTCAGGATCCATATCTTTTGGCCTGTCTGTATATTTTGGTTTTAAGTTTCAACAATTTCTTTAGCTTGTTGTCAATCCATGTTAAAGACCTCTTAGTGTTACTTAGTTACGATGGTACGTATTGGCTCAGTCCAAAATACGCTGCATGCGCGGCATGATGCAGCATGGTATCGACCATGAACTCATTGACCTGGACGGGACCTCGGACCGGAAGTACCTATTCCAGAACCAAGACTATGCATTCTACCGGGGTTTCTTTCGTGTTCTGTTCGAGAGCATAACAGCAGTCATATGTAGCGCCATGTAGACTGGGATACGGCCGGGGGGGGGGGGGGGTGATTTTTTTTTTTTCAAAATGATTCCATAATGTAACAAACAATCGCCAAGTTCATTTATTATTCTCTGACTTACGGAGCTCCAAAGGGGACATGAGAGGGGAAAATCGTTCCCACGCAATAATTGTTTCGTTCCCTCGCAATATCATTGCGTTGGAATGTAATGAAAAAGAAATCCCACAAAAACAGGTAACTCTCGGACCCCAGAAAAAAAAATTATTATTTCGTTCCCTTAAAATAATTATTTCGTTCCCTTGCAATAATTATTTCGTTCCCTCGCAATATTATTGCTTTCCCTCGAAAAAATATACCGTTCCCTTACAATATTATTTCGTTCCCTCGCAACATTATTTCGAGAGAACAATATTTTTGCCAGGGAACAAAATAATGTTACAGAGGAACGATCTAATATTGCGAGCGACAAAATAATTATTTCGAGGGAATGAAATAATATTGCGAGGGAACGCAATAATTATTATGGGGAACGCGATAATATTGCGAGAGAACGAAACAATTATTGCGAGGGAACGCAATATTATCGCGAGTGAACGAAACAAAATTATTTTTCTTCCATGTCCCCTCTGGGGCTCTATATTTAGCCAGCCAAGGGACATAAGTATTTTTTTTTTCATCTTGCAGGGGAACGAAATTTTATTTCGAGGGAACGGAATTATATTGCGGGGGAACAGTTAATTTTTTCTCACTCATGTCCGCTTTGGGGCTTGCTCCGTACTGACTAATGTAGGCCCACTTAGAATAACTACAATGAATATATATATATATATATATATATATATATATATATATATATATATATATATATATATATATATATATATATATACATACATACATATGTATATGCATATATATATATATATATATATATATATATATATATATATATATATATATATATATATATATATATATATATATGTATATATATATCATAGCATCTACAGTAGTGTATGCAAGACCAACCGAGAGTGGCCGATATAACAGGTGGCTCTGTATGGCGTATTTTCGACTATTAGCGGAGCGCACATACCAACTGCACCAAATCCCCATTCATGAAAAAGAATGGTTCAATGGAGGCCGGTATGCGTGAATGACATTATCGACACGGCCCAGTTCATTGTATTTAGTGTTTGTAAGCACTATATAACAGCAAATATCTTAATCATCTCAGTTGTATATTATAATTGTTATTATTTTTGTATTGGTTTACAAATTAAAGGACATATTTGTGTTATTGTCATTCTATTCTATATTTATATAGCCTACTGGAACCCGTCTCTTTGCTTTTTTTTTACCAACAGGCAACATAATTAGGGGGCTTGAAAGCATTTAATCGCGGTGGGTGGTTGTCATGTTCCAAAACTGTTTGCGCCATGGGAACCTCCGGTCCGAGGTCATCAGTCCAGGTCAATTATGACACCGCTGCCCACACCACACTAACCTGCGCCATGACGCGCCATGCCATTCCGCGGTGCGTATTTTGGACCAAGCCGTGCGTATTTGTCCACGGTGCCATAAAAGATGTTTTGAAAATATCCCTTAAATCACTGGTAGAGCATCCTGATAGGCCTATGCTTAAGTCGAAAGTCAGTCCTGAGATATCTTGAAATAATTCAAATATTTTCAAATAAATAAAAATACTGAAAATGAATTTAAGATATCTGAAATAAGCCTGGCTACAGTCTCGTTTGCAATAATAATTTATGAAAAATAATGAAATAAGATTGGTGAGCCCGCGAAGCCGGCGCCCCATGAGCTGGGGCGGTGGTTTCATCAGCTGACCATTTCGTTACTTTAATAAATCACTATTGTGAAGCAGGCTGCAGCCAATTCGCTGGCTTCGCCAGGCTCTGAGCTCAGCGATCGCCAGCTTCACGCGCATCAATAGATTTTACCATCGTTTCTTTTCTTTTTCTTTCTTTTTTTCTTTTTTTTTTTTTTTAATATAAATTTTTATGGCAAACGAGACTGCAGCCAGTCTAATTTTAAAAATAGAATCACCTCTATCACCTTATTACACGTAATAATTGAAGGATTTCTAAAAAAAAAAAATCTTAAAAATATCTTCACTAGAAAATTTGCTTTAATACTATTATATACATTTTCAATTCAATAAAAGATATCTTTAATTCTATTTGATAATGCTAGCCGTTTAAATGTTTCGTGAAGAATTTTTCAGTCAGTCTGGAATACTACAATGAAGTGGCAGATGGTAAATGAACTGCAATTAGACACCCCATTTTCTTTCATTATTATAAAAATATAAAAATGCTGACATGGTATTATACGACTTTGGCAATAGGACGAAATGACTGCAGTCGGGAGCTAGAAATATCCTAACAATAATTTCCTGTCTTTGTCTGCAACAAATTTGACATGTTTTTGAGCACTCTCAAAAGATATACTAATCATTGCCAAAAGCAAAAGCATAAACTCCTTATTTATATTATTATAGTGCTATTCAATTAGTGTTCCGATTCTCGTATTGCTGCACATGAGAGAATCAGACAGAAAAATTTCATGATAAGAAATCAAAACTCCCCGACGGGGAATTGAACCCCGGTCTCCCGCGTGACAGGCGGGGATACTAACCACTATACTATCGAGGATGTATATGGTGCCCCCACATATATTTTATCATTTTTTGAGCGTGTTTACTTGTAATATATATATATAGTTTGTCATTTTTGGGCTTGTTAACTTGTTATATATACATATCCTTCATTGCATGAATGCTCCATCTGCAGTATATAGCAGATATTACAAAGGCGGGAAGACCCAGGGTATATCTAGATGGATGCCACGGGTCTGGCCAGTGTTGACACTATATAATACAGAATTTTGTATTTAAGATATTGAAATAATAAATAGATAAATAATATTAAATACCCTGTTTAATAAATAATAATAATAATAATAATAATAATAATAATAATAATAATAATAATAATAATAATAATAATAATAATAATAATAATAATAATAATTGCACACTAAGTTTGTCTCTCTCATCCATGGCCGTTAACGAATTTCAGCACTTGTTTAGTAACATAGAGGTCCCCCCCCCCCCATTACAGGTCATCAAGAATGCAAATTGGTCTCTTTCTGTAAGTGAGGGCAGGCTGTAGTTTTGAAGGGTGCCAAACATCTCATTCCGCGGTGTATTATATTTAGGGCAATTCAACACAAAATGAAGCCATGTTCCACTTGTCATTGTACAGAGTCGCTTATTAGCTTCAATATTGTTGTATCTTCCGACTTCAATATTGAGATTACGGGCGCTGATTCTAAGTTTTATGAAAATTTTCCTTTTATGGATGGGGATCTTGCCCTTGAGATATTCACCTCTGCTGAATTCTTGTCCTTTGAGCTTGCAGTAAGTGTGTAATTTATTAGATTCACGGCCATCACCATTTACAAATTTTGACCAATTCCTTTCATAGGTCTTGTGCATTTTAGTACTTAGTTTTTTTATGTGATAGTAAATGTCTGCCCCCCCCCCCCCCCCTCAACATTTTTCCAGCAATTTTGTAGGTCAAATCTGAATAAGGTAGTTTTTATGTGTTTCAACCAACAATTTCCATTTTTTGCGCAGGATACTATAATTTCCCTTCAATATTTCAGAGACTATATACTATCTTCACTACAGTTATGCAAATGATACCAAATCGAATACTTTATTGCTGAGCTTAGGAAATTTAGGAGGAGGGGGTAATTGCCCAATTCACCCTTAACAGCAGCAGTACAAGACTTTTTGTGGACACCAAGGTGGAAACGGCAAAATTTAACGTGAGGGTCCGGGTACATATATATATATATATATATATATATATATATATATATATATATATATATATATATATATATATATATATATATATATATATATATATATATATATATATATATATATATATATATATATATTTATGTATGTATCCGGACCCTCTTCTTAAGACAGTTGCTACCAATGTGGCAGTGATATGACATCGATATTTGCTGCATTCCACTCGTATAAACCTTAGCGGTCAACAGAACAGGATCGAATCGTTGACTCTGTCAAATTTCTGCTGCACCGCGAAAATTTTGTTAAAGTGGAGAACACAAGTGCTGGTTTCCCTGTTGAACCGCGCTTTTTGGAGGGACACATACATTTGGCATTTTTGTGCTGTTACTGTGTGACATTTTATTTGTACAGTTTTATTTTTATTTTCAGTTGTCTAAATAACTAGGTTGGTATATCTGAAGGATTTCATTTGTGTACGTTTGGTTTTAATTTCAGTTATTTCAGTTCTATTATGTATCCCATTTCTGTGATTAGGGATCATTTTACTTGTAATATTTTAATTCAGTTTTCATTTCTGTCTATGTATATGTATTTTAATTTCCTCGATTATTATTATTATTATTATTATTATTATTATTATTATTATTATTATTATTATTATTATTATTATTATTATTATTATTATTATCATCATTATTATTATTATTATTATTATCATTATGTACACAAAGGCGGGGGATTTCACACCTACCATATTAAAGAGCAGTCTGAATGGCGCGCCGTTTAACTTAAAAATTCATTTTGACGATATTATATTATTGATAGGTGTTTTTTATTTGTTTGTTTCTTTCTTTCTTTTTGGGGGGTTGTTTTTTACATTTTTTCCTCGCTTTGCACTTTTAAGGGTTACGCTGTTTTGTATTTACACGAGTAGAGGAATTTGAATCAGCCAGAGGCTACTTTCTCCATCACCATTGAAGGAATAAAGTATAGGCCTATTAACAAACGCACTTGATTTTACAGAATGCATGCACGTGAAACAGCACAAAATACTTAAATACATACGCTATAAGTGCTTTCTTATATTAACAAGACCTTATATAAACTGAATTTATGTGAACTACTATATGCACAAATATACCTAAAAATAGCAAAATTCAAAGTTAAACTTTATTTTTTTACTTCTTCTATTATATACAGCCAGACCTGCTAGGATCTATGATATACATGTACTCAAACAACGTCACTGAAAAACAACGATCGTGCACACAGACAGCTGGTAGCATAAAATTGTAAACAGAAGATCCAATATTCACACAATTTTATAATTCTTGACGGAAGAAGCCAAAATCCACACAATCAAATCATCTGTTGTTTATTGACTAAAGCACGTGTGTACATTTGTGTGAGATGTCAGTTTAAGTATACGTGTTGTACGACCCGTGTAGGACTATCTGTCACTCATCAGGGCTCAGTCTTCACATTTTCTGAAAATGACATACACGTTCATATATAAATGCGTTTGGAATTTAACCAATTTTTAAAATCGCGTCTAGAGCATGTAACTCAATAAACAGTAGCAAAATGACATATATACATGTATTATTAATGGTCCTCTTCCATGCTTTGTGAGTAGATAACTTATGTTTACACGAACAATCTGACACTCTGTCGAGCATGAAATGGAATAAATGAAATAAACTTTATTGACTGTATCACAAATAATACAATGTGACATTTTGTCAATACAAGCACACACATACTTACAGATAAAGTACGAATAAAGTACAAAGGTGCCCTGCATATACCATCATTAAGCACCTGTGTGCGTTAATGCTCATACAAAGAGAGTTAAAAAAATTATTAAAAAAAAATAAAAAAAACTATCAGAACTGTCTTCTGGTGTCGATAATGGAACCAAAAAATTTTGCAGTATTATGTATAGAATCAATATAGTCCAGTTTCACGATAAATAGAATTTTTTCTGAGTCCGAAAGAGAAGAATACAAGGGAAATATTTTAGTAAGTTGTTGAAAAAGGCTATCACGTTGTGTTGAGAATGTTTTACAAGATATTAATATATGTTCTTCACTTTCAATTTGTCCACATGTTTCGCATAATCTTTTCTCCAACGGGGTTTTTGTTGCTCTTTTGTGATGCCCACTTTCGATTTTAAAATTATGGGCGCTGATCCGAAAACGAGTAATGCCTTTTCTAATTTCATAATCATTCACTAAATATGAGTATGGTCCTGGTCCGAAATCATGTTTGAAATTTACATATGTCCTTAATTAGTTATCATCTTTACTATTTTCGAGTAGAGCTTCGTTCCATTGATTTCGAAACAATTTTTGTATTTTTTATTTTTTTTGAAACGTCTAGTTGGAAATCGTCCTTATTGCCACCAACATTATTCCACATATTTTAAAAGTGAGTCACATGAAAAACGTTTTGCAGAGTTTTCAACCATTGAAGTTTCCCAGAATTCATCACATGTATTTTACATGAAAGTCGGCCGTAGGACTCACCTCAAAACTGAAGCAGGCTATTTGAAACCAAATAAGCAAACTTAAGCTTGCGTTGATCATCTTCATCGTACATATTTTATACAGATATTATAGCATTTTTAAACGGAAGTGCTATCATTAATTCATATATCACTGTCTTCAAGTTGTATGTCTAGGCGCGGATCCAGGCGTGACATTTAAAATAGCAATTTACAGAAACTTATGCTACCCTTTATCCCTCAAACTGGCCAAAACCGGCTGGTCGTCTAATGTCGTATGCTTAAATGTGGGTTTGTTTTTGCTTTATGTTTTTCCTTTTTTCAGCAGTAAATAATGAAAAAAGTTTCAATGAGAATAGGATGTATTCATATCTAAATGCGGTTCTACTCTAACACCTATTGAGCAAAAGAGGGAGCCACCTGCATCAGGGCAGATCCATGTATTTAGCATGGTCAAAAGTACTTTCTCTACAAAATGAACAACACAAACACACAATAATCTTAAGAAAATGTATTAACAGATATTTGAAACACAAAGGATGCCTAAAATAATTAGAAATGGACTCTCTTTGGGTTAAAAAGGTGTTATTTATGGATGTTTATATAGTATATTATACAAATCTGCCCTGATCATGGTGGAAGCATCAGTCTGTTGCCCTGGGAACACAGGAAGTGAACAGGATCGCAGTTAAATATGAATGTCTCCTATTTAAGATGAGACCTATCACGATAACATTTCCAAGGTCAAGAGCTTAATTGGCTCGGACTGGCCGCTAAGCGTCCAACCCATGCCAAGGAAAGCTGTTGACGTAGTGTTGAGGGAGGTTAGAAAATAAAGTACTCGCAAAGCAGTTGCCTGTACTTCCTATTAAATAATAAAATTTGCAGAATCAACATTGCAACCTTGGATTTGATTTTTTAAAAAATAGCTTCGCAATGTAGTTTATCAGAAAGAAAAAACTTACGTGCAGGTTTTGTAGCAATTTATTGTCATGAATGTACCAAAGTGATGTTTAGGGTCACAGTAGTCAAGCTTTGCATAGTATGCACAGTATGATTCACCCAAGGAATCTATGCATGGCGCTGAAACATAAAAAATTAAGGCCTCGTTTCATAATTCCATACTCTGTCAATAAAACTGCATGAAGCCATTTTGAACGCACAATTATTACCAGATCCTGTATGTACGTATATGTGAGCAGTGTCATGGATTTGATCCAGACCGTGAGAGGTCCAAATTTGAACATGGAGATTCTCTTAGTTTGTTTGGTTTTTTTAGGGGGGGGTGTTTTGTTTTGTTTTGTTTTGTTTTTTTCTGAACATAACCTTCGTATATATTATTTTTTCTTTCCATTATTTTGCCCATGTGGTGATGGGCTTATAATACGACTATTTAAAGTTGATCAGCCGAGAATCTCTTGTACTCACGTTTGGTTGGGGCCTGTGTGGTGGGCTCCATTCCCAGATCGTGTTCACTCACGTGACCTTTCTTATACAACAGTTCTATAAGGTTGACGGCGGTGTTCTGCACGGCTTCCTGTGGAGATCAAACCCAGAGTTCCGCAAGTGAATTATGAGGTGTAGGGAAGCCTTAGTTGCCCGCTTAACCGACAAAGTTCCATGTATTCGTCAATGGTGTATAACATGACACTATCGGAGCTCCGTGGTTTAAAAGTGCTTTATCAAACAATTAGGAAGCTGTTTTTCCCTATATAAACCCCTCTTGAGTATCGACTGACAGTAGTTACAACAAATAGTGGTAAAGATGGACAAAACAGCAACACTTGAAAGAAAATAACGGGGGAACGACAGAGGCTCTTTGTGACTTGAATTTTTAAACTAATGACCCGTAAAGTGTTTTTGCAGCCTACGTTAAAAGTGGTTTCAAACGCACAGGCCCATTGCCCCACTATTTCTCTATCAGTCCATGTATGTACGTACATCCTCAAATATAGTACTTGTATTGCTTTTAAAGGTTCACCCTGTTCATCCAAATTTCGGCGCCGGGTATAAAAATTTGGACACATAAAGAATAATGATGTACATCTTTCACGGCTGATCCACAACGACAGATCGGCGATTGTTTCCCACCAATTCAGCGCACTCAAGACATCATTTCCCCATGCTTAACTAGTAATTTTTTCTTTCACCACATCAAGACCATGTTCAATTAACGGCGCAACGTAAATTTACATAAATGGTATAAGCTGTGCGATTGTCACGGGTTTTTAATCCATGAAAATGCATACTTTTCTGCAAGATTTTTTTTCAAACAGACCGAATGAAGTCATGAACTTGCGCGTAAAAACCTGTCAGTGTCAAAGACTAGTGTCAACCATCGAACAGTGCAACTGGTGGTCAGCCGTCGAAATATCGAGTTTGATCGAGCCCAAAATTGTTCTTGAAGGTAGAGAACTTTACCCACAAACCATTCATCCTTAGCCAGGCTGAAATGGCCAAGGGTGAAACAGTCCATATATGCGAGTGTATACGTTTTATTTATACTTTATGAAAAGTTTGAACAGATTCAGATTTACATCGATATCTTTACGTTGACTATATAGGCTTATGTTATTCTTTCTTGAAGTACCGACCTCGGTGTCTTTACCCGATGCTGTCATTTTCAGACCAGTAGACAAGTCTTCCATGGTAGCTTCGTTTCCATTTGTCCAAACGCGCATGGCACGTCCCATGATCTGGACCTTTTAAGAAAAAGTCATGATTAAAAAACAGATTCATGTACATTTTTTTAAATCGTCGTATACGCTGTGACAACGGCTACTTTTCAGTGCACTCATCGAAGACGGATGGATTTCAGAGAAATATGTCTACATGCCCCCAATTTGGGTAGCGATAAAATAAAATTACCAATCGGTACGAACGAGGCGACAAATTTAACGCCGCCTGTCGCCTGTAGGTGAAGCAACCGGTAAATTCCCCTAGTATCCCCCTGTTTCATATAAACTACTCAAAACTTATAACTCTCCACCTTTTTAACTGAAAAAAAGCACCAACTTTAAATGAAATGTTTAAAAAGACAATGTATTTGTAAATTGCAAGTACCCTAGCATATAATCCATGAGTATTCACTTGATTTCAGATTCATGCTTGGCTACACATGCACTTATTCTAAAACAAAGCTGAAAAATGACTTTGCAAAGAAGTGTTTTGTAGTGCATAACGTGTGTGGTTTCCCTGTCCCCATTTAAGCTCTTCCTAACATTGTTTTCTTTCACTTTACAATGACACGAGTGGATGATTTGGACAAGAACAGGGATAGTTAAGAGTATAAATTGTGGCAGAGCTTGAGATCAGGTATGGGTTCTCCATCAGCTTGCAAACCTGCTGGACGAAACATGCCAAGACTCTCAACTGTAGACCGGGCTAGAGCTGTTGGCCGAATTGAGGCTGGAGAAAGCTGTCGTTCTGTGGCAAGGGCCCTTGGTGTAAACCATCGCACCATAAATGACCTGTGGCAGAAATTCCAACGCACTAATGATGTAGACAACTTGCAAAGGCAGGCAAGATCAAAAGTGACTACTAGGCGCCAAGACCAGTTTATCGTTACAACAGCTCTTAGGTCTCGAACAACTACGAGCACTGATATTCGAGACAGGCTCCATGCTGCTGATCCACATCACAGAAGAATATCTGATCAAACCATAAGAAATAGGCTACATCGCCAAGGTCTCGATCCAGATACATGGTCCAGAAGCAGAGCCTCTTGCCTCAACACAGGGAAGCCAGGATGGATTGGTCAAGAAGTTACCTTCGCAAATCCAGAGCAGAGTGGGCTAATGTCTTGTTTACAGACGAATGTCGCTTCTGTGTCCACAATAAAGACGGGCGAGTGAGGGCTTGGAGAAGAACAGGAGAAAGACATGCTGAATGCTGCATCAAGCCCACTGTCCCATTCGGAGGAGGCAGCATCATGGTGTGGGGAGGCATATCAGCAGACGGAAAGACAGAGATGGTGTTCATTGATGGGACCCTGAATTCCAGGAGGTACATTACTGACATCCTACAACCTCACGTTATCCAGTATGCTGGTGCCATCGGGGACGAGTTCGTGCTAATGCAAGACAACGCCAGACCACATGTGTCCCGTGATGTCCAGGGCTTCCTTGCTAATGAGGGTGTTGAGTTAATGGAGTGGCCAGCCTGTTACCCGGATCTGAATCCGATAGAGCATGTCTGGAGTCAGCTGAAGCAGAAGGTATACCCTCAGATGAACGCTGCTTCAACTATTGATGATCTGCGCCGTTTAGTTCAGCAGGAATGGGACAATTTGCCTCAGGCTTGTCAATAAAATATTTACTTACTTACTTACTTACCTTCGTAAGCTTGTATACAGCATGAGGAGAAGGTGCCAGCAGTGCCATAGCAACCGAGGTGGTTACACAGAATATTGACTTTACCATGGTTCAACAAGCATACTGTGATGCGTTGATGATCAAATCATTGAGACAAGTCTTCTGGGATAAACAAAAAACTTGATTACCCACTTCAGGTTTCATTGAATCTAATGTTGCGAACTTCAAATTTTGACTTTCACTTAAAACCAGTCATGTGCAGTGAAGCATGGACTCCCTAAGATGGTCATTTTTCTGTTAACGCTGTACCAAGGGTATGAAGATAAGATATATGATACTGAAATTCCAAAATATTTGTTCATTATTTAATTATATACAAGTAAATAAGTGGAGAGTTATAAGTTTTGAGTAGTTTAGATACAGGAGGGAAATAAACAAAAAAATGTATTCTACGTTCGGAAGTTCAATATAGTTTTCGAGTAATTATAACCAAAACCCATATTCCGTTCTAGTCACATGACTTAATTGTAACTCGAGAGCACATATGTCGGTAACATCCCCCCCCCCCTAACCTGCGATCACTCTTGAGTGTGTCTGAGAAATGTGCTCTCTCGTAACAGGAAAACACCGTATTTTATTCCACCCACGTGAAATCTTTTATGTCCTTTTATTGGTTGAAAATGTTATATGACACCGGAAGCACGTGCTGCCATCACGTAGAAAAGTATCTCTGACATGTTATATTGTTGGTACCTCTGAGCAGACCAAAAATCACTGTGGAGGAAACAATTATTATATTTAGGCCTAAAGGGTGATTTTTTTTTTAAATTGACCATAGAGGTTTCAATCAACCAGAGGGTATCACTTTTCATTTGAATCCACTTCCCATCAGATTTCACTTTTTCATGTATGGGTTTACTGCAAACATACAAACATTGATGACCCATGAATATGTACGAGAGTTCTTTCTAATATGTATACGGACTTAAAGTGAGGTCGTAGACATAAATTTCCGAAAATGAATGTTGACATTGGGAATAATGGGTGGGGATGGTTGGTTTGGTGGAGTGGGGTGAGGTTTAAATGTTCTGATATTTGATTATTTTGGACAAAATAAAAGCAGTTGTTGGAAGGTATGTGAGCGCTCGTTGGACTTGAACAGATGACAATAACCTCACCGTGAGATCGATCACTTACATCCATGTGATTATTCGGCAAGCCTTTCATTAATTGTTCGATGACGAGCAGGCCGAGGTTTCCGACCACTTTGAAGATGGACTCAGTGATAAACTGAGCCAAAGGGTCTTCAGTTGGCTCACCATCGTAAGAGACCACTCTACCCCTGCATACTGCCAGCAGACAGGCGGCAAGTACTGGAAATATAACGAGTCAACTCTTTGAGGCAATAAACGTCACAAAAAAACCTGCGTCTAGAAGTGTTTATGCACCTTGGTGCAGCTGGTGAGATAGAAAGAGACAAAAAGCCATGTGCAGTTTAACATTATTTAGTGTATTCACTCATGACTAGATGTTGCTAATTCATTACTTTAGTCGTTTGGGTAGCTAATGCACTGAGATAACTTATGTGTATTGGGATAATTAATGTTCTCTTGACCCTCGTTTTTTTCACATTAATACAAATATGAACAAATCCGTCCCGAGATTGCGGGCACAGAGAGACTCTTTCTTTCGCATCGCTCTGCGAGCGAAGATATCATTTTTGGGTTGTTGTCGTTGTTGTCGTTGTCTTTCCATTTTCAACCCCCATTCCACTCCCGTCCTCAGCTCTTCCCATCTTTACAACGTCAAGGCCTACCTATGTCCGCTCTACAGATGTGAGAGACCAAGGCCTTGGCACTGCGACGATGTGAACTCATTTGTCATAAGAGCATGCAGAAAAAAATGAAAAACACATTAGACCTACATACATCTGTGATTACTTCTATGAAATTGTGAGAAAATTTCAACGTAAAATCCAAAGCCTGTTGGACTGCAATTAGAAAACTAGAATAAAAGATCTGCCTAGCACCAAACGTGTCGACATGTTTACAAAGTTGACCACTAGGGGTTAAAGCTAGAATTGCATGTCTGTCTACCTGATTTTTGTAGAAATTAAATATTTCACATTTCAAACGTCTCAATTGCCATGACTTTGTTCAATATCCATTGGATGCGGGATCGTCAATAAATTATGAATAGGATTTTGAATGCCCCCTCTATCCATTACCGTTCTAATACCCAAGGTATAAAATTTCAAATGTCCCTAATGTTCATTATTTTCAATACTGTCAATCCTCACCCCTCAACATGAAAAAAGCACAATACCACATGGATAGTGGTATAATCATACTATGTAAGGAGTTTTTATATCTTACGGTATCCGATGAATTCTCGGGGCAAAATTTTGGTCAGAAAGAGAAAAAGAAGTCTTCGATGAACAACATGTCTGTGTTGATACACAGACATAAAACACTGAAGTGTGTATAGCTATGAATTTTTCTTCCGGTTTCATTTCTGAGCTGCATAACAACATATTATGCGCTCAAGTAAAATATAAAAATTCAAAGTACTGTCCTATTTCTGTTATATCTTCATATTTTGATTAGCAATATACCACTTTTAATGTTTCAGCGCAGGAAGGTTTTATTTTGTAATGCAATGAGACATATCCAAACAGTTCCACAAAAGATGTTAATAGTAATGGGTGGAGGTCACTTTTTAAAGTTTATCGTTTTGTGATGAGCCCTGTGTGCAATTTAACTATTCAATAGATCTGGCATTTTTTCTTGGTTGTGATGAAGATTGTAGACCAAAGACCGTGTTATCGTCCCAAAGACTAGGCCCAATGAGATTAGCAAAAACGATAACCTTTATGCATGCGTTTTTAGGATAGGTTTTGACGCCATCTGGTGATTTTTTTTTCTTTCAAATCTGCACTGGCTCCGCGCACAAGTCAAAGATTCACCCACATACACTAGTCAAGCAAACTTTTAACAAACTTGAAAGATTATTCAGACAAAATGGTAGGTTAGTTCTAATATTATTTTACTTTTATGTTAAAATAATGAATCGAACCTTACCGAAGTATGCTATCGCCATTTTGAAGCTATGGATATTTCCTTGTCGCGCAGCACTGAATTCACCTAGAGACAACACGTCCCTCCTCTATCTTATCTTCACCATGTACGTATTTGCTTTGCTCCACCTATCCTTAATCTGCCACGTGCATCCACGACATGTGCTGATCTCTGTGTCCCCGTCAATTAGCATGCTTTCTTGTTCATTGCTGAAGCACGACAGTCGTGTTGGAAAATGAATTAGGCGTAATTTTAACACGAAAAAAAAAACCCAAACAAACCAAACAAAACAAAACAAAAACAAAAACAAAAAACAAACAAACAAACAAAAAAAAAAAAAAAAAAAAAAAAACCCAACGAAAATAAGTTTCGTTTCGTTTCCGAATAAAATACCCCCTTTCGGCACTCGACGAATGCGCCGCTCAAAACCGTTGACCATGATCCTCTTCTTTTTTGGAAGCACAAGCACCTTGGTACTTGAATGAGATGCCTTTAAAAGATTAAAATAGAGAAGAAAAAAAGAAAGAAAGAAAGAAAGAAAGAAAGAAAGAAAGAAAGAAAGAAAGAAAGAAAGAAAGAAAGAAAGAAAGAAAGAAAGAAAGAAAGAAAGAAAGAAAGAAAGAAAGAAAGAAAGAAAGAAAGAAAGAAAAAGGAATTGACTTTAGGATCAATATGACAATTTCGATGAGCATGACTTTTAGTTTGATTAGTACCTGTATTTAAACAGTGAACAAAGTGTGTGTGTGTGTGTGTGTGTGTGAATTTGGCTTTTAAAATTCTACATACAGATATGTATACGAAAAGACATTTTTTCACGCTTATAACGCTTTTTGTCGTTTTCTGCTCCTGCCAGACACGTGAATTAGATTTTGTTTCGTTCATGTAATTTTCATTCACACACTCATTAAATTTTGTCTCGTAGTTTCAATCCCTAGGGGTATGTTTTGGGTGAGAGGTGTTTGTGATTGAATTTCCACAACACCACCAAAAAATAGGTACATAAACTTTAACTGTAGACAAATAATTCGTACATGTATAATTCCACTTAGGAAAGTACGACTGTGAACTTCCAGCAGACACCGTGAGTAGGTAACTTTTTAATTCAGTGGATTGTGTAGCACTGTTAGGTCTGTCGCGTTTCATTTTTGTGAAGTACGTTGTATATCTGTTACTTCTTCCCTGTTTAACTCTTTTAGTGCCAAATTTTGGACTGAGTCAACAGCTTTTCTCGGCTTGCATTGGGCGCAATTCGCCCAATGTGTGCCGAGAAACGTTATTGACCTGGGATATTCTCTGTGGAGCCACAGACATGCTGGTACTTGAATGAAAAGTTTTTTTACGAGGAATATGAATCGGGGATCCTGATGATAAATCAGGATAAAGGTAGACTTAAGTAGATTGACGTTAGTCGCGCTTGGCACTGAAAGAGTTAAGAGCACACCCAAATGGGTCCGAGTTGGCTTTGCTATGTATGCGATGATATTTTATGCACACATGTGATATTTCCTGTTTACATATTTTATGTTTTGCCGCATTGAACCAAAAAATTTGCTCTAAAAGTTTTTATTTTCAGGTTTTCAAACATACAAAATGACACTGTGGAAATTCACCCCCATCAATATGTCAGGTTAATTGAAGTACGATAGTTTTATCTGATTTAAGTGATAAACAACGAGCACAGACAGATATTGAGTTATGTAAGAGCTTTCTGTACCTTTGACTTTGAATAGAAGAATAGTCTATCAAGATGGCGTCCACTAAAGTATTATGGAGTCTTTTCTTTGGCATAATAACTGCAACGGTTTTTGGAAATGAAGACATAACATTATCTGAAGACACCCTAGCATCACTTGAAAAGATCCAGTATGAAGCACTCCCCGGGGCCCTTAAGAGAAAACTCTCGGAAGGAAAGTAAGTTATGTACATGTACAAACGCAAACATATTCACAAACGTTTTTCTTTCTAACAGCGATCCAAGCAGAGCGTGGCTGATTCCTCACAGTCGTACTGATATCACACCCAAGTTGCGCTTTGTTAATGATGACGCGGAAACAATGTTGGACCAATTTTCCCACACGCATACGGTATTAACTCTTCTAATGTTTGATTTTTTTTCGTACAAACGTATTAACTTCTCGGACTTTTTTGGTAAACCACGACAAAATAAATAAATAGAATTGAAATAAAAGGAAAATTAAATAGGGGAAAATTATAAAATCAAATCAAAATAAAGATGAAAAATTCCGTTTTAACACATCTGAGCAACCCATCTTCTTCATGTGAATAAAGGCAACTCAAGAGGGTAGCTAAAGGTAGTGGTGCGCCAATGAACTACATAACAATTGATTTCCAATGCCCAAGATTCAAACTACTCCCTTTGATGCTGCTTTGCTACATATCATTAAACGAGGAAGTACCCCATATGTATAGGTAGATCTTTGTATCAAACTTACCAAAATTTATTCCTCTTGCCAAACTTGCCACGTGGGTAAATAATGCTGTTTAAAAATTCATCGTAATTTTATCCAAATACACACCGAGCTTGACGTAGGAAAGAGTCGTCATATGTTTGGAATAAATGCTCGTTATTCGAACAAACTTTATTATCAGCCTAAGTTTTCCATTATCTCGTCCATGTCATGGCGACTGATTGTCATCGTTGCTTAGCAACAGGATCAGAGATTTTTGCTGGGAATTATAATGGCATCTCCCGTTCCTCAGTTAACAAGCAAGCCGATGCTCAGCGTAAGCAATATATATAATCTTTATTCTTCTACTAAAAGACACAATGATACACACGATATGTCAATGGAATATGTACAGATGAACCAAAATGAAATATCTAAGTCTGTTAGAATAGGAGAAGAAAAAAAGCACAATGAGTCGATACCCTAGCTCGTATGATGTCATTGATCATAGCAACAATCTCTTCTTCTGACAAAATACACTCACCAAAACCATCACGAATGCCTACAAGTTCTTTTACAATATTTGCATGGGTCTTGGTGATTTGGTCGAGAGATCGAAACCATTCACTTTTAATCTTATGAACCTTTAACGTTGTAAACATACTGTATCTTGACTGCGGAAACCTAACATTCCTGCCACAAACTGACCAGGGATTATGCATAGACAATCGGGCAGCAGTTTTCACAATGTATGTATCATGATTAACTACATTTGTGAAAAAGTTAATGAATCTCTTTTCAATCTGTAACTCAAGTGGCAAACTATCTGATATACAATTTAAAATGTTTTTCATGTGTCATGTTAAGCAGTCGCCATAATACCTTTAACGCTTTTCTCCAAGCCACACCTGTGTCCATTAGTTTCTTACTATCTAGAGACCACAAAGGAGAACCACAATAACTAGCACAGTATTGCTTAAAAACTTTACATTTCAGGAATGACGAAATATGGCCAAAGTCAAATATTAAGATATTAAATTGAGACCAAAAGGCCCTCAGACCTGCACTCATAATGCTATTTTTGTCAGAAGTGGAAATAACATGACGTAAATGAACTGCTTCCTCCACAAGCAATTATGATTTAAGATGTAAAACGAGCAGCATCTGCTACCAGTGGATAATGTGCTTTCCATGATGTACATTGCAGTTCCACAGACCACTGGTGCTGCAAGAATACGCCGGTAAAAACATTCAGACACGCCGAAACCACGGCACAGTACAAGGTAGCCTCAGAGATGCATCACGAGAACACGAAGTGTGGACTCTGGGGCTGGGGAAGGTGTGGCGTCCAGCGTACAAGATACATGTAAGCT